>OV170229.1:21795007-22395007 GCA_921882275.1 Brenthis ino | reverse complement strand
ATAATATGCATTGTGTTATTAACTAAGTTCGACAGTATTTTTTTATTATTTGATCCCGATACTTAAAAATTGCACGATATTAGGTATATATACTCACCTTCATAATAATTTCGCCCCGGCATTCAAGATCAAAGCAATCGTATAGATCGAGTACTTCCTTAGTTTTAGGACTGACATGAATTTTTAAAGCTTCTCCATGAGACTCCATTCTTGACGCTGTGTTCACAGTGTCTCCAAAGAGGCAGTATCGGGGCATTTTCAAGCCTACCACCCCAGCAACACATGGACCTGTTATTTATAGTACTTTAAATTATAAAGGCAACACTAAAGTAAACAGAAACTGAAAAGGGATAAATAAATCTTTTTAATTTTCCAGACTAGAACGAGAATGTAACTAATTTTAACTCGGCGTGTTCTTTTGACGCCGACTTTTGCCTTCGATGGAATTTCTTATTAAAAAGATTTAACTTTATAGTATTTTTTGTGAATAAATATTAAGTTTTATGAAAATTAAAATGTACCTGCAAATCAAAATCAAACTGCTCTGTGAAAATTATGTGATATATAAAAATTATAGACGTCAACTTGAGAACCGTCCTCTTCTTTCGTCGGTTAATTACAATTAATACATATACATTATACATAATATTATAATATCTTTAAGGCCATTTAAGTATAATAATGAAAAGTAATAAAAGAACTGCCTTTAGAAAAATATTCTACTAGCATGAAAGTGCTATCCATACTAATATTATCAATGTGAAAGTGTGTTTGTTTGTCTTTCTTTCACGTCAAACGGCTTGACGATTGCTTGATTTTCGTGATTTTTTGTGTGGATATAGTTGGAGGGCAGGAGAGTAACATAGGGTACTTTTTACCGCGGGAGATTATCTCCTTCCTACGGGAAAACACGTTATAATACAATTCAAAAAAATATTTATGTTCAGAATTACTTTAAACTCTATAAATGCTCTTCAATACAATTAAATAAGTGTTTTAGTATTTTTCGAAATTTATCCCATAACGGGGTAAAATAGCGTATGAAAGTTTGTATGAAACCTACCATTGTAGAGTTTTTTTGTAGTTTTAGCACGAGCAAAACCGCGGGTTCTGCTAGTAATATATAGTTAACTAATTACTCCTATTATTTGATTCAATAAGAAAATATATCGTTTTATTTCACCTACACTCTTTAATTCACAGAGATATCCTTAAAACATTACCATCTTTTTGAGTAGGTTGGGTAATGACGTCTATTATTTCAATTGACAAAGAAATAGAAACCGTCTCAGATCAGACAAACAAGTACATTAATTTCCTTTCAACTTTTATCGTATTATTATTGGTCCAATCGAAGAACAACAAAAGAAACATAAAAAAAGTCTACGTAGAATAAATAAATTAAGCTTTTTCAGGAAGTAAATAGGGTAAAGTAAATTAAAAGCTCTACTAATACAGTATATATATATTGAACAAAAACAAGAATAGTTACAAATTATACTATAAAAGAAAGCTTACAATTGTAAATCTTTGAATAATTATATCAAGAAACTAAAATTAAGACTTGTAACGAATTACTACTTTAAGAAATACCCACCAGAATGCATGCCAATTCTCAATAGCAGCCTTTCCCCCGGTCGATGTGGCACTGTTTTCAATCGCACAGCTCGAAGCAAAGCTAATGACATACGCGCAATTTCAGCAGCGTGTCGGTTTCCATTTCGCATTGGAAGACCAGATACAACCATGTACGCATCACCAATTGTTTCTACCTGAAATGAGTTCATTTTACTATGTTTCTTCAAGTTTTACCTATTTTTAACAAAGTAAAGCAAATAAAATCAAGCCTTTGACAAAATTGATATGGTTATATAAATAAAATTATCCCTTCTAAAAATGGAATCTGTCTGTGGAAGATACCTATATTTTTATTAGATGTCTACTCTCTCTACTAAATTTATATTATTGCCAGCGAATAAACTCGTCGATGCTGCTAAGAAATAGATATTTAATTAATACGCATAGGCTATTTAATTAATGTTTATTACGCACCTTATAAACGTCAAAATTTTCAATGATAGAATCAAAGCTGGTGTACAAATCGTTCAACAGATCCACAACTTCTAGGGGCGTCGACTCGGCAGAGAGTTGAGTAAAGCCGATTATGTCACTGAAGTAAATTGTCACCTGGTCATAGGTTTCAGCCATAACTGGCTGCCCCATTATAAGTTGTGAAGCGACAGATCTGAAATTTGATTTACATTTAGACAATGGTTACCTTAGTTTTCGAGAAATATTAGAATTTTTCTGTTTCAACAAAGGAAAGAAAGTACTAAACAAAAATTTATTGGTAAAAATATTATGGGAATTAAAGGGAATCTAAAGACTTAAGAGTTATATTGTTTCGGTAAACAGTTTTCAGGACATTATTATTATTACATCCCTAAATTGTTATACAACTACATAATATACTTATTTTCTATGCTTTTTATCATTTTAAGATATTAAATATATTTATTTATCTTAATAAGCCCTTGAACTCGTGAGTGAAGGCTTCAATTTGAGATACAGACTCAAAGAAAGACTGCTTTCTTAATATATCATTAATTATTATTTGCTAACGACTCACCCTCGCTTCACTTGGGTTCGTCCCTAGGATATTTATTTATTTATTTATTTATTTATTTACTTCTTTTTACACATTGTATCAATTCAATGATCACTTGTGTACGTCAATTAGAAGACTTAAACTAAAGCTACGAGGGTTCGTAACGCGCCCTGGATATTATTAAATTTTTTACTGTCCCGTCAAAATCGGTCCAGCCATTTCAGAGATTAGCCGAAACAAACAGACAGACAGACAGACAGACATACAAAAATTGTAAAAAATGTTGTTTTGGTATATGTACCGTGTATACATACATATGCATTTAGTAAAAAGCTGTTAACATTATAAACAAACACTTCAATTTTATTTATATGTATAGATAACTGTAAAAGTTAATATCATATGCTAAATGTAATTAAGTAAATATGTTGTAAGAAATGTTTTTCTTCATTACAACAAATTTAGGTAAACTCTTCAAGCTCTAAAAGATTCTGATGAAAAGTCTAAATTTATTTTCGTAAGCATTAATATTTCCCTCGGACTAAGAAATTCTTCGCTCTCAGCAAAAACGAAATCTTATTTCACAAGACAGGTCCCGGGGCCTCGAATCCTTTTATAAATAAATAATAATGCTTACCGTACATATAGGGTTCAACGTTTATACCTATCTATCTATGGAAGACTGTACTTTCAACTACTTTGATTACGAAGACCGTTCTTTTGAACAGTCTTTGAAGTCTTAGCAAATTAAATTAGTCTCGAAAGTTTTAGACTCTTGCGTATTTAAGATTATATCCTATATAAATATATATACAATTGTTAGTTTGATATCACATATTTGTTTTACTATTTATAGAGATAAATTAAATTGAAGTGTCTGTTTGTAATGTCAAAATAACAGATTTATAATAAATACATAATATGACAGTATATAGGTACGGTACTTATAATACAAAAATAATCGTGAAAGTTTTTGTCTGTCTGTTTGTTTGTTTAAGCTAATATGCGAAACGGCTTAACCAATTTTGACGGGACTTTTACTGGCAGATAGCTGATGTTATACGGACTAACTTAGGCTACTTTTATATAGTAAAATTAGGGTTCCGCGCAAAAATATTAAAATCCATGAAATTGTGAACAAAATCCGTGTATCTTAGAACGCACCTGAGCGATGCGAGTGTTAGTCGCTAGTAACAAATATTTGCTTAAATATATTTACATTTAAAGTTAAGCACATGGGCGACCGAGTTTCGCTCGGCGTTTGTCTAATTAGGTATAAAAATTGCTATATTTTTTCTTTTCAGAAAAGTACACCAATACAGATAAACTAAAAAAACAAAACCTCATCTAAATAAAAAAAAGATCCAACTCGTTAGAGCCGTTTCCGAGATACACGAAATAAATGTATGCCTATATACAAGAATTGCTCATTTAATATTATGAGAGGACATTAATTATAATTTTATGTACTTAGGCAATAACTGGTACAACAGTTCCTCGCATTTCCTCTTCTCTTCCAGATAATCTGACGTCCGTTCCTCGACTAAAGCTTCCAAATTGTTAGCATACTGTTCCACTTGGGTCAGCAACATGTCGAGTCGCGTGGATGTCTCGCAGTCCCTTTGAAAATGATAAATTACTTTGAAACTGCTTAGACATTTAATATGAATAACTAGATTTTGTGTTTATGATGTAAGGCGTTACGTTTGGCTCAGTTTGATTTTTTTAGTGACGCTACTTGCTGTGCCAGTAGTCGCGGGTTCGAGTCCCACTGGGAGCAATCAGTTGTGTGATGAGCACGTATGTTTGTATTCCAGTCATGGATATTTATATATATAACATGTATGTATTTAAAGTTATATATGTGTTAACTATCTAGTATCTATAACACAGACCTCGTAGCTTACCATGGAACTAGATGGTGCTGTCTGTTTATGTGTGTATGTTACTCAATCATTATTTCATTAAACCATTGCTGTTTAAATATGTATGTGTGTATGTATGTATTTGGCCCTTTTTAAGGTCCCACTGCTGGGCACCGCCCTTCATTCAATGCGAGAGTGTATGTCTGTGGCATTCTAGCTCTCAAGCGGATGGACCGATTTCGATGCGGTTTTTTTTATTTGAAAGCCAATTTCCTTGTGGTAGTTCTTAGCTATGTTTGGTTAATATCGGTTCAGCAGTGTAAGAGTACTAGCTCTTTTCCAAAATGATGTAAGGCATTATGGCGTATGATTACTCGATTAAGTGCTTCACGCGTGCCAGTGTAATCGTTTAATGACAAATAATTTACGTAGGGATTTTTTTTTTAATTTTTACTTTTACATTTTATGTTAAGAAATGATCTTCTACGATGGATGTCATATACAACTTAGAAGGCATATATGCCTTCTCTGCTATTAAATAACATTTCTTAATGCGTGAAAGAAGATGAAGCAATAAAAATTACACCCTAATTATATAATTGGCAAAGATTTAAATATTATTATGTTATGCTAATATGAAATAAAATATTTTTGGTTTTCTCCCTTTAGAAATTTATTACAATACACCAATCTTCCGTAAATTTTGTTCTAAACAGGGTCTTTATAATAACCTCGAGAGCAATAAATCATAATTTAATTATCATAAGACCAAGGATCTAGAGTACAATGTGTAACAATTTATTGAGCTTAATAAGTTAATTATTAATTAATATTAAATTATCTGTAGTTACTTGTAAAACAAATTATGTACTGAAATATCTATTTGCATCAGATATTATTTGATTGTTTTTGTTGTTTTTGTTGTATAATAGTATATATTAATGCGAACAATTCTGTATGCATTTATTTTATTTCTATTAAGAGGGTTTTATATATTATATAGGTAGATAATATAAAATTGATAAGTATTATCAAGTACGTTTCAATATTCATAACCTTTAAAAGATTTCCTCTCTTCTTGAACTTCAATTAAATTCCCAAAAATAAACACGAAATTCTGTTATTTTTATTCTATACATATAATAAAATTCTGAGTCGAATCTGTACATTAAATATTTTTCGGAAAATCTTATTGAAATAGACATTATTATCGATACAGAGGCCGAATCTACAGTTTTTAGATTTTTTGCCTGTCTGTCTGTCTGTTTCTGTCTGTTACCGCATCACGGAAAAAACACTGGAGGGATTTTGATGAAATTTGGTATGATGGTAGCTGGTTATTCGGGTCAACATATTATAGGATACTTTTTACCGCGGAAAAATATCTCATTTTTGAGAAAAATACAAAAACTGCAATGTAAGAGTATACTAATATGTAAAACCTAAGAATTTGGTTTTTGGTCATCTGAACGCGGGCGGAGCCGCGGGCAATGCTAGTAATATAATAAAACTTATAATGGAACTCACTTATTAATTCTGTGAATGTTCTCTTTTAATGCTGAAAAGTCCGGTCGGTCGTCATCTGGCAGGGCCCAGGGGGGTTCCCCCGTTAGGGACTGACGTGGTGACACTGATAACGGTGACGTGCCCCGGTTTCGCATATCAGCATTACCTGTAGGTAAATTGCTTTTGAATTATTCGCTCATTCATAAATTCGAAACCACTTAATAAGTATAATATTAAATATATATATATATATATAACAAAGTACAAAGAACAAAAAAACTATATACTAACAAGTTTATTTATTTTTATGTAAATAAAGTTTGACCTATTTAAAACTGATGAAATTAATGAATACACAATATTAGTGCTTAAAAGTATTTTAAACTTCGCCATTGTCTCCAACTTTGATAAGCGCGCTAAATACTCCAGTTTTGCGACATGTCATTTCAAGATAAGAAAACTTTTGTAGCACGCGCTTATTTTAAACGAGTTATCTTTCTTGTAAGAACATAGTTACATAAAAAAGCCTAATAAGGTGGCATTCGTGCCCATTTTGACTGTCGTGGTATTTATTACGAAACTTTACGTTAGTACTTATAGCTAACTATCATGTACGGTTCCAGAGGTCCTGGTTTCAATTTCTAACTTGATCCTACACTGGGCCCGATTTATAGAGTTTTTCTGTCAAAAGTAAGATTCTCAGTAGTAATAGAAAGAAAGTAATAGAAATGAGTTCGAAGGCTTCCTTATATTGTAAAAATTATTAGTATTATATATTAGTCATCATTAGTGTTATATAAAATTAGTATTAAATAAATACGTACGTCTAAATTTATCTTCCAATATCGCAGCGCAATAATCGCATGCTAGTGTGCAGTGCGGACGACGTGACTCCAGCAGGGGACTGACGGCGCGCCTCGGGCTAGGCGAGTCCGCGCCGCCCGGCGGCACCAACGACATGGCTCTGTTGAAATTATTTTATTTGCTACATTACAAAAATAATATCTCTTTATAAAGAACATATTTTATTATCTTTTTTGCACAAAATATAAAAAAATGTACAAAAGGCCGACCGGACCACCCTACAGAAAGTCAACATAGGTGCGACAAGCGATTTATCACGACAAAAAAGTTTTAAATAATTTTTAAATAAAACTATCTTTTCGGATTTTTTCGCGGATTTATTTGGATTTTTGGTTCCCGACGTTTCGAATGCTTTATAGCATTCATGGTCTCTGGAGAGACTGAGGTGTTAGATGTCTCGAAGGTATAGTTATTACAGACAGCCTACCCACAAATAACAAAAACGTTTTATCTTAAATATAAAAGTACAATTAGCTACACTAAACCAGGTCTAGCAAGCCACCTAACAATGTAAAATGTTAACAATAGACGTTTAATTCGTGTATAAAACTCATATGATGGTTGAAAATAAATTAGGCCAGTTAAAAAGCGAGTAACTCGCTAAATATTGAATCTCATATACAAATTAATGACCTAATAAATCATCTGAAATCAACCATTTATACGTTTTTTAATATTTTTTTCTTTTCCATTACAGGATAAATAAAAATAAAGTAATTTCTATTGCAATGTCAGCTCTTATTCAATACTAGCATTGCCCGCAGCTCCGCCCGCGTTCAGATGACCAAAAAACAAATTCTTATTTTTTACATATGCATTTTTTGCATATGCATTGCAGTTTTTGTATTTTTTCTCAGAAATGAGATATATTCCCGCAGTAAAAAGTATCCTATATATTGACCCGGATAACCTGCTACCATCATACCAAATTTCATCAAAATCTGTCCAGTGGTTTTCTCGTGTTGCGGTAACAGACAGACAGACAGACAAAAATTCTAAAAACTATAGATTCGGACTCTGTATCGATAATAATGTATATTTCAATTACATTTTCCAAAAAATATTTAATGTACAGATTCGACTGAGTTACAATTTTATTATATGTATAGATTGGTGATAGACCACTAAAAGCTAACGTTTCTCTGTATTCAGATTTCATATTGGCATAGAGGAAAGCCAACAATCCCAGCTTTCCAATGTTGGATACAGTCAAATAAAAGAAGTTGATCGTGCAAGGTACTAAAGGCAAAAGCCATTCATTCAATGACTTTTTAAAGTAAAAGTCACTGCACTATAGATAAGTATATTTTTACTTTATTTAGCACCACCAATTCTTTCAAAATTAAACAAAATAAAATTTAAAATAAACATATCATATTTGCCTTCGGATCCTAACAAAGATGTAATACTACCTTTGTTGAGTAGCATAAGAAGGGCAGTGGTAGCCCAGTGGTAACGCGCTTTCTTGGGAAACCGAGTGATGCGGGTTCAAATACCGGGTCACGCACCTCTGATATTTTCATGTGCGAATCATTTCTAAAATGATTACCACTTGCCTTAAGGTGAAGGTAAAACATCTTGAGGAAACCTGCATGTCTGAGAGAACCTAGCAAGTTTTCGAAAGACATGTGAAGTCCGCCAACCCGCACTTGGCCAGCGCGGTGGACTATGGCCTGATCCCCCTCGTATTGAAATGAGGCCCGTGCCCAGCAATGGGACGTTAAAAAAGGCTGAATACATAAGTAGCAATTATTCAGCGTAGGTTAATTCAACGGTTAATGAACAATTGTATCTTTAAAGTTAAGCAAATTCTAGTTCAATGCTAAGAAATATCTATTTTAGACTAATTTTAGTCTTCATTTGCAACCCTAGTATGAAAGATACTTGTATAACCAAATAATGTGTACCGTAAGTACCTAATAGGACGCATTACCCGTCAGTCATTTCCATTAAATCATATTTTTTAGAAGTAAATAACCAGTAAGTACAGGCCATGAGCTAAGCACGCCAGTGTTGATAACGACTTTAATGTTTCGTAAAAAAATATAATTAGTAATAAATTTACATAATCTCTCAAAAGGCCTGCATGATGGAAGCTTTTACATAAGTGCCTCATGTAAGATGATATAGGAAAACTATGAGATTCCCCCCCCCCCCCAACGTGCGTTCACCTTGTCGTAGTGGGGGGGCTCAGTAGTGCCCGGCAACCCAACCGGGCGCGAAGCCAAGAAACGCACAAGGAGGTGGCCTACTTCGGTGGGCGGTGGGAGGTGGCCCTCTTCGGAGAGCAGTGTACCATGCGGGTTGCTCCTGGTACTTCTCTGATAGCAGAGTGGACTGTGGAGCAACCCTGTGGTTGTTGTGGTCTGCTTCGGCAGACCTGCCGTCGGGGCGTCGTAGTTGAATGCGTAAGCGATCCTGCGACGCCCCATTAAGACGGGGGAAGGTTTTGTTGGGTTTTAGTGGGTAGTACTGGCTTTGCCGGTGAGTCCCACACCTCGTGCGTAAATGCATTTCCCAACGTTAAAAAAAAAAAGGAAAACTATGAGATATCTATAGTCTATACATATAAAAATTGTAATTAAGCCGATTCTGTACATTAAATATTTTTTGGAAAATCTTATTGAAATAAACATTATTATCGATACAGAGGCCGAATCTATAATTTTTAGAATTTTTGTCTGTCTGTCTGTTACCGCATCACAAAAAAACCACTGGAGGGATTTTGATAAAATTTGGTATGGTGATAACTGGTTATCCGGGTCAACATATAGGATACTTTTTAGCGAGAAAATATCTCATATCTGAGAAAAAATAGAAAAACTGCAATGTAAGACTATACTAATATGTTCATCAGAACCCGGGCGGAGCCGCGGGCAATGCTAGTACATTATAAAGTTAGAAAAGCTAAAAGTCAACTCATATAATGGGACTAATTATTATTAATGTTTATTCCTTTCGACTTCTAATTTTTCGAAGTATTTTAAGGATAATTTTTAAAAGCCATATGTCTAGAATATTGTAGTTATTTTTAAATAGAATAAGTGATTTGGATATATTTCAACTTAAAATATTGCTATTTTTTATATTATAGACAAAATAAAATTAACCTATTTATAATGAAAAGAAACATGTTTACAGTCTACACACAATGACAACATGGAAAGCCGTCTTTCTACTATAGAAAATGCACAAACAATTGACATGCAGACAATAACGTCATAAGACTTAGAAGTCACTCTGAGCCCCACAATCTACGTATCACTATACATATAAGCATGAATGGACGTAAATATGGGAACTTTTTAAAGAAAACTACTTTTTGTGAATGTTGTTGCAGTTCAAGTGAAAAATAACTATTACCGATCCTTAAAAAAATATTGCATTGGATTTTTACTTGTCTACGAGAGGTTTCTGTATATGATTGCTGTTATGATTTTCGTTTAAAACGCCTGTGTGATTCGGCTTAGTTATAATTTTATTATATGTATAGATAAGCCTTTCTAGAGAATAATTTGAACGTAATCCCACAAATTATAGGTATAATTCGTAGTATTACGCTTAGTTAGGATTATTCTATGAAAAACTGCAGTTGCGGTACAGCAATTTAGATTTGTTGACCCAAATTAATATTTCTGCTACGAAAAGTACACGAACATTTCTTAGGCACGAATACTTGTTTCAACCTATTTTTAAAATTAATTATGGAAAATTATACGATCTTTCATTCACTATATGTATATATGCATTAAATGCTAATAGTTGTGTCGCTAGAAAAAAATATCGCTGGTAAATCATTTTAATAATGCAGGACTTTCTTAGTATTTTTCTCAGTTAGTATATACGAACAGAATTTATTACTTACTAGCATTGCCCGCGGCTCCGCCCGCGTTCACATGACCAAAAACCAAATTATTAAGTTTTACATATTAGTATACTCTTACATTGCAGTTTTTGTAGTTTTTCTCAGAAATGAGATATTTTCCCGCGGTAAAAAGTATCCTATATGTTGACCCGGATAATCAGCTATCATCCTACAAAATTTCATCAAAATCCCTCTAGTGGTTTTTCCGTGATACGGTAACAGACAGACGGGCGGACGGACAGACAAAAATCTAAAAACTATGGATTCGGCCTCTGTATCGATAATAATGTCTATTTCAATAAGGTTTTCCAAAACATTTTTAATGTACAGATTCGGCTTAGTTAGAATTTTATTATATGAATAGATTTCTAACTTTCCTAAGAAAATATCGTGGTATCACAACCGATGTCTAAAATTTGTGAAAATGGTTAGTGCATAGCATTAAAATATAATTGCGTTTATCCGAAATTTTAAAAACTACTGTCTTTTCTCGAAAGTAAAAAAATGGAAATGTGTATAAAAAGTCTAACATGTTTTACATATAGGTACATATGTATGTACATATCTAATTGGAATTTATTCGTATCATTCCTTGTATTTCTATCACGTAGTTTATGCACGTTTTGAATTCGACGCAAATTGTCCCTATCTCTTTGCCTTTCAACACGTTAGAATTCTGCTTTTTTTTTAAATATGTTGGGACATTAATTTTTAACCATTTTTTTAAACCAAAATATATAAATACTTGAGTATATCCTGATAATAGGAAAGTGAAATAAATTAATATGTCCATAAACACCACCTCCAGGTAAATTTCTAAGAAATTAATTAAAATTCTAAGAAATCTATTGTTAACTGACACGCCGGCGTGTCCGCGGTCGTGGAGGGAATATAATAATAATAATAATTCAAGAATCAATCTTTAACTTGTTGAAAGTCTACATAATTATCAAGCGTTTATCGGACAAATAATTATAAGAGGGTGACTAAAATCTTTAACAATAAAGCCATTAAAAAGCAGAATTCTCCTATGTACTACTATCTGCATAGTGAAGTCCTAGTGGAAGCATGCAAACGACACGTATTTGCATACTAAGACTGCGGATTTTAGCCCCGGGACTAAAATGGAACTGGATTTATCCATTGTGCTGTAAAGTATAGCTTGCTCCTCACATAAATCTAAATTCTCTTGAATCGTAGCGTTAGTTGTTTTCTTTTTCATTATTTGTGCATCCAAAACACAAAATATATCTTGTTTGTATGCAGTTTACACCTCATATTTTTTTGTATGAACATGATGGTACCTAATTCTATCTATACATACATACATATAATAAAATTCTAACTAAGCCGAATCTGTACATTAAATATTTTTTGGAAAATCTTATTGAAGTAGACATTATATCGATACAGAGGCCGAATCTATAGTTTTTAGAATTTTTATCTGTCTGTCTGTCGGTCTGTTTGTTACCGCATCACGGAAAAACTACTAAAGAGATTTTCATGAAATTTGGTATGGTGATAGCTGGTTATCCGGATCAACATATAGGATACTTTTTACCGCGGGAAAATATCTCATTTCTGAGAAAAAATACAAAAACTGCTTTGTTAGAGTATACTAATATGTAAAACTTAAGAATTTGATTTTTTGGTAATCTGAACGCGGGCGGAGCCGCGGGCAATGCTAATTTAGTTATAATTTCAGTACATGCACACTAGTACTTACGAGTGGAAGTTTCATCTCTATAACATATTATATGGGTAGGCAATTTCTGTTATAAGATCAACAGTACATGGTGACTCACCTATTTGTTTTCCTTATACCATGGGGATTTTGATACTAATATGTTAAGCTCACAAGAGTAAATTTCCTAATAGACAGATAGGATACAATCATGTGCGGTAATCGAACCCGTGGACTAAATGTCGCAGTAAGTTATCGTACAACTGTGTTTTTATGTAAGATACTTTTAACTTCCTTATAAAAAAAACTTTCTTCAAGTATGCAATTTAAGTACTATATCTCAATTTGTGCCATACTAAAGTTTTTCTTCTCATAAACACGATTAGATATTATTTCTAAAATTGTAAATATAGTGATTACTACGTTTAAAAAGACGTTTGTTTTTTCTATATTTAAGGAACATTTTTATGGGTAAGTACAATTATTATAAAACGAACGAGCACAGATAAAAAAAATTAAGTTAAATCTAAAAATGTCTTAGAAGCTTGTGAAGTAAAAAAATAATAATACAAATATGTCAGAATATGCTTATACTAAAATATATAACGTTGTATATATGTGTAAGGTATTTATAGAATAGGCACTTAGATGCTCACGTACGGGCGCTTCATCCTACAAGATAAATGAATTTCTCTGTTGGAAGCTTTAAAAACCTATTATGAAAGTATATAGGTAAAGCTAGTTATGCACATTACATTTATGCACAAATATAATAATATCACATACCGCAAATTTTAAATGCTCTACAATTTTCAAAATCGGTAAACTCACAAACATCTACCCTTGAGGAGTGTAAAGTGAGTTACAGCAAACTCGTCAAGTTGTTATTGGTCGAAATGATATTTGGCTTTGAGCTATTTCTTTGAATTCTTTATAAATTAAGTAATCTGTATTTCCGCTAATCTTATTATTAACCAATTAAACTTAACCAAAATTGAGGCTTTAACAAGATTTCATTGTACAATCGCTGAAGAATAAAACCTAAAAGAAAGATTTCCTGGAGAGTAACTAAACGGAAAACGTGGTCGATATGTTTTAATGTTTTTAATTTATTATTTCATACATTTTAATATACAACTCTGGTGACACGTTGTGTTCAAAGGGGCAGATGAAGTGATAGGCATAAAATATTGAAACACTTTAAATTTAAACGTGTATAGAGTACCAAGCGACTTGTCGTGTGGACAACTTGATTTGGATCTTCGCCACCTGCTTATACGAAAAGACTACTCTGTACGGAGTCTCAGTAAAACAAAGATATGGATAGTGAACTTTTTGTCACTGTACAAAATTCTCACAATTGCTTTCTCAACATTAATCTGAACTGGGAATCAAATTCAAAACTTCTAGTTTAGCTGAATGCTTTACCAAACAGTGAACAAAACGTTATTAAAAAGATAAATCGACTAGTGGTACTCATATTTTCATTCTCAGCACGTTTACTCGATGATTTATTACACCTTATAATAATAATCCTTAGAACTCTAGACTCAAAGAGTTTTTTTACAAATCCATCAAGAAAATCCCTCGTGTAGCTTTTAACTTGTATTAAACAAAAAATACATATATATATTTATAATAAATTTACAGTAATAAATGAATTAGGTAATTTTAATAACATCATACACCTAACCACTTTAACTAGCGATATAGAAAAAGATTTTAGTGCTTAAACCTTACTGAAGCAAATTGCAGAACCTAAAAATACACCCGCTCAGAAAAACACGATATACCTCGTACTTACTTCTTTACGTCTTGACAGAAAAAAACAATAATTCATTAAGTCTAATGGTCCTCACTCAGACTCGAATCTAGACCTCATCTCATAGAACTCATTTATATTCTCAAACCTAACCGATGACACGGCCAAATTAGTTAGTACTTGCATAACACGTATTAATTATAATTGACAAATTGATATTGACAATGCAGATTATGTCAATATTATACTTTCTTAGATTTACGCGAATGTTTGACATTATTAAATAAAACTATCTTTTCGGATTATTTCGCGGATTTATTTTGATTTTTGGTTCCCGACGTTTCGAATGCTTTACAGCATCCATGGTCACGGGAGAGACTCTCCCGTCACAAAAATCAAAATAAATCCGCGAAATAATCCGAAAAGATAGTTTTATTTAATTATGTCAATATTAATCAACTATATCGAAATGAGCGAAAATTTTAACCATCACGTTACATCTGATAAATATTAATCATCAAAATCAGTTTTCGTAGTTTTGTTTTATATATCGAGCTGCTATTACTTATGCGAAAGTTTGTATGTGTGTGTATTTTTGTTAATACTGCAGTATCAAACGTCGAGATAGATTTGGATAAAATTTAGTACTCAGATAGGCTATAACCTGAAAAAGCAAATAAGCTACTGTTTACTACAAAGAAACGCTTAAGTTGCTAATAATTCAATAAAACAATGTAAATAACACGTACTTTTTACATGTAAATAACACCTACATTTAAATTATAATATATTACGACCATCAATTTGCTTATGATTTATTTTTTTCCTGTATAATAAAATAGTTCATTTTAACGTTTAGATTTTTCAGTGATGAGATATTTTCAAAGTAAAAGTTGTTGACCATGATAACCAGCTATAATCATATCAAATTTCATCAAAAAGTGGTTTTCTCGTGATGCATTCCCAGAAAGACAGACAGATAGACAGACAGGCAGACAAACATATAGACACACAGACAAACATTCGAAAAAGTATAGATTCGGCCTCTGTATCGATAATAATGACTATTTCAATTTGATTGAAATTACCTTTTCTCGAAGCGCTTCGTCGTTTTTTTGAACCCTCATAACTCAGGATTGAATTATACATAAATAGATAAACAAAATTCTCGGAACATGATGTCAATAGCAGATTTATTAAAAATATAAAGTTTCAACTGCATAGCTCTTATACTTTAGATTTTATTGATATCTAGAAAAACTCCGATTTCGTCACTGGCTCACTAATGACCATCAAAAGTCTTACTTCCTAAAGTCCTAGAAAGCTAAAATTTGGTATTGAAGCTCGTTACTACAAAAACTATTGTATAACAGAAAAGTAATTCACATTACACAGTGAATAAATTTTTCACCTTACGCCCAAGTAACGGTAGCGAAACGGCCAAGCCACATATTTTGAATAAGGCGTAGAGTTTGTGAACTTAGGGCTTGTAGAGTTAGAAGCTTGGCTCTATATGAGATCTGATAATTTTTTGACAGTGCGAGCCATATGGTCTCGTCTTGGCAACATTTTACATGGAAGTGTTTTTGGTGGGATAAGATTTTCCAAAAAATATTTAATGTACAGATTCGACTCATATAGAATTTTATTTTATGTAGAGATAAAGATAGTTATCAGTTATTGAAAACTAAATAAAGAAAACCTACACAAATTATTACCTACATAAATTACTATAATAATAAAAAAGTTTTTTCAACACTACGTAACGATTATTTTGTATAAATCAAAGTAATATTATTAGCAACACTAAATTTATCCATAACATAAAGTTTCCACAGCAATTGTTATTGTATCATAATATTAATTTATGCGCATAATTTAATTTAAAATGATAATATAAGTAAATACATAATATGTAGTATACAGTATGGGAATGTTAAAATTTCTTTTTAGTTAGAAAATCTCTAAAACCTATATATATATATATATATATATATATATATATATATATATATATATATATATATATATATATATAATATATAATATATATATATATATATATATATTCTAAACATAGTACCATTTCAAGGGTAGAATTTCTTTGTTAAAATGATTCATCTATATGTATATACTGTTATAGAAAAAAATGGCGCCATATCGACTTGGGCCTAGGGCCCTATCGAACCTAAATCCACTAATGCCGGTTCTTTAAGTGATTTTTCTTAGTTTATTATTATATGCTCATTGTTTATCGTAAGAAAATGTAAAACTATATATATATATATATATATATATATATATATATATATATATATATATATATATATATATATATATATATATATATATATATATATATAAAATTATAAACACTATATGCAAACATAAATTCTGTGAATGTTGCAGTTTTATGCGGTTTGCTTTGGCGATCGATAATATGCGGTTATGAGTATAATCTATAAATACACATGGATATGTGGGAGTTTAAAGGGTAATAAGATTTTAGAAAATTTGATGTTTCATCAAATTGTGGTAGTGAAAACTCATGTATTTTTATTCACTTTAAATATTTAAAAATCACAATTTACAAAATAACATTTCAATGTTCAAGTAATATTTTTATTTATATTTGATATTTAGTTATTATAATATTATTTTATTCTATCTAACAAAGTCAATGCTCTCTGGAATTTTCTTAACAAAATATTTGTAAAGCTATCCGGTGAATGAATAGACAGCTTGCTATCTAAACAGACCTTAGATATTTCACCACACAAATACGCGCTAAAATGTTGAATAAAATCTACACTTTCGTAGTGATATATAATAATAAGTCTGATTTTTAATTATATTTCTTAGCTTCATTCTTCAGATATAATATAACCATATAGTCATTTTAACCTACAAGGTAACTTTCGCACACATTTAAGAGATTTATAAAAAGTCGATACGTATATCGATTTTTAAATCAATTCGTTACTCGCTAATGTGTACATCCCTACTACTGAGTGCCGTCATTCTTTTTTCAAGCAAGCACACGTGTACTCTTCGGGTAAAAATTCTAAAGAAAAGTGTAAATGTTCAAGAAAATATTAGGTAAACCAACGGGAATTCAAAAAACTTAAGGAACAATAATTGCTTAAACGTCATCGGATTCAAATTATATCATCATCCGAATCTGGTTTGTAAATATTATTTATTTACGATTACTCACATTTTGTCGTCATATTTTATTAAATATTAGATATATATTTATAATATTTTTTAAAGCCTTGCGGCTAACTGGAAGTTATCACGAGGGCCACATAGAATGATATAATCTTAAAACAAAACCTACTACGCTTAAATGGTCGCGAAGATGCCCGCATGGCAGTTAACAATCGATTTCCCGGAATTAACCACGGAGGCGTTAGATAATCTATACATATAATAAAATTGTAACTAAGCCAAATCTGTACATTAAATATTTTTTGGAAAATCTTATTGAACTAGACATTATTATCGATACAGAGGCCAAATCTATAGTTTTTAGAATTTTTGTCTGTCTGTTACCGCATCACGTGAAAACCACTGGACCGATTTTGATGAAATTTCGGGTCAACATATAGGATACTTTTTACCGCGGGAAAATGTCTCATTTCTGAGAAAAAATACAAAAACTGCATTGCAATGTAAGAGTAAACTAATATGTAAAACCTAAGAATTTGGTTTTTGGTCTAGAAATGCTAGTGTTCAAATAAATAACTATTTATCAGTATACTTTTTATCTGTCATTTTTAATTGCCGCATTCATCCTATTATACCGTCAACGACCGCGGGTACCATGTAGCAATATACTCTATGGCGGGTACACTGGTGTGTCAGTTAACAGTTAATTTCTTAGAAATTAAAACTATGATATATGTAAATAAATATTTAAAATTACTTACTCCTAAAATCTAAACATAAAATGTCTTAAGAACTTTGCTAAAATAATAGCGGTAGACAGATAATTAATTAACTTTAAATTTTTGAAGTAACTAGAAACAAACCTCAGCGGAGCGAGGGTGAGTCGCTAGTATTTTAATATATTATGCCTACAGTTCTTCATAATATGCATATCGTTCTTTATAACATGCCTACAATCTACATTTTCAAAATAGTACAGACTGGCGTGAACATTTTTGCATCTGAAAGGACTGAATGGTTTTACTGTATTATTCATTTTGTTCGCAGAGAAAATCAACAATAAAAACGCTTTTAACAACAGCGATAGGTGTTTGTAAGTGAAAAATTACGTTTTAACAAGTATTTTCTATTTCAGTTGTCAAAGTTTTCGAATCTAATTAAATTATGATTAATTTTATTGAAAGATTTAGGTTTAATGTTTATAACTAATTATCCGCCCTAGAATAGCTACTCGTACCTACCTAGGTCACTCTTAGTCATCTTCGAGAGGCACCTGATACACAATTTCAAATCTCTGTTATTTTCCTGACTCTTAAATAATCTGTATACAAAAGATGACGTTGATCGTTGTTTGTTAAATGAATTTTTGTTCATTTTTAAATGTAATAAATCAAGTCACCACTTTAGCATTAGGTACTGTTCATTTTATTCGCTTCTTTTCTTCTCCTAGATGCAGATTATTATGCATATAGATATAACTTATGAGATAAGCATATTAAGAAATATATATGAGATTAATTTTAGTTTTTGACTCGATCATTTAAAGAAAGTACACGAATACGATACTTTCATTTCAGAACTAAATATCTACCAAAACATTTATTGAGTGTTAATAGTTCAATATTGTGCAAGTAATTCTAAACACTCTTAGAAGAAATTGAATTTCAACTGCAGCCATCTTGCTTTTATTCTGCTATTGTCAATACCACACCCGTATAACGAAGTGGAACCCAACTCCGTATAACAAAATGGGAACCAACTTAGTTTGACGCCTTTCCTCTAATACAACTTAATACTTTAAGTAGTTTTGGTACATTTCAAGGATTCTGTGCAAATGTGTTATGACTACAGACAGCATAAGGTCTATTTTTTATGACGAATTCATTCGACTGAAATACTTACATTATTAATTAGCAATTTGCTACTCTTTCAGCTGTTTTATTACCTTTAACATCATAAAAATATTTTTTCCCATATAAATTTTACCACCCTCTTTTACCACTGCGAGGGTCAAGATAAACCATTTTATAAAATATGTAAAAATATAGCTGATTATATGGTACCAATATGGCTAAAATGTATGTATAATGTATATATAAATGCTACTCTTAAACTATTATATAAAATTAATTTTATTTGCAAATACTTATATTATTAATTAGCAATTTGCTCCTCTTCCAGCTGCTTTATTATCTTAAAAATCATAAAAATATTATTTCCCATATAATTTTTACCACGATCTTTTACCACTGCAAGGGTTAAGATAAACCATTTTATAAAATGTATGTATAATGTATATATATAAATGCTACTCTTAAACATTTATATAGAAATAATTTTATTTGCATGTAGCGAATAATTTCTGACAACAATGCCTATTTACTCTTTTAATAATAGAAAGCTTCTCTATTACCGACTTTGCTATTTTTATCGACATATCACGCGAGCTTACGAAAGCTTTTACATACTCTTAAAAGCAGTACATACTACAAATATGTTTAATATTTGATGACGAATGCTTCGACTAAGTACTTACATAATATAAGTATAACTTACAAGTATTTAGTAAAACTATTCCTTAGTGTAATCTTTTTAAAAATATTTTGTACAGAAAATAAAAATAAATGTAATCAACTCAGTAGCATTTTATTTGTAGAATTTCGCAATTTTCATTTATATCGTGTAGATCGATTTCAATCATATATTATTTAATTGTATATTATGATTATCAAAAACTGAAATCAACTAGAAACTGAATGGCCGATTTCGGACACGGCGGCCAATCTTACTGAGACTACTGGTATAGTAATATATGATCTGTGCTGAGACTAACCAGATGCGCAGGAGATATTGTAGTGCAGCACGCGTACGCGCAGACACAATTGTACTATACCTTTACTCTCAAAGTCCGATGGGATGATACTTCGAAACGACCTGTGAGAGTTAAGGCGTAGGACCGACGGCTTTACGTGCTCTTCGAGGCATGGACGTGAAACACTACTAACTTCCCAACTCCAGGCTCTTTCTGAGAATATCTTGACAGAAAAACTCAGTAACTAAACTTGGCCCGACCCGGGAACTTGAACCCAGGACCTCCGGATCTACGGCCGTACATGCTAGCCACTAGAGCATCGAGGGAGTTTAACTAGAAATTAGTTATTATTTAAATATTTAAAAAAAACTGCATGACTTTGTTGTATCAAACCATTCATTTAATAAATGAAAGTAAATACAGTACTCCGAATGATATCAGATAATTAAAATCAACCTAAATTGGAAACCGGTTAAAGCTTATTTCATTTCATTGACATTTTCAATTATAAACGGATTCAGTAACAAAGCTTTATATTCATTGAAAGCGTTTATTTTCATATGTACATAGTTTTAAAGATTAATATAATAACCAAAATTTAATTAAATTTCGTACCGTTTGTTGGATCTTGATTTATGTACCAATAAGTTATACTTAGACAATCCACCTCGTATTTAGGATGGATGTTTGAATTCTCGTACAAAATATTATCTGCCACGTTTATCTTAAACCTTGATACATAGTAGGTATATAGCTTCTTCTTCTTCTCCCTGCCCATTTCCCAATCACTTGGGGTCGGCGCAGTACATCTTTTGTACTGCTGAAAGGATTTGGCAAAAGTTTTACGACCGGCCGCCTGCCTGACGTCAACCCTCCTTGGGAATGCTATTATTTATGCGGAAGTCTTGAAATATGATGCACCTTCGATTTTGTTGTCTTTTAAAACATTTTTTATACGATGTCTACGATGGAGTTTAATGTTATTTTCGGATATATTTTAATATAAATTTTAAACACACTATAAATTTCGTTTTGACGTTGTCAATTTTTTAGTAGGTATATAGCATGATCAATAAACAATAACATTCTAAAATTCAAACGTAGCCAACCGCCAGTTTAAAGTGAAAAATTACATAAAATGTATAATATAGCGTTTTTAAAAACATTAACGAATTCAATGTAACAATAACTTCACATTGCATGACGACACGTTTGGCTCAGTTTGTAGTAGTACTTGCTGTGCTAGCGGTCGCGGGTTCGAGTCCCGCTGGGGGCATTCATTTGTGTGATGAACACGAACGTTTGTACTCCAGTCATGGGTGTTTATGTTTGTAATATGTATGTATTTAAAGTTATAATACATGTGTAGTGTATCAACTATCTGGTATCCATAAAACAAGCCTCGTAGCTTACGATGGAACTAGACGGTGCTGTGTGTTAATGTCCCAACATATTTATAACATATTGCATATACATATGTATATTATATACTAATACCCTTATTCACAGGCAATAGAAAAGGACCCTCAGTGCGCCCAAATACATAGTCCGGATCAGTAATTTCAATTGATACAGCCGTAACAAAGGGCGAAATGGGCAAAACAAGATATCTATTGTATGCTACACATATCCGGACCTAGCACTACACAGTACATTTAAAATCGGTATTGAGTCCCTACTCCCTAGTATAACATCAAAGCTACATCTTACGTTCAACATACGTTTTATATGGACGCATTTCATGTTTAAACAAATATATACATATATATTTTGTCCCTATAAAGGGTCTATCACACTAGTGACAGCTTTATGTAGCATTATGTGATGTGATGTGGCAGTTCATTTATTATATGGTTGCTCGATGAGAACGTCCACATGACCGAATTTGGTACAACAAGAACCAATGCGGTAAACATGAAAAATATATAATTATAATCGTCACACAACTCTACACACGATTTGGTTTGGAGCAAATCAAATCTTTTCGGGTTTAATGTAAATAAATTGTATTGAAATGACAAAAAATCGTAATTAATACCATGTATTTCTTGTGGATCAAATTACTATGATAAATGCGAAAATTTATATGTGCGTGATTCATTCACACATATATACGCACACTTATACGTTCACGCTGAAACCGTTGAACAAATTAGTAAGTTAACAAACTATGACTTGGAGTGAAACATAAGCTTCTGTTAGGCACCTCGGGAAAAAGTATAGCCAGTCATTTGAGTTATACGTTTTATCCATATTATCTGTATAAATATTATAAATGTGAAAGTTTGTGAGTGTGGATGCTTATTACTTTTTACGCCAGAACGGCTGAATGGATCTGGATGAAATTTGGACAAAAGATAGATTATACTCTGGAATAACATATAGGCTACTTTTTATCTGGAAAAATGTATGGTTCCCGAGGGATAGATTTGTTTTTGTTTTTCCAGAGGCGAACCTGAGCGAAGCGAGTGTGAGCCGCTAGTACTACTATAATAAAGATGTAAACTTTATTTATATGTAGGAAATAATCTCTGGAACTACTGAACCGATTCCAAAAATTCTTTTACTAATAGTAAGCTACACTATGCCTGACTTACGCTATATTTAATTTTGATGTAAAAAAGTTTTCTGTTTCAAATATTAATATTTTCAAATCAAGTCAGAGTAAAATGCGCTAAGCAACCACTTTACCTGCCTGCGCTAGCCAAATCGTTTCCTGTATATATATGAAAATAATGTTTAAAATTAGGGACGAACCTGAGAGAAGCAAGAGTAAGTCGCTAGTTAAATAATAAATTTACTAAAGAATATATAGATTTATAAAGTTAGTAAAAATCCAGTGCTTTGGTCAGGTTTTTAGTTTCTAAAGGCTTTGAACTTTGATATTTTTAGTTGTAGTTAGCGATAAATTCTGAACATATTCTGATTTCTTTATACTACGAGTACTTCGGTTTTTAGTTGAACAGTAGTTTATCTATACTAATATTATAAATGCAGTGGTAACGAGCTCGATTGGGAAACCGAGTGAAGCGTTTAAGCATTTTTCGAAATTCATCCCATAAGGGGATGAGTTAAGCGCGAGCGAAACTAAGTAATAATACCTAATAATTAATACTAACTAATTAAGTCCTGCTGGTATATAATAATATATATAGTTTTACATTTACGATAACTGCTCTACTTCCTGTGGATGCATCGTGATATATCTCTCATTCAAACAAACTCTACCTCTTTATTTCATACAAATATAAAATAAAGAAAGTGGGGCTGTAATATTTGTTTATACTTTTTCACAATAGCCTTACACAATACCTTAGATCTATACATATAATAAATTCGTAACTAAGCCGAATCTGTAAATTGAATATTTTTTGGAAAATCTTATTTAAATAGTCATTATTATCAATACAGAGGCCGAATCCATAGTTTTTAGAATTTTTATCTGTCTATCTGACTGTCTTTTACTGCATCACAGAAAAACCACTGGAGGGGTATTGATGAAATTTGGTATGGTGATAGCTGGTTATCCGGGTCAATATATAGGATACTTTTTACCACGGGAAAATATCTCATTTCTGAGAAAAAATACAAAAACTGGATGTAAAACCTAATAATTTGCTTTTTGGTCATCTGAGCGCCGGGCGGAGCCGCGGGAAATGCTAGTCTTATATATTTTAATAGACATAACTTAGAGTCGGGCAGTCATATTTAATGCATAAAATATTTCTACCCAGCTTACATACAGAAAGAAATTAAATTACAGAAAAAATATTTTACTTTGCCCAAACTCTTTGATGTCCATCAAAATTTCATGTAAACTGACATGAACATTAAAAATTAATTAAAGCTTTGTCAAGGAAGCTTCTCGGTAACTTTTACCTTTGTACTAAATTACCTAACCGTAATATTTTTTTATTATGATGATGATAAAAAATATATTATTATTCTATTTTCTTTGTAATTAATGTTGTCATCGAGAACTAATCAGTTCTCGTTTTGGTTTAGAATTTGTGTTCAACATTGGCTCTATTTTTCATTCGATGCAATACGGGGTCTACGTTGCATTTTTTATTAAGATCAATTGAGTGTCCGAACTACGAAGTTTCGAATGGCCTGTTCGTTTTTAAAGTTTAATATATTGATTGCTTTCTTAAAAGTGTTTTATAGGAAAATAGTGACCATTTTAGTGATTTTTTGCAATATTCTAATAAACCGGGAAAACTCTCACCGACTCTTTACTCTTTTACTGTACTCTACAGCCTAATATAATATTATGTGATCTGTAGTTCTGTTATATACTTAGTTAAAAATGAATCTAATAAATGAATCTAAATCGAATATAATAAATGAATCTAATAAATGAAATTAATCTAATGAATGAATCGAAATCTAGTAAATAATAAATACACCTAAATTAATGTTATCTTTTTATTGTACATGACACATTTTCATTATTTAATGAAAACGCATACAAATTTTACATCGTGCGAAAATCGAACCTACATAAGCTTAAGTAAAAGTCAGTGGATCAAAATTGCTTGAACCATAATAATAGAAATGATATCATCATATTGATTACTTGAAAAGGTGAAATAAAATATTCAGACACAAGCCGCCTCGTGCGTCATAGTCGCTGGAGTTGACTAAATAAATATACAAAGAGTAATGTTATATTAAAATGTAATGTTATAAAGCTATATATGTATACATATAATAAAATTGTAACTAAGTCGAATCTGTACATTAAATATTTTTTGGAAAATCTTATTGAAATAAACATTTTTAACGATACAGAGTACGAATCTATAGTTTTTAGAATTTTTATCTGTTTGTCTGTCTGTCTGTCTGTCTATCTGTCTGTTATTAAATTAAATATAAAACGTACCTAGGGACGAACCCGAGCGAAGCTAGGGTGAGCCGCTAGTATGATCAATAAAAAAATGATTATGATCGAATTTCGATAGCTAGTTTAGAATAAATACTTCGTCCTTGCATTTTAATAATATCATTTGCTGACCTTTATAAGTAATTATTAGCTACTTATGGCAAAAATTATTGTATGAAATAAAAAAAATTATAATAGTCATGCAATTTGAGCTTCAAGAACTCTAAACTATATATGTAAGTGTATTTTGCAAAGTAATGAATTCAGTATTCACATCCGACTACTTGGTAACTTGTGCTGGTGTTCCAAAAGCTGGTAGCTTCCTTGGGCCATAAGCCATTCAAAGGAAAGGTATAAGGAATATTGGCAAACTAACATTTTCACTGGAATTGTGTAGATGAGACTTGTGACGTGTCTACATCAATATAATTTTTTATTTTGTTAGACATTTGAAACTTTTAGTAAAAAATTCAAATCTCAAATACAGTTTTACTATTTCAAAATGTCATCGAAATTCAAGCTCTAAGTATCGATGGAGAGAAATTTGGGTCAAAACATGTTAAAACGAGATTCGTCGTCAAAGCGATCTCTCGACATTCACGCTGTAGGGAAAATTTAATGTCAAAATATGTAGTTGTAACATTTTAGCGTGAATCGGACGTTTGATCCTGTTAAGTGTTTAATGTATAACTTACAAAGAATGAATTCGCATATAATAAGCTATAACATGCGCTAAATAAACAATTTCTTAACGCTATAACAACTCACGAGGCAGCAACTTGTAAAAAACACATTCGATGCCATTTCAATTCAATACTAGCGACTCACCCTCGCTCGGCTCGGGTTCGTTCCTACTTACGTTTTAACGTTTAGTATAGATTTCTCAGAAATCAGATATTTTTCCGCAGTAAAAAGTATCCTATATGTTGACCCGAATAACCAGCTATCACCATACCAAGTTTCATCAAAACCCCTCCAGTGGTTGTAAAAAACACATTCGATGCCATTTCAATTCAATACTAGCGATCACCCTCGCTCGGCTCGGGTTCGTTCCTACTTACGTTTGAACGTTTAGTATAGATTTCTCAGAAATCAGATATTTTTCCGCAGTAAAAAGTATCCTATATGTTGACCCGAATAACCAGCTATCACCATACCAAGTTTCATCAAAACCCCTCCAGTGGTTGTAAAAAACACATTCGATGCCATTTCAATTCAATACTAGCGATCACCCTCGCTCGGCTCGGGTTCGTTCCTACTTACGTTTTAACGTTTAGTATAGATTTCTCAGAAATCAGATATTTTTCCGCAGTAAAAAGTATCCTATATGTTGACCCGAATAACCAGCTATCACCATACCAAGTTTCATCAAAACCCCTCCAGTGGTTTTCCCGTGATGCGGTAACAGACAGACAGATAGACAGACAAAAATTCTAAAAACTATAGATTGAGCCTCTGTACCGCTAATAATGTCTATTTCAATAATATTTCCGAAAAAATATTGGATGTACAATTTCGGCTTAGTTACAATTTTATTATATGTATAGATTATTGTCAATAAATACTGCCTATAATAACTTTCAAGATATCAAAAATCGTAATCTCTCTCGGGATCATGTTTGCTGTAAAGCATTAGAATGTCAGGAACAAAGAATTTAAATAAAATCGCAAAAAAAATTTATTTTTTATTTAAAATACATTTTTCTGAAATCTTTATCTTAATAATTGTCTTTTAAAATTTCTCGTATTAATTGTATAATTTTTAAGAACATGAGTCTACTACAATAGAGAAAGTTAGTATGTATGTGTTTCGTACATTGCAGCGTGTAGCACGTTTCAACTGGATAACAGAAAATTAAACTGAAGACCCTAAGTAATGGGAAATCTACTTTAATTAACATTGGCTGGACTTTCTGTAATATGTTTGATTACTAGCATCTGGCTTCAGCTCAGCAACGCACGCTATTATTTTGTTTAATTTACAGCCGCCAATCATTCCTGAGCCTTATTTTTTTTCGTTTTGACATATTTCACCTTTAGGTTTAAAGACATTTATTTCAAAAAAAGAACATAAATATTATAAAAATTATGTAATAAAAAAACTTATGCAACTAATCATGCAGTAGTGATGTGCTATTAATCGGTTTTTCTAAAGTATATGGTTCTTTATTTTTTCTTAAATATATTAATAGATTTTGCATTTTATTTATCTTGGCCAGCGTTGGTAGACAATGGCCTGATCCCGACGGCCTAGTATTATAATTAATGTCCCAACATATTTCATTTAATTTAATATCGAATGATACTTCATAGTTTTTATTGTTCTCGGTAAAAAAGAGCGTTTCATTTTATTCTTATCGCTTACAAAATAAACTGAAACCGATGAATCGCTTATCCCTTTATATCCATCCGTGTTTGTCTAGACGTAGAAATGGGGATAGAACCAATAGTAACTATTAATGATTTTAGAAATACATTGTCATTTTAGAAATAAAGAATAGAAGAAGGCGCTCCAGCTGCGAACTTGTCTGGTCAATTCCATACCACGAAAATTATTTTAAGCATCATAAAGGTTTCTTTTTACATAGGAAAATACATTTACACATCACCTGAATCGACGGCAGGTGGTTATATAGGTGGTATGCGATTATATATTGACCAGCAAAAAAAGCCAGTGAGACCAAAAAAAGTTTCTTTTTACGGGGCGCCGTAGAATCACTTCCGCACTCCACCAGCGACGCCCCGAAAACTGGCGTACCGAGGCGTCATTCACGTCATCCACAAGAACCAAGGGTTATTCTCATGGTTCACTTTGCTATCACATAATTACTAAGAGTAGAACACCGCCCACCAGTGCGTCTCTTTTAAAAAAAATTAAGAAATTTTCCACGAAAGAGCGGGACATCCTGCCACAGGTATATAGGTATTTACTTAAAAAGATGCCTCGACAACGAATTTAATGTATTTGAAAAACTCTTTATATTAATAAATCATTATCATTTCATTTCATCTTCGCTTGGTATTATACCCGGCTGGATTGCCAGATGCTACTGATCCACCTTCCATCAATCCCGTAACTAAAAAAGCATTAAAATATGGCAAAATCAGACCGCTCAGATCGGATTTCCATTCCTTACTACATAGTATAGCATATACATATTTGATATTTCTTACTATATATTATATGATCTGTGGTTTATGCTTCCCGTATCGATGAATAGTCACCAAAAATCGAACATTATTTTATTTGTGTGTTTGTTTGTGTGTTTGTCAATACCATCTTAAATTAACGTAATAACTTATGAAAAACGCAAGCTATACCTAAAAACAAGCAATCTTCTTTCTTGCTTTTACTTATTTGACACACTCTGAATATATTTTATACCATTAAATAATCAAAAAATACAACAACATAAAATAATACCTCAAACTAAAGATTAAGTAGCAGTAAATTTTTCAGCCTTTCGGAAGAACCTCTCCCGTGACCATGATAGCTGTAAAGCATTCGAAACGTCGAGAACCAAAAATCAAAATAAGGCCGGAAAAAAAAAGTTTTATTTAAAATATATTATATTAAATCTAAGAAGTACTAAATTATAATTATTTCAATCTATTGTTTTTTCTTACAAATATATTTTATTGAGCTTAAACTTTACTCAGAAATAATGATTTCAAAGTTTAAAACATTATTGATTGTATAATTTACTTTAATTTTAAAGGCACGGTAAAATTTTAGTATCTCGTAAAAGTTTAAATTAAGTATTCGATAGTTACGATTCTTGGCTGCAAGCCACATGCACCCTTATAAATTCCTTATCTTATATATTTTATTGGTGTGATTTCATGATTTTTATACTCATTTTCTAAATTTTTACACAAAAATATAATAATAATAGATTTAGAATAGTGCAATGTAACCCGACATTATGCTTAAGAGTGCGAATTCATTACATTTTATAATTAACCTCAAAAATTATCATTTTAAAAATTAAAAAATACTGCTTGACGCTAAAACGGCTGGACGGTTTTGGATGTCTAATATGTAGATAAAATATGATCTGAAAGAACACAAAGGTTATGTGACTGTTACCTTGTATAGTATTATATGATCTGTGCTGTTACAAATAAAATTTGCGCTGCCTGTATATAATACACCGACGGGCACACCCATAGACAATATAACCTATAATGTCCGTGGGCACACCTGAGCGAAGCGGGAGTAATTTGCTAGTATATTATAAGTATTACTAGTACTTTTAATAGATTTTATTAATTAAATACATAGCAAACATCCATTTTTGTTCAGATAGATAAAGTTATCATTTTACGTAAAGAAAAAATAATTTATGAAATTATAATTGCGCAACTTTTGCAAAAACAAATTGTAAACGACCCTTCAAACTTGAACCGTCCATCAAATCGACTTGACCCAAATAACACCACGTCCTCATTAGATTTTCACTTACTATCGAAATATTTTTAAAACTGCTGACTGATATATCTATAAATTATGATAATCATGCTTAATCGAATAATTCAGTTTGAATATTAAAAAAAAATACTGTCTCGGTAGTGTAGTGGCTAGCATGTACGGCTGCACACCCGGAGGTCCTGGGTTCGAGTCCCGGGTCGGGCCAAGTTTAGTTATTGAGTCTTCCTGTATAGTAAGTCTCAGTAACAGCCCGGAATTGGGAAGTTGTCGGTGTTTACCCCCGTGCCTCGGAGAGCACGTAAAGCCGTCGGTCCTGCGCCTTAACTCTCACTGGTCGTGTCGAGTGGTCGTCCCACCGGAGTATGAGAGTGATAGGAATAGAGAGTGCACTTGTGCCTGCGCTAACACTTGAGCACTATAATATCTCCTGCGCAGTTGGCTAATCTCAATGAGATTGGCCACCGTAGCCGGAATCGGCTAGTAGAACATCATCATATTAAAAAAATATATATAGCTCGCTGCCTAATAAGCAAGGCAAGGACCTCACTGATAAACGTTAATTGATATAAGCAAGTATGACTAGAACTGGGCCTTCATTTTTATAATAAATAAATCAAGTGTAAGATATAAACTGAAAAACAAATACTACTTTTATTTATAAATTAACGTCATTGCAAAGTAGGAGATAACTTGAACTGCGATAAATTAATAAAATATAATCGGATCATAACTGTTAACAAAATATCATTTTTAAATTGTAATAGGAAAATATTTTGACTGTTATATTGGCTAAGGAGTTAAATCAACTCTGAAACAGCCCGAAATATTTCAATAGATTTTATTATAGATAATTAATTAAACAAATTGGAGGGATCCAAAGGTTTTTACTTTGTTTTAATAGTCCTAGCTAAAGGAAAATCTATAAGCATTTAAAAATACAAGCTCAAAGCTAAGAAACTCAAGCAATTTAATATTTAAATTATTATTATAAGTACATAAACTTGTTAGCGTGTATATTGTATGAGTATTTTTCTTACGTACTTAAATATATCTAACTGTTCAACTGATTTAAATGATTCGAAATCGAGATAGTTTATATGCATATTTTGAGCTAACTCATTTGCTAGGGAAACCGCCAGCAAAAACTAAAGCTATCATGAACTTTAAAGGCCCTCAAATATTTAGGCCTATATGAACGCGACCCATTGCAAAATATCCATAAAATGATCTCAATAAATAAGGAAAATGGGTCAATAATTAAAATAATTACTGACCCACACTACTTTTCCACTTTTTCAGCATATTCTTTTGTGATAATTATCTATAATTGGGTTCTCCAATGTTGACTTTTTCATATATATTTTTTTTTTCATATGAAATAAAACTTTATATAAGAAAAACCAAATAAGAGCTCTTTAATTTTTTCTCATATTCTACAACTACAGTGAATCAGAATTGTAGGAGGCTGGAATGATTTGAACAGCACTTTATCATAATCATTGCGGCTGTTTCATCCATTGTTACTGGAAATATGTCTTTGTTAGCAATGAGATTGAGGAAAAACAATTTCTGAGGAAGAAAAAATATCTATTTAGATTATTTTATGTCAATATTTTTTTTTGTTTTCTATTAAATTTATATTCTTTTTTATTTACATTAATTTAATAAAGATATTTGATAGATAAAATAAACTAAAAAAACTAAAAAGAATAATATGAAGAACATTTCCGTAATGGAACGTCATAACGTCCTCTTCACAGATTTCGACTACGGCGGTCCATCTCATAGGGAGCTCTAACCATTTTCGCAGGAGATATTATAGTGCACAAGTGTACGCGCAGACACAACGTGCACTCTCTATTCCTGTCACTCTCATACTCCGGTGGGACGACTGCTCGACACGAACGGTAAGAGTTAAGGCGCAAGACCGACACCTTTACTTGTTTTCTGAGGCATGAAGGTGAAATACCGCCAACTTCTCAACTCTAAGCTGTTACTGACAATTTCTTGACAGAAAAACTCAATAGCTGAATTTATCCCGACCCAGACCTCGAACCCAATTCCTCCGGATTTGCCGTACATGCTAGCCACTGGACCATCGAAGCAGTTAATGGAATGTCATAGAATAAATTTGAAACAAACTTCTTAATTACTTGAGTAAATTTATAATTAAGTCTCTAGAAGTTCTCGATTTTAATGATCTACTAAAGAAGCAAAGTTGTTTTCTTAGTAACATTATTTACCAGCTAACCTCAGGGTATTGACAGTATCTCTTGACATCCTTTTAAAAGTATATAGGTACATCATAATGACGATTTTGGTAATTTTTTAATTAACTTTTAAACGTAGATATAGGTAAACAAGCATTGCCCGCGGCTCCGCCTGCATTAAGATAGACAAAAACCAAATTCTTAGGTTTTACATATTAGTATACTCTTACATTGCAGTTTTTGTATTTTTTCTCAAAAATGAGATATTTTCCCGCGGTAAAAAGACCCGAAGAACCAGCTATCATCATACCAAATTTAATCAAAATCCCTCCAGTGGTTTTTCCGTGATGCGTTAACAGGCAGACAGACAAATATTCTAAAATCTATAGATTCGGCCTCTGTATCGTAATTATCTTTTCGGATTTCTGAAAAATCAGAAAAGATAATTTTATTAGAATACAAACATTATATTCATGCATTCATACCAATATTCATCACTTCAGCTAAGTAACGCCTACTTCCGGATATAGTCTACCCTAAACTTAACTAAAAAAAAAAGTTGGAACATTAACACACAGCACCATCTAGTTCCATGGTAAGCTACGAGGCTTGTGTTATGGATACCAGATAGTTGATACACTAGACATATATAAACGTTAAATACATACATATTATAAATATAAACACCCATGACTGGAGTACAAACATTCGTGCTCATCACACAATGAATGTCCCCAGCGGGAATCGAACCCGCGACCGCTGGCACAGCAAGTGCACTACACACAGAGCCAAACGTGTCGTAAAGAACTCCTAAGAATCATACCGGGTGATCGTTCTACCGTATAGGATATCAATTCACGTTTGACCTTCCTGGATACCAATCGATAACTCTTCAGACCTATTTACTATCTATCCGTCTAGACTCTAGGTTATAGTGGCTAAATTCAATCAAATGTGTAAATAAACAAACATAATGTGACAACTTTGTCGTGTTGTAATCTCGAGCCTTCTTATAAAAAGCAGAAAGCTTATAGCTATACTATAGATTTTAAACAAAATTTTGTAATTTTACGATTTTTTAATAAAAATATTTTATTTGTTTATTCTTATCTACGAGTATATTTACAATACTGCAGCGAATAAAAAGTGTCCGGCGTTGGTGATAAAAGCTGGTATATAATAAAAAATAATTGTGTCCACAAAGAAAGCTTTGTACCAAAATCATTTATGTCGGAAAAACTGAGTTCATTACCTCCTTTTAACTCCTTAAACCTTCATAACGGAACCGCTAATTTAGTCAACGAACGATATTATTATGCGTATAAATTATGATTACTTTGTTTAATTATATCTTATATTTTAATGTATACATATAATAAAATTGTAACTAAGTCGTATCTGTACATTAAATATTTTTTGGAAAATCTAATTGAAATAGACATTATTTTCGATACAGAGTCCGAATTTATAGTTTTTAGAATTTTTGTCTGTCTGTCTGTCTGTCTGTCTCTTACCGCATCACGAGAAAACCACTGGACAGATTTTGATGAAATTTGGTATAATGATAGCTGGTTATCCGGGTCAACATATAGGATACCTTTTACCGCGGTAAAATATCTCATTTCTGAGAAAAAATACAAAAACGGCAATGTAAGAGTATAATAATATGTAAAACCTAAGAATTTAAATAATAGGCATTATTTACTTTAAAGAGAGTTTGAATTGTTTATATTTAAACAACTTATATGTTTATTTCTACATATCTACTACAGCAAGCAAGCTTTTTTATTGGCCCATACATAGTGTAGTTCCGTAGCTTAACAGCTACTATAAAGTTTAGTATAAAATTGTCGTAGGCATCGGCTTAACGCAGCAAGCGTTGCGTTGATATAGTTTTTACCTAACAATAAGTACTGTAGTAACATGTAGTTTGCTTTAAGATATAGTTTATTTTAAAATTATCACCTTTAAAATTATTTCAGCCTCTGTGAATTTTCTCTCGAATGTAAATATATTCATGAGATTTACTTTCTTGGTTTAGATTATTCCGTATCTTTGTAAACAGCATACAATATACATAACATTAAATATTTTATTACTCTATTCACTGCTATAAAAGTTTTTTGCATTATTTTTGTTATGGTTAGCTTCTCCTTGTAACAGTTATATCACTTCATTATATCTTGGTCTGAAGATTTAATGGAGTAATGCGATACTTTTTGGAAAAATTAGACTTATTAATTTTTAATTGAGTATTCTATGTCAAGAATTCCAATTTGTGTAGTTAAAATTAACATAATCCTTCAGAAATTACTACGAAACACGATAAAGTTAGAGCACAGGTTCGATGCGAATGCTTAAAGACTCTAGGAAATAATTAATTTGAAAGCTTTAAAATATATAACAAGAATAATTAGATGCTTAAAATTAGTTACAATGTTATTTTTCCTACTAAAGAACTCGAGTGAAATCTTGGCATTTTACAATTGAAATTTGTATGGAAAACTATGATAAGGTGTAATTTAGTGCGTTTTTTAACCTACCATGATAGTAACTCACAACCGATATATTTTTAATATTATTTTTATATTTAAGTTCTTTTTAATTCCTATTTTTCTTATACTTTCTTATATTTATGCAAATATTTGATATTTTTTATTAAAACTATCTTTTTGAAGTTTCTGTCAAAGACCATGAGTGTTTAACAGCAACCGTGGTCACTGAGTAGTCTCTCCCGTCCGTAAAAATAATTTTAAACTCCGAAAAGATAGTTTTATTACGAAAACTTACATAATTATAAATAAATTCATAGAATTAAATCCAATCCTCGATTTAAAGATTTATTCATTATATAATTTATATAATAAAGTTTATTTCAAATCTAAAAATCTACAATTTGAATTGTTAATCTTTCAATAATTCTCTTTCCCTTTATTACTTAAGAACAATATCTTCTCTTGGTCGACCTATAATTCTCACAACCTCGATAAGTTTCCGGAATTCCAGAAATCCTTAAGTAATTCCTTAATAATCACTTTCATAATTAAAATCAATTAAAGTTATTGAGGATAAACCGTAATTAATTAATTTATATCAAATCATTTTTATTTGTCATTCATGTTTCGTATTCAACCCTTTTTAACGTCCCACTGCTGGGCACGGGCCTCAAAATACGAGGGGGATCAGGCCATAGTCAACCACGCTGGCCAAGGGCGGGTTGGCGGACTTCACATGTCTTTCGTAAACTTGCTAGGTTCTCTCAGACATGCAGGTTTCCCCACGATGTTTTCCTTCACCGAAATAATCTTCACCGTAATCATGTTGGAAATGATTCGCACATGAAAATATCAGAGGTGCGAGACCCGGGATTTGGACCTGCATCACTCGGTTTCCTAAGCGAGCGCGTTACCACTGGGCTGCCAATTGTTTATCATTTCTGAACTTGTATATTTATTTAAAAAGTTTGTACATAATGTCATCCACTCCTAAGGCCTTTAGAAAATGAATAGACCATTTCTACTAATAAAAAAATCTATAATATTGCTATCAATATGTACTGCTATTAATAAGTAGAAAAGCATAAGATGGAATTATTTTAAAGAAATATTTTTCAAACTAGTCAGTTAGTTAGACAATTCAGTCAGTGTATTAGTTATGAACTGCTCAATTGTCATATAAAACCAATTAATTGCTTCGTCAGACAATGAGTAATAGATTCTGGCAACCAATAAATCAAGCTCGTTCGAATTGCAAGTACCAGGCCGGAACACGCCGGGCAAACGATTCATCTCAATCAATGTGCCAATACTAAAATACTTGTTATGAACAAAAAGTCCGAATGTTTTTCATGAGTATCTATCGAGAAAACACTTTTATGCTTTTATGAATAGTGAATGAAGTTTTATTAGAAAAAAAATAAATGAACGAATGATTGGTTGTGTTATATTGATGTAAGGAAAGGGTTAAATCTTTTGAGTTACATTTTCACACAAGACTTGCTATTTGTAATTGATTTAGAGATTGAAAAGTAGACAGGACAATTAATAAATTAAATTGTCATAAACCATGACAAAAGCTACAAATTCTCAAGACAGCTCAGCAACTGTTTTTCACTTTATTTTTCCTAGAACAGTACAAGATTACCATCTCGGAGAAAATATGCATGGCTAATAGAAATATCACATCATCATGATGGTGGTAACTCACCATGCAGTTTTTTATAAAAAAAATATAAAATATATGTATATATTTCTGTAAATATTCCATTTCTTCTGAAATTCGTAAAATAATTTGAATATTGCCAAAATGTTACCTTCTTAAATATTAAAATATTGCAAATATTCATCTTAATAATGCTGTTATTAATGTGAAAGCCTGGAGCCTGTCGAGCTTTGGTAACATTTCATGTTGATAAATCTCAGAAAATATTAAAGAAATGCTTCAAGTAATTAATATATTAAAATATTTTCTGGGGCGGAAAATTAATATGTCAGGTATATTTAATTAATTGGTTCCAACCCGACTCGTAATAAATGTAGCTAATGCTATTAAGCCGACAGTAAGGTACTTTCAAAGAAAACTAATTTAAAATATGCCATTTTCAGTTTGCCTTTCAGTAATATGAATGCACTACTTTCCATTCATGAAAAGAAAATTCGAGTCCCTATAATCAAGCGCAATTTCATTCTATCAAACAGAACTCAACGAAACGTTAATATTTTAGAACTCGTTCCTGAGGACGAACATAATGTTTTATATTTTACTAGCATTGCCCGCGGCTCCGCCCGCGTTCAGATGACCAAAAACCAAATTCTTAGGTTTCACATATTAGTATACTCTTACATTGCAGTTTTGTATTTTTTCTCAGAAATGAGTCATTTTCCCGCGGTAAAAAGTATCCTATATGTTGACCCGGGTAACCAGCTACCACCTTACGAAATTTCATCAAACTCCCTCCAGTGTTTTTTTTTGTGATGCGGTAACAGACAGACAGACAAAAATTCTTAAAACTATAAGATTTGGCCTCTGTATCGATAATAATGTTTATCTCAATAAGAGATTCCAAAAAATATTTAATATACAAATTCGGCTTAGTTACAATTTTATTATATGTATAGATTTTTCATAAGCAAAATTCGGTATAATATCTTGGGGCACATTATATTACAATTAGGAAATTTCTTATATCATAAAATGGTTATATCATAAAATTGATGACTCAGTATCGTATTTCATGAAATGAAGAGATTTCCTTATAAATTCGAGCGTATCACGGTGTCGTCAAATATACGACATGACCAGACGTTTAGGTATATAGTTTAATAGTTATATATTACTAGCGGCTCACCCTCGCTTCACTCGGGTTCGTCGCTAGGTACGTTTTAAATAGATATAAATAGTTATTACCTAGCGTTGGCTATAGAAATTTTAATTTTTTGTTTCGTTAATTTTTCTGATGTTTTAATACTTATTATTCTATTCTTAAATAAGTATTCTTAAATTTTATAGTTTTCCGCGCAATTTTTTTTATTTTTTTCTTTCATAAGAATCTTCTCCTGACAATAACAAGCAACAAACACAACGAAAAAAATAGTTAAATCTTTTAAAATTCTCTCAGATATGACGGTTTCCTTAGGATGTTATCCTTCAGCTTAAAACAAGCGGTAATTATGTTGAAAATTATTCACAAATGAGAATAACAGAGCTACAAGACCCGGGATTTAAACCCGCTTCACTTGGTTTCCCGAGTGGCTACCACTACCTTACTGTGCTATCACTACCATATATGCTAAACGTATATTTAATGATTTTTTTCACTAAGTTTATTGAGCATTATCCAGTATTTTAGGCATATATCACCTATCTAAAGAGCAGAAAATAAGTTAAACATAATTGGATAATTTAATTTATTTACAATTTCTGTATTCAAATATTCTAATACTTTCTTATTACTTGTGTATTTAAAATTACAACACTTTATTTACATATTTTGTCCATTTTAAATTTTTATATTACATTTTTTTACATAATAATTACCAAATACATACTTATTCATTCATAAAATGACCCAAAGTAGAATTAAAACTTGGCTTAATTTTAAGCACCTTAAAAGCCCCACTTTCAAACAAAGACTTCAGAAGCATTACTTAAAATGTTTTAATTGGATTATAAGTCCATAAAACAATATCACACATTTATATTTCCTTTAAAAAAGCATGCTTAATACTTATATAAATGTTTATACGTTATGGCCGACTTTAAAAGAAGAAGTTCCCAATTTGTGTTTGCTATTTACAAATATTAGATTACACAACGATGATTATATTAAATTACTAATCCTTTTTTTAATAGATTTTTAAGATACTGTATATTGTACGAGTTTTTTATACCAGTTTATGAAAAACTATCTAGGAGTTATTACTCATTAATTTACTATATATATTTATACTACCATTGCCCGCGGCTCCGCCCGCGTTCGGATGATCAAAAACCAATTACTTAGGTTTTACATATTAGTGTTTTTTTTTTTATACTATTCAGAATTAGTGCTTGACTACGTTCCACCTGATGGTAAGTAGTAACGCAGTCGTAGATGGTGAGTCGCACTAATTCAGTAGCCACCTATTCACTCTTGCCTTGAAGACACCCATATTATAATCGGACGGAAACACCGACGCAGGCAGGTTGTTCCAATCCTTAGCCGTACGTATAATAAATGACGTAGCGAAACGCTTCGTGCGGACGGGTGGAATGTCCACGACATAAGGATGGAGACCAGCCGTTCGTCGGGTTGTCCGATGATGGAAAGGGGATGGGGGAATTAATTCATGTAGTTCCTGCGCACACTCTCCGAAATGTAACCTATAGAATACACAAAGGCTGGCAACCCTACGTCGGTGATCGAGGCTTTGTAGGTTAGCTTTTACCAGCGTAGGGTCACCTATAAGCCTTTGAGCACGCCTCTCAATCGAGTCCAAGGCTGACAGATGGCATTTCGCAGCACCAGCCCATATGTGGCTACAGTATTCCACACACGACCGGACTTGCGCTTTATATAAAACAAGAAACTGTCCCGGCGTGAAATACTGTCGGACCTTTGCAAGGATGCCAACTTTCCTCGCAGCTACATTAGCCTTAGACTCGATGAACCGCCCGTAGTTCATGTTGGGGCTGATGTCCATCCCCAACAACTGCAGACGTTCTATGTATTCCAAAGGCACATTCCGGAAAGTAGGAGTCAAGGTGAAAGGACTCCTTTTAGTGGTGAACAGGCACGCCTGTGTTTTGGTGGCATTGAAACTCACAAGATTGGCATCGCCCCAAGTGGAGACTGTCCTCAGTGTGAGATTCAACCGCTCTACCATGGCCTCTCTTTCGGACTGAATTTGATCTCTACTGGCCCGAGGATTCGGCAGGTATCTCTCTACAATAGTGCTGTCGTCTGCGTACCCATAGATACCGGGTATAAGCAGATCGTTGATATGCAGCAGAAACAAGGTTGCAGAGAGAACAGACCCCTGAGGAACTCCTGAGTTGGTCTTTAAGTGTATTCTTACATTGCAGTTTTTGTATTTTTTCTCAGAAATGAGACATTTTCCCGCGGAAAAAAGTATCCTATATGTTGACCCGGATAATATCACCATACCAAATTTCATTAAAATCCCTCCAGTGGTTTTTTTGTGATGCGGTAACAGACAGACAGACAAAAATTCTAAAAATTGTAGATTCGGCCTCTGTATCGATAATAATGTTTATAGATTCGGCTTAGTTACAATTTTATTATATGTATAGATATATAATCCATAATATATGTACATGTTGACTGCCTCGGTGGTGTAGTGGCTAGCATGTACGGCTGCACACTCGGAGGTCCTGGGTTCGAGTCCCGGGTAGGGCCAAGTTTAGTTATTGAGTCTTTCTGTATAGTAAGTCTCAATAACAGCCCGGAGTTGGGAAGTTGGCGGTGTCTCACCCCCGTGCCTCGGAGAGCACGTAAAGCCGTCGGTCCTGCGCCTTAACTCTCACTGGTCGTGTCGAGTAGTCGTCCCACCGGAGTAATGAGAGTGACAGGAATAGAGAGTGCACTTGTGTCTGCGCGTACACTTGTACACTATAATATCTCCTGCGCAGTTGGCTAGTCTCAATGAGATTGGCCGCCGTGGCCGGAATCGGCTAGGAGAACATCATCATCATGTACATGTATGTACATAGACAAATTATAAAGCTTAACTTTTTATAAGCAGCCAGTATTAGGTACATTTTTAACATTTGAAATTTTCTAAATCGTATGTTGGCACTCTGTTCTTTACTGCCAATATCTGTGGCTTATATGTATAGCGTGAAAATGTGTACCTATAGTAACTTTTGTATATGATAGACAGGACCAGTTTATTTTCTATTGTAATTAAAAAAAATTAAATCACTTTTTTGTTGGTTTGCTTATAAAAGATTTCTGAAACTACTTTTACTAAATATTACAAACGATTTATTTATACGCTGCGTACGATCAAATTAAAGTTCTATTAAAAATAAAATTGGAATGACCTCGTAATGTTGAAAAAAATAAAAAATGTTAGATGTTAGAAAAACTTTATGTGTATATCTCTTATATAATTAATAATATTTTGCACATCACAATCAAAATTTAGTTAATATATATAGTCAAAAAGTCACTAAAAGCATATTTAAAATTTGGAATTGGCAATTTAACCTAAATTCCTGACAATAAACTTATAATTCAAAATTCGACTTAAAAATTAGTTACACTAGTCAGTTATCCAATACCAGGTGTGATAAAAACTTATTATAATAAAATTTTCTTGTCATATATTGCATTTCAAATCAACATCCAATATAAAATATATAACCAAAAAAAAAAGGATAGAGATCAAAGAACTTGGGCAAATCTACGCATCTTTAGATTAGAGAGACTGATCCCTCTCTTTCTAGTTGATGAGCAACTCGGCAATTCTCATTTACGCAAACGTCTGCTTTATACATAGTAAAACATACGAACCTTTGAATATCTAATTACGATAGAATGGAGACAAATAAAACAATTCAAAGTAAAAGCTGTAGAATAAGTATTTATAATCAAATGCTTAGCAATTTTATATACTGTCTGCTTACGAGTGTGTAATTCTAACTCTGCCCTCAGCAAAATGTTTTCCTTAGAGTATTATAATCCTTCTAATGTACAACTTAAATATTCTTGTTCAAATTCTACGTCGTGAATATACCTATTAGGAATATTTTAAAAGACTAATTTAGTAGATTATTATCAAAATCATTTTTACAATTAATACGAGCGAGTTTACGGAAGGAGTAAGTGTAATATTTATATAATTACTTATTATCGTTTTATTATTATATTCTTCTTGTTTCTCTTACTTTTCCACTCAGCTAAAATATATATTTTTTTAAACTAAAGCCAGTTTTATATAAGACATTTATGTATATACTAGCAGAACCCGCGACATCGCTCGCGCTAAAACTATAAAAAAAAGGTAGGTTTCATACAAACTTTTATCCCCTATTTAACCCCCTTATAGGATGAATTTAGAAAAATGCTCAAACACATATTTATTTAATTTTATTGAAGAGCATTAATACCAAGTTTCAGGTAATTCTGATTATAAATTTATTTTGGGTTGTATTATAACGTGTTTTCCCGTGGGAATAAGATAATCTCCCGCGGTAAAAAGTAACCTATGTCAATCTCCAGCTCTCCCACTATCTCTATACAATAAATCACGCCAATCCGTCTCTCCGTTTCGACGTGAAAGAAGTACAAACAAACAAACAAACAAACACACTTTCACATTTATAATATTAGTATGGATGGCAATTATAAACTCGAAAGAAATATTCTATTATTATGTTTTTGTCATATATAGTCGGGTAAAATTAACCGTATTTGTAATACATACTTCCAAAACACCCGGGAGTCATCGTCATGCGTCGACAAATCAGTCCCACACAACCATTCGTTATTTTTCATTCTGTTTTTCACATTCAATTCATTCGGAATATGTTTTTGTTTGTTTTTTATACAATTTAATTTTGTTACGTTACGATGCTTGATTGCAAGGCACCAAAATGTAAACGTCCTACATAACTTATTTTTATAATTGACTAACGACTCACTCTCGCTTCGCTCGGGTTCGTCCCTAGGTTGCTTCCCACAAAACTTTCACCTCTCATCTCACCTTTTAAGGGATGATTTCCGGGATAAAAACTATCCTATGTCCTTCCCAGGGTCTCAAAGTATCTTCTTACAAATTTCATCTAAATTGGTTCAGTAGTTTCGGAGCCTTTTCGATACAAACAAACAAAAAAAATTGCTCTTTTAAAATACTAGAATAGTTGATTAATATTGCAGATTTAACACTGTGTACGTATATGTTATAGACCTCTTATCTCAGCATTATATTATGTGTTTATCACCTATGATATATTTCGACGACACGTTTGGCTCAGTTTGTAGTGATCCTACTTGCTGTGCTAGCGGTCGCGGGTTCGAATCCCGCTGGAGGCATTCATTTGTGTGATGATCACGAATGTTTGTACCGGTCATGGGGGTTTATATTTATAATAAGATGTACCTATGTATTTAAAAGTTATATATGTGTAGTGTATCAACTATTTGGTGTCCATAGCACGAGTCTCGTAGCTTACCATGGAAATAGATGGTTCTGTGTGTTAATGTTCCAACATATTTTATATTTCATTTCTTTATTTATCACTGTTTAAATTAAAGAAACTAAATTTTTTACATAAATTATTGAAAAAATTTAAATAAAAATTAATAATCTCATCAATTATTTTTTTTACTTTTACTATAAAGTAACAAAGTTAAAACTATCTTTTCGGATTATTTCGCGGATTTATTTTGATTTTTGGTTCCCGACGTTTCGAATGCTTTACAGCATCCATGGTCACGGGAGAGACTGAGGTGTTACATGTCTTAAAGATATAGTTGTTACAGACAGCCTACCCACAATTAACAAAATGAAAATTGCACCAATTACATTACAATATTTTTAACTTTAAACATTTTTTATAATTTTAATTATAATTGAATATGGAAAATTATTTATTTAATTTTTGCTATTAATTTTATAATTATTACAATTTTAAAAATATTAATTAGTAATCTATATTTAGTGTTGCCATTATTATATTTATAACCATAAATAAAAAATATAAAAATATAGTATTAATTATTAAAGCCATATAATTGTTCTATGTGTAATTTAAAAAGTTAAAATTAATTACGGATAATCATTTTAATTTAGTTTGCTATTATTTAAAAACAACACTATTAATATATACTTTTACAAATGAAAAATATTAATCTGATAATATAATATTAATCAGATTAATATTTTTCATTTGTAAAAGTATATATTAATAGTGTTGTTTTTAAATAATAGCAAACTAAATTAAAATGATTATCCGTAATTAATTTTAACTTTTTAAATTACACATAGAACAATTATATGGCTTTAATAATTAATACTATATTTTTATATTTTTTATTTATGGTTATAAATATAATAATGGCAACACTAAATATAGATTACTAATTAATATTTTTAAAATTGTAATAATTATAAAATTAATAGCAAAAATTAAATAAATAATTTTCCATATTCAATTATAATTAAAATTATAAAAAATGTTTAAAGTTAAAAATATTGTAATGTAATTGGTGCAATTTTCATTTTGTTAATTGTGGGTAGGCTGTCTGTAACAACTATATCTTTAAGACATGTAACACCTCAGTCTCTCCCGTGACCATGGATGCTGTAAAGCATTCGAAACGTCGGGAACCAAAAATCAAAATAAATCCGCGAAATAATCCGAAAAGATAGTTTTATTTAAAAATGTCAAACATTCGCGTAAATCTAAGAAAGTATTATAACAAAGTTAATTTGGGCTCGAATGAAGTACCATTGAATTATTCATTATATTGATAAAAGTCTTCAAAAAGCCTAAAGAACTTTTACTTGTTCAAAAACGGTTTTAATCTAATTGCAAATTTAGTTGTTATTAAATGAAATCACACCGTAATGAGTGTGGTATTTTCTTTTAGTTTTAGTTGTGGTATTATTATCAAAAACATACATTAGAAACACATCTACTTTTTATAATTTTAATACCTGTAAAGCAAAGTTCTTATTCATATTATTTAATAGCAGAACCCGCGGCTTCCATCGCGCTAAAACTGCAATAAATCTCTCAAAAGGTAGTTTCATAGACACTTTCATCCCCAATTTCACCCCCTTAAAGAATGAATTTTGGATAATTCCAAAAACATGTATTTAATTAATTTTGTTAAAGAGCATTAATACCGAGTTTCAAATAATTCTGATCATAAATATTTTTTTGGATTGTATTATAACGTGATTTCCCGTGGCAAAGACATAATCTCCCGCGATATAAAGTAGCGTATGTCTCTCCGTTTCGACGTGAAAGAAGGACAGACAAACAAACAAACAAACAAACAAACAAACACACTTCACATTTATAATATTTGTAATGTGGATTATTTAATCAATAGTCATTTTCGCCATCTTCACACCCAATTTCTCGAACCCCTTTAAACGAGAGAACTATCCCGCCCTTTACTTACCTAAGTAATACTCCTCACAAACAAATTTCAATTTCAAAATTAGGGTTTCGAGGTTATACCTTTAAATTCATCATCTTTTGATTCTATAATGTGACATGACCAAAACCACCCAGAAAAATAGTGATTTTACTTAAATCTATACACATAATAAAATTGTAAGCAAGCCGAATCTGTACATGAAATATTTTTTGGCAATTCTTATTGAAATAAACAATATTATCGATACAGAGGCCGAATCTATAGTTTTTAAAATTTTTGTTTGTCTGTCTGTTACCGCATCACAGAAAAATCACTGGAGGGATTTTGATGAAATATGATAAATGAAATTTGGTACGGTAAAAGCTGGTTATCCGGGTCAACATATAGGATACTTTTTACCGCGGGAAAATATCTCATTTCTGAGAACAAATATCAAAACTGGATTGTACGAGTATACTAATATGTAAAACCTAAGAATTTGGTTTTTGGTCATCTGAACGTGGGCGAAGCCGCGGGCAATGCCAGTAGTATATAAAAGACATATTTGTTATTCATTTCCAGCCTGAAAATAAATTTATGTGTAGCTATTTAATATGCAGCTTCAGTTCAGTGAACTGCGTAACATATTATTCTCTAAAGGAATGGTAAAACACGCTTTGTGTGCGAAAATAAATAAATGTGTTTAGTTAAAATAGACTACAAAAACCGTTTTCCTGGTTAAAACTTTTGTTTCCTATCAAATCTCTTTGTTTTTATCGCGCTGTTTCTCTTAAAGGGTATAAAAATGCTCGTTTTTTTCGCTATTTTAGGAGTTACTGTGAGTACAGAAAAAAATATTTATTTAAAAATTATTAGTTTACTTATTAGTTTATTAGTTTGACCGGCAATATAAGCTATCAGCATGCCAAATTTTACTAAATTAGGTGCATAAGTTCTTGTGTACATACTAAGCTGTACAAGTTACTATAGTTTTTTAACTATCCCATGGGAACTCTTTAATTTTTCGGGATGAAAAGTATCTAAGATGTTGCCCGGGGATATAAGGTACCACCATGCAAAATTTCATTTAAATCGGTCCAATAGATTCGGAGATTAGCTCGTACAAACAGACAAACAGACAGAGAAACAAAAAATTTGAAAAAAAATTGGATTTGTTCTATTTGTCTTCCACCATCCACCTGACTCAGTTTTTAGCATTTTTTTTATGTACAGACATTCGACCTCTACAGTTTTAATATAGTATAGATATTTATACTTATATACCTTCGGAAGAACAAGTTTCATCATCTGTTTTTTGAAAATTAACTTATCGTTGTTTTATAAAGTAAAATGAAGAAAGTCAAAGTTAACATACATATTTGAACATATTTAGCTGTTTATATATTAAGGTTGTGCTAACAGACAGTCATATATAATCAGACATTTATTCAAAACAAGGTATCGTGTACCTATGAAAATTCATGACCAAAATTCGAGTCTAAATGTGCATGTTCAATTAATATTTCCCTGAAATCAAATTCAACGTTGCCTCGCAAATGTTACATAATTTATACCGCACACTGGCGTGACCAAAGCTTTTAACCAATCGAGATGTCCTTCACGATATATCGATAAATAATTATTTATCGATATATCATGAAGGACAAAATAAACAAATCACGCAATTATTATATCATGACATTCGTAATACTTTATTAATATTACTTCCTTCCTGTTCCTTGACGAAAATCGGATTTTTCATTTACAATTCTGTAAAAACATATAATATATAGGCAATTAAAAAAAAAGTATGACAAAAGGTGATTATGAAGAGTCATTTTAAAAATGTAGTATTTAAAACATATATGGTAACATATCGCCCATTCTGACTAACTGATGCTAGTTATTCACTCATTAAGATTTCTTACGCACTACGAAGCTACAAATAAAGTGGCTGTGACATATAGACAGAGGGACAGATAAATTATAAGGGGTCCATGTTACCCATTTGGCTACGGAACCCTAAAAAAGAATAAACTAAATACGAGTTTTTACCGGTGGTAGGACTCTGTCAAGCCTGAGGAGTCCGACTGGATGGGTACCTCCCCCTTATCTATTTCTTCCGCCAAGCAATAATGATTACATTGTTGTGTTCCGGTTTGAAGGACAAGGTAGCCAGTGCAGTTACAGGCACGAGGCATATCATCTTAGCCCTCACAGTGACAACGCACCTGCGGTTCTGTATTTTTGTAACATAAAACTTAAGTGCATGAATCGTAGATATTGGTGGTGGTGGTAGGTGGGCTATCTGTCTGCTCGTTTGTCACTGAATACCATATAAAAAAAGAGTATTATATATATAAAGAGAAAATACAAAAATATAGAAGTTAACTTATACAACATGGAATGAAACTGTCATATTTCCTTCATCTATACATATAATAAAATTCTAACTAAGTCAAATCTGTACATTAAATATTTTTTGGGAAATCTAATTGAAATAGACATTATTATCGATACAACAAAACTTACTGTAAGAGTATACTAATACGTAAAACCTAAGAATTTGGTTTTTGGTCATTTGAACGCGGGCGGAGCCACGGGCAATGCTAGTTATGTAGGTATAGAATTTAAAATTAGAAAAGACAAGGACATGGACAGAATACGTAGCACTCATCAATAATCTAGATTTATTAGCCAACGAATATTAGGATAACTAGAAAAACGCTGGCCCAAAGCCCAAAGTTTTGGTTTACATAAACTATAGATTATCTAAACAGAAGACAGAATACATAATACATATGTATATGCAGAAGTAGACCTACATATAAAGAGTAATTTCAGTTAAAGATAAGGGAAAATAATAAATTCTCCATATTAACTTTACTGTTTACTTTATTTTTTTAAAGAAAGAAGGCGTAATATATTATCAATATAAGCTTTGTTATAAAATTATGCAGAATTAGGTTGATTCCTCATACAAACGTTCATGCACATTTTCGTCCTCTTAAGGGATGATTTTTAGGATAAATAGTACCCTATGTCCTTCCCAGGGTCTCAAACTATCTTCTTACCAAATTTCATCTAATTCGATTCAGTAAGTCGATAGATTACCCCCTACAACGTCACAAACTCACAATTCATAAACTCACAAACTTTACCTCTTTATTATATTAGTATAGATAAAGACCAGAAGATCTTGTAGAAAAATGTTTTACTCGAAAATCTACGCCAAAGATTTCGTATGAGCTGAACTTAACAACTTCAGTCAGCAATTAGTAAAGGTCAAGTACCCTTAATGGTTGCGAAATTTCGATTGGAAATAGCACTTAAAGAATACCACCAGTTTATAATTTCAACATATAATTAGCTATCATGAATATAAATTGCTTCGGAAGATTTATAAACCAAACACATCTTACTATCCTTCAAATATTATAAATGCAAAAATAATAAATAAATAAATAAATAATAAATAAATGTTGGGACATTAACACACAGCACCATCTAGTTCCATGGTAAGCTACGAGGCTTGTGTTATGGACACCAGATAGTTGATACACTACATATATATAACTTTTAAATACATACATATAAATATAAACACCCATGACTGGAGTACAAACATTCGTGCTCATCACACAAATGAATGCCCCCAGCGGGACTCGAACCCGCGACCACTGGCATATCAAGTAGGGTCGCTACCAACTGAGCCAAACGTGCAAAAGATTGTGCGGATGTATGAATGTCTGGATGTTTGTTACACTTTCACGCAAGAACTAATAAATAGATTTTAATGAAACTTTGCAATAATATAACTCATATATTAGAATAATACATACGCTACAAGCTACTTTTTATCCCGGAAAAATGAACGGTTCCCGTGAGATAGATTTGTTTTTGTTTTTCCGGAGTAAATAAAGAGTAATCAGGTTTCATATTTAAAGTAGGCAATTCGTATTTATTAGCTCTTAAATAAAACTCTAACACCAAAGTGTCTTTTAACCTAATTACTTTCATACATATATATACGATTTACTATTTGAGTGTAACAAGAGAGATCCATTAGCGGTATTTCAAAGCCTAATAAAGTTCAATAGCCTCTATATTTAATCGATTTAACGGATTTAAACCCACGGATTTAAAAGCAGAAAAATATTGCTAATAGATATTAAAATTATTATCAACTAGTTTTTCCCTGTGTCTCCACTCGCGTTTATTTATGATTAAATACTCCGTGTCTAACGGTCACAGTGTGATGTTAGATTTCCTATAGCCATCCTAAATAAATAGGTTACAAAATGCACATAGAATTTTTCAAATTGAACTCAGTTATGGTTTATATTTCATCAAAATTTATACAATTTTTAATATTGCATATCTATCCCATATCTATTAAACTTGAAGTTTCTTGGTCACTTATACATTAATATAACTTTAAATATTTTTTTTATATTATACCAGCGAAACACACTGGCTTCGCTTCGGGTTTGTAAACTTATCTAGATATTAACAAATCTGTCCCATAGGAAACACATATTTTCCCGGGATAAAAAGTAACCTATGTGCTATTCCAGACTAAAATCTATCTTTGTGACAAATTTCATTCAGATCCGTTCATCCGTTCTGGCGTAAAAGTGTAACAAACATCCATCCATCCATCCTCACAAACTTTCACATTTATAATATTAGTATGGATTTAAAGTTTATTATACATTTATTTTTAATCTGAGTCCTTGTGCAGTAATATTTATATGAAATATTTTTATATAAAATCTATATAGTTCATTATTTTCTATACATATAATAAAATTGTAACTAAGCCGAATCTGTACATTAAATATTTTTTGGAGAATCTTATTGAAATAGACATCATTATCGATACAGAGACCGAATCTATAGTTTTTAGAATTTTTGTCTATCTGTCTGTCTGTCTGTCTGCTACCGCATCACAGAAAAACCACTGGAAGGATTTTGATGACATTTGGTATGATTGATTGAGAATTTGGTAGGATTGAAAGAAAAAATTGGAATGATTATCTGGGTCAACATATAGGATACTTTTTACCGCGGGAAAATATCTCATTTTTGAGAAAAAATACAAAAACTGCAATGTAAGAGTATACTAATATGTAAAACCTAAGAATTTGGTTTTTGGTAATCTGAACGCGGGCGGAGCCGCGGACAATGCTAGTATATTTATATAACGTCCCACTGCTGGCCGTATACATTATACCATAATCCACCATGCTGGCCCAGTGCGGGTTAGCGAACATCTTAATATGCTTATCGAAAACTACTTAGATTTTCTCAGACATACAGGTTTCCTCACACTGCATTATTTCACCGTAAAACAAGTGGTACTCATGTTTAAAAGGATATAAATCTATCAGACACGATATCTTAGATACGTACAATCGGAAATATCAAATGTAAAACTCGTATTAAACTCAGTTTGAAAAGTAAACGAATTACGGTAAAAAACTCTACTTTGATCTATGACAAAAAATATAAAAATATAAACAATGTTTCGAAACTTTTAAATTACAAAGAGCCTTTACACACATTTATATGGAAATGGCCGTTTAAGCTTTTCAGAATTTATACACCTGCTACAGTTTTCAAAGAATGCAAGTAATTAAATTGTTAACAATAACGTCACAAGAGTGTGACACAAAGTTACATAATATCTTTTGATAACATTTATTGCAAACAAAATAGCTATATAATAAAAAAACTAAATATATAATTTTCAAAAAATTAAAAAAATAATAATAATATAAAAACTTTTTTTATTCCACTGTTATAATACTAAAGCGACATTTTTTCATAAAAAAAATCACTTCCTGGTAAATAACTTGCTATATATATATAAACTTGCTATATATATGCTAATAAAGATAAGTCATTAAAATAATGAACATGTGAACATTCCAAGCACGTACAGAAAGCAGAGCATTGACCTATAAAAAAACTACAACTATATACAAAAGGACATATTACTCACGTAGTTTCCTTGTAATTAAAGTCACGTGACACAAAATATACACAGACGAACTTACTATTTGTTATTGTTTATCGTAGCACCGAGTCTACGAGTGAAGCGTGCTACGACCGTAGCGCGACTGTCGTAGACGCGCTCGGCCTACGACTGGTAAGGAACTCTGATCAATGAGACTTCACGCCTAACGCCCTTAGGTAATATATTTACAGTGCCATGATTTTACTTTATGGTGTTTTTATAACATCATCATATACCGATAATACCTGTAATGGAATTTGTTTATTGGTTTATTTCGGAAAGTAATTATTACCTAAATAGTTATAATACTTGTTTGTATGTGACATATGTATATCTAATTTAACATATAACTATATAAATAAATAAGTAAAACAATTCAGTAGCTTTTTTTAACTTTTTTTTCACTTCAAATATTTTTTTTGTTTGTTTAGCAGGTACTGACAAGCTTATATATTATCAATTAAAAAGTTTTGTAAATTCATATATGGTTTCCTTAAATATTCAAGAATGATTATTTTGGAATTTCGTCCATTTTGCCAACACTAGCTTTTTTAATAGGCGACATAGCCACAAAAGCTTCAGATTATTTTTGTTAACAAGGCAATTAAAATGAAAAATGTTTGAGTATTACGCTTATAACGAATTCATATACCTATTACGTTATTATCATCACCCACAATATAATTTATTCTTATAACGAGAAATGAAAATGGGAAATCTTTAAGGTCTTGTTAGGGGCATTATTACAATTCCCTTTTACCTGATTTGAGCTGTCAATTGAGGAAGCGTTCAAATATTCAAAAAGATGAATATTAAGAAGATCTTGTAATAATAGAAATAGATATAATTTTAAATAAAACTATCTTTTCGGATTTTGTCGCGGATTTATTTGTATTTTTGTTTCCCGACGTTTCGAATGCTTTACAGCATCCATGGTCACGGGAGAGACTGAGGTGTTACATGTCTTAAAGATATAGTTGTTACAGACAGCCTACCCACAATTAACAAAATGAAGATTGCACCAATTACATTACAATATTTTAACTTTAAATATTTTTATAATTTTAATTATAATTGAATATGGAAAATTATTTATTTAATTTTTGCTAGTATTTTTATAATTATTACGATTTTAAAAATATTAATTAGTAATCTATATTTAGTGTTGCCATTATTATATTTATAACCATAAGAAAAATATAAAATATAGTATTAATTATTTAAGCCACAATTGATCTGTGTAATTTGAAAAAGTTAAGATTAATTAAATTTTATAATTTTAATTTAAATTTGCTATTATTTAAAAAACAAATTATTAAGCAACACATTACTACATACATTTACAAATGAAAAATTGAAAAAATATTATTAATCAGAAATGCTATCACTTTGATCTACACAGTAAGAACTTACTACATCTACCTGTCTGTTATGTTTAGATTTATTATTAGATTTTATTATATTAATAACAGGATCCCATGACGATGGTAGTACCCAGCCATCTTCCCTATTGAAATTAGGATTTTTAATTTCTATGGCTTCTCGAATCATTCTAGGGCGATATCGGTTTTCTTTCGCCAGGATTTGAGGCCTATCGAAGCGAATATAATGGCTTGGGCGGTCCTGACTGTGTTTACAGACAGCAGATGTTGTATTGCGACGGTGCTTCACATCAGCTATGTGTTCTTTGACCCGGGTTCTAATGGATCTCTTTGTTTGTCCGATGTAAGAGAGCCCACAATCACAATCAAGCTTGTAAACTCCGCGACAAAATCCGAAAAGATAGTTTTATTTAAAATGTCAAATATTCGCGTAAATCTAAGAAAGTATTAGATATAATTTTATTTAAAATCCTGAATAAAATATATTTTATATAAATCATATTTATGTATATAATTGAAAGTGATTTCATAAATAAAATAAACAATAAGTTTACTACAAATTGTAAATTAAATGATAAATAGATATAAATACGTTATTTAACTCGTTCAATTTATAATGTAAATATATAACGTACAGCTGATATGTAACTAAATTTTCTCAATATGTAAGTAATATTTTTAAAACATCTAACAATATTATAATTAGGAAACTTGTCATGCGTATATATTCACTGATTTGGTAAAATTTAGTACACAGATAAACCTTTATTTTAACGTTGGGAAATGCATTTGGCACCTGCATACATACAGGTGGGGCTACCGGCTAGAAAATCTAGTAATACCGATTAAACCCCCCCCCTCTTACCCCCCCCCCTTTCTCCCCCCCTTCCCCCCTCGGCCTAATGGGATCAACCAACCATGACGTCCCAACGGCTGGTCTGCCGAAGCAGACTACTCGTACAACAATCATGACATAGCTCCAACCCACGGTACACCGCCTACCAGTGGGGGCCGCCTCCCGGTGTATCTCTTGGCTTGACCGCATTTGATTGCAGCACGCTAATAAGCCCTCACCATAATATATCGGGGGAGACACAGATAGATCAACAATAATACGTAGAATGCTGTTAGGCATCGTGCAAAGTGAGAGTATGTACGCTCGCTTGTCGCACACCTCCGAAACGGCTCGACCTATTTTTAACCGACTTCCAAAAAGAAGGAGGTTCTCTTTTTATGTATGTTTACCGATTACTCGAAGACGCCTGAACTGATTTGGCTTTTTTTTGTTTCCCAGGTCCCATATAAATTTTACCGCAATCGGTTTAATCGAATATGTTATTATAAAACTTTCTTTTTACCCTCCTATTTACCCCTTCCCCCCCCCCCTCTATTTTTTAATCGCGTATGTTTGTATGAACAATCTATACAAATAATAAAATTCTAACGAAGTCAAATCTGTACATTAATTATTGTTTGGGAAATCTAATTGAAATAGATATTATTATCGATACAGAGTCCGAATCTATAGTTTTTAGAATTTTTGTCTGTCTGTCTGTTTTTCTGTCTGTCTGTCTGTTACCGCATCACGAGAAAACCACTGGACAGATTTTGATGAAATTTGGTATGATGATAACTGGTTATCTGGGTCAACATATAGGCTACTTTTTACCGCGGGAAAATATCTCATTTCTGAGAAAAAATAGAAAAACACAAAAACTGCACTGTAAGACTATACTAATATGTAAAACCTAAGAATTAGGTTTTTGGTCATGTGAACGCGGGCGGAGCCGCAGGCAAAGCTAGTATCATATAAATACATAGCGACGAACCCATCGAGGCGAGCGTGAGTCGCTGTATAACATAAAGCCAAAGGTATTTTTAGATTAAACACGGGTGTAGCCGCGGGTCCTGCTAGTTTAAAGTATAAAATCTCGATAATACTTATAATTTACGGTACGCATAATAGTCTCTTGTAATTTAAGTTAAAACAAGTTTGCAAAATTTAATAAGTTTCAATATAACGTTTAGTGGCAAAGTTTGTACATGCAATAGAAACTTTATAATTAAACTAACTTCAATAGTTTGAACTCAATCGAACGCTGTAAAATAAAATTTGTTATAAAAATTTTTTTGCAAATTTGTATTGTCTTAAAATAAGCTTTCCTATAAAGCTACTATAAAAAAGTTGACGAAAACACGAGTGGATTTTCTTATGAAAACTACCACGTCAGAAATTACTGGTTCCATTCTGATACGATTATTATTATTACAGTAGCTGTAAATAGTCTTATTTAGTTTACATAATAAAAAATATTAAAAAACAAATAAAAATGCATTATTTCTTAAATTTATTATAACGCTGTTTGTATGATTATCCTGTTTGTGTTAGTGTATACACATACACATATGTGCGTATAATAGTGGCGAAGGGTTCATATAATCCGATTCCCATCGGTATATAACAATAAATATTAAAAAATAAAATCATTTATATTTAATTAATTATTACAATATATTTAACAATATCAAACATATGTATGTAAAACGTTACATATATATATATATATATATATTATATATATATATATATATATATATATAATGGTTTAAATATTTATTAGTTATTGTAACAAAAAAAACTATTTTTTTATATATTCATGTGCGAATCATATTCAACATGATTACCACTTGTATTAACGGTGAAGGAAAACATCGTGAGGAAACCTGCATGTCTGAGAGAACCTAGCGAGTTTTCAAAAGACATGTGAAGTCCCCCAACCCGCACTTGGCCAGCGTGGTGGACTATGGCCTGATCTTGCTCGTACTAAAGCCCAACAGTGGGACGTTAAAAAGGGCTGAATACATATTACATACGAAACGATACGAAATATTTGTCTGTTTGTCCGTTTGTAGGTTTGTTTGTCTGTATACATTTCACGCAAAAAATATGTACTGAACTGATTTTGAGAAAATTTGGTGTACCTAGTGATAATTTATATTGACTCCAGTCAACATTTAGGATATTTTTTACTACAGGAAAAACTCTCATTCACACGGGAAAACACTGGTTGGGCCAAGTTGTCCTTCATACAACAATTTTGACGATTTATTACACAAAAACTATTAGTAGCAGGGTTAAAAATTAACATATTTAACAATTTAGTAAAATCTCCAATTTACATGAGAAAATACAAAATTTATATCTATACATAAGATAAAACAAAATAGCTGTCTGCATGTGCATTTCTCCGCTAATTTCTTCTAAACCACGCAACGGATCTTGATACCGTTTACACTAATAGAAAAAACGATAAACGGGGAAGATTTGTGTACCTATATAATTTGTAAATATTTTGTACAAAATGTACCATTCTTTTAGAAAACTCTATGCCTTAAAAGGCCTACATAAATAACCATTTCTATCTATTTAAAAAGTACCTAGGGACCAATGATATATAAAACATAGATAGACATTTTCTAACAAATATAATATAAAAAAATATTTAACATATTATATTTAATAAAATTAAACTTAGTTTACGAAATACTTTTATTTTGTACCTTTGCATGTCATCAAGCTATTTGTTTGAAATATGATTATTAATTATATTTTTATATGAGATGTGTTATCCAATTATTTTTACAAAACTTTTAATTAAAAGTAAACGTGGATGAAATAATACATAAAGTATCCTAAATTACGGTCATCAAATTTCGTTTTTCTTTTGGACTAGCTTACCTGCGTTGAAATTTCACCTTTCGGTACTATATTGTGTATACCATACCTAACCGTCATTCGTACATACATACATACATATGTACTATGTATAAACATTAAAGTTGCTAAAACACACATATTTCAATATCGATCAAATTAATCAATATCATTTCGTAACTCTAAAAATAAAATCTATAACAGAATAAAACATCTTTTAAATCTTTATTTATATCATTTGATGACATGTTTGGCTCAGTTTGTAGTGACCCTACTCGCTATGCTAGCGGTCGGGGGTTCGAGTCCCGCTGGGGGCATTCATTTGTGTGATGAGCACGAATGTTTGTATTCCAATCATGGGTGTTTATATTTTTAATAATTATGTATTTAAAATTATATATGTGTAGTGTATCAACTATCTGGTATCTATAACATAAGCCTCGTAGCTTACTATGGAACTAGGTAGCGCTGTCTTAATGTTCCAACGTATTTATTTTATATATATATATATATATATATATATATATATATATATATATATATATATATATATATACAAAATAATTATAAATTAAGTATAATTACTTACTTTGTACAAAAGTATTCGAAATGAATCTCCAGAGCTCTATATGCTATTGATATAATCTGACCTAGATACCGTCCAATACGTTTTAAGATGAAAAGTGGCGAATCACTTTTATCAATCATATTTCGTTTCATAACCTTTTTATACCTCCGTCGTGAAAGGCGAATATTACAATTTTTAATATATTTCATATGACCCATATGAGTTGAATAGATTAGTCAAATTCGATACGAGCTCGTATGTGAAGGAGATTGAATAATAATTACGACAGATTGCGAAAATTACGGAATTCTAAATCCTAATACTACTAAATAATATTAATAATACTAATAAAACCTATAACATTGCAAGGCAAAACTGGAATAAGCTATTTTTAATGTGTTAGCTTATTAAATAACAATTCCAACGACATAAGTTATATATATAGCTAGCACTTAAGGAAACAAATGATGTAATCGACTTTAAAAGACAGCTCCACAGATGACGGAGCTTTATATCATACTAGTAGCTCACCCTCGATTCGCTCAGGTTTGTCCCTAGGTACGTTTTGACGCTTAGTATGGAATAGATTTTCTTTAATTTTTTTTTTTGTGCATATTCCGATGTTTTAATATCCAACAAAACAAAGATCATCAAAATCGGTCCAGCAGTTCTCGAGTTATAAGCGTTATAATAAACCAAACTTTGTTTTATATATAATAAATAATATTATATAGATTAATTGATATATTGAAACAAAAGTTGGCTACGTTGTGACTTCAGACCTGTACAACAAATCCAGTCCATCTCCCATTGAAATTCATTGAGCCGTTCTCAAGCCCAAAGCACTTTGATCTCGTCAGAATTTTACATACGTACAATAAAGCTCGATAGAATATAACAACAATATTAGCAGAAGCTTAAACAACCATTTCTATATATTACACTACAAAAAAAACGAACTTCCATACAAACTTTCAGCCTTTTAAATGCTTTAAGGGAATGAATTTTAAAAATTCTTTATTAGTGTTTTAAAATGAACTTTTTGTGCATTTCTATTACAATTTCGACAGTTTAGACTATACAATGTACATAGACTGAAATTGTATATCAGTCAGTCAGTGAGTATTAAAGAGTTTTATGAAGTCAATATAGTGTTTTACCAATATTATTGTTCCTGAGTGTAGCTACACGTTTACGAGATAGTTGGTGAGTTTGTGACGTTTTAGGGGGTAATCTCTGGATCTACTGAATCGATTTAGATGAAATTTGGTAAGACGATATTTTGAGACTCTGGGAAGGACATAGGATACTTTTTATCACGGAAATCATTCCTTAAAGGGGTGAAAATGAACCCGAGCGAAGCGAGTGTGAGTCGCTAGTATCCAATAAGCCTTATATAAACGTAATCTATTTCAACCTTATTAGCAGCTGAATGTGACGGATAACATGAGATGGAAATGAGCGTGTATACTTGCCAACAAAAGCTCAGTGTGACCTAATCAAATTAGTTTTACATATTTTTCAATTACATATATTTTTACACACATTATTAATAGTATGTAAATTTTCTATTATTATAGGTCTTACGTTCAAGCCAAATGCCAACGTTGTACGGAATAAAGTAATATTTCAAAATTCCAGTGATAAATAATAAAGGAAATTTATCGGAATACATAAATCTACGCTCCATTTCAAGCATGAACAATTCCGAACCATCTCAGACAAAATGAACATATTTTTCTACATATACAATATTTCCAGCAATAGAATTCTATCCAGGACTACCTGGTCCATGTTCATGGTAATATTCTTTGACTTGCGCCATTCTCAGGCCTTTGAACTGTAGAGTTCAGCGTCGAATCTTGGCTGTCAGCCAAACAACTTTAGGGACTGAAGTAAAATAATAGACAAACTAGAAAGTTTTGAGTCAATATTATAATATTAATTACGCTACGTCCGAGTTTATGTGATTTAATGCACACTTCCAAAGATCTTTGAACTTTGACATTTTGAGGTGTTAATTAACAAAAAAATCTTTAATCTTTAAATTCCCGGGAATTTTCTAACTCTTTGTGTTATAACTTAGAATTTCATGAAATAGTTAAAGGAAATAAAAATTCTTCATACAAATTACATAACGAATAGCTACATACGTAAATTGACTTCTAAGATGGAGTTAGCTATCTAACATAATTAAGTGAGCTATCCCTATGCAAGATGGCTGTTCCGATAACGTTGGTATCTGGATAATTCATGTGACATTTAGAGTTAGGATAACAAAGCAGATCTTAAAATGAATAAATATTTATCTAATAAGGTATTAGTTTTAGTACTGTACACATGACGATAGCTAAAATAAACACGCGAAAAAAAGCAAGCTTCTCTACAAGGCAGACTAATGTCTGTCTTACGTTAATACGTAAAACATTATTCGGATACAGCAAATAACAACGTATAGCAATATTTTACTCCCATAATATATAAGACATTAGCTATTTTGGCCTATAAATCGTTTCGATAAATGTATATTATGTTCTTTTATATACAATTTATCTGTATTCTAGTCCGTATTAGTATTAATATTATAAAGAGGTAAAGTTTGTGATCTTGTGAGTTTGTGGGTTTGTGAGTTTGTGAGTTTGTGACGTTGTAGGGGGTAATCTCTGGATCTACTGAACCGATTTTCAAAATTCTTTTACCAATAGAAAGCCACGTTCTTTTTGAGTGTCATAGGCTATATATGAAACCAAAAAATGAAAAGGCTTTTTCGTGGTAGTCGGATTTGTAAAGTAAGTCGGAGAAAAAACGGTCGAACGAAAACCGTTTCTTACGAACGCTGCCTTAACGATGAGAGATATATGATTATGTTCTAGAGAAAAGTTGTAGAGCTTAATAATGCCTATAAAAAAGTCAGCGACAGCATATGTCTAACTTTTATATTTAAGTCACAAAAAGTAGTTTTTTATATTAAAAAAATAATTTAAATCGGTAGGTCATGTTTATTGGTCATATTATCAACAATTATGAATTCTTATCAAAATAAGTAAATTTATCGTCTAAAATGTTTAAAACAAAAGACTTTTCCCTTTTACTGCATATAATTTGGACAAATGGTTAAAGAGATAATACAACATATTCGTAGGTATGGACGAACCCGAGCGAACTGTTTGTCTGTTTTCCTGTTTGTACGGGCTAATCTCCGAATCTATTGGACCGATTTAAATGAAATTTGGCATGATGGTACCTTATATCCCCGGGCAACATCTTAGATACTTTTCATCACGGAAAATTAAAAAGTTTCCGGGGGATAGTTAAAAAACTATAACAACTTATACAGCTTAGTACACAAAAACTACAGATTGGATTTTAATGAAACTTTACAATAATATAGTGCGTACATGACAAAAACAAATCAGCTACTTTTCATCCCGGAAAATTAAAGAGTTTCCGTGGGATAGTCAAAAAACTACAGTAACTTACACAGCTTAGTACACAAAAACTACTGATTGGGTTTTGATGAAACTTTACAATAATATAGTTCATACATCAGAATAACAAATAGGTTACTTTTTATCCCGGAAAAATGTACTGTTCCCGTGGAATAGATGTTTTTGTTTATTTGTAACGTTTTATGTACACAACATAGGCCCCAAAACAATAGTTATTAAAAAGATTGTCTGTTTGTCTGCTTGCCTGTATGTCTGTTTGTCTGTTTTTGCGTAAGCGTTTCACGCAAAAAGTAATGTACTGATTTCAACGAAATTTGGTGAAGTGATAACTTATTACTCGAGTCATTATTTAGGATACCTTTTGTATGTATGTATGTATTTATGTATGTATGTATTCAGCCCTTTTTAACGTCCAACTGCTGGGCACGGGCCTCCCTTCAGTACGAGGGGGATCAGCCCATAGTCCACGCTGGCCAAGTGCAGGTTGGCGGACTTCACATGTCTTTTGAAAACTTGCTAGGTTCTCTCAGACATGCATGTTTCCTCACGATGTTTTACTTCACCATTAAGACAAGTGGTAATTGTGTTAGAAATGATTTGCATATGAAAATATCAGAGGTGCGAGACCTAGGATTTGAACTTGCTTCTAAGCATGGAAATGATTGCTACTTTTAAATCATTATCACGTGATGAAATTACAACAATTTTTCACGTGATTTCACCTGCTACTTTTCACGCATAGATTTTTGATTTCGACGGTCTGGTGTCACACTTTATATTATTTGCTATTAAAATGAAGTATGAAATGTCACCAATGGCGCTACTGATGTGATATGGAGCAGAGATATAGATCTGACGTAGTTGCATACGTACATGGTGCTTTGAATGAACCTATTTTCAAACAATGAACTTTCCCTCATACTTCTACAGGCTTGGGACTGACAATGTAAAATTAAATGAATTTTAAATATATCAGAGTAATCACACGGTAAAATTGTATTAAGCTAAGTTCCATAATTACATTGGCGTATTTAAAAGTTCATTGTTTTTATGTACAATAAGAATTTTTATAAAAGAATTTTATACACTTTTTTTTTGTTTTTCTTAATTTTTTTAATTTGTTTATAATCATTTTTTTTGCTTTTTGATTTTTTTGATGATTGATTTTTTTATGAGATATCTATATACAATAGTCTTCATTGCTTTTTAAAAATACAAGTTCCGCTGTTCGTTTTCTGCTTAATCGTGCTCTTTTTTGGGTTGCAAAATTTCCCGCTTTTGAAAATACTCTCTCACACTCCACTGATGTCACCACGATGTGACAGTGCTCATGAAATATTTCCGCCAAATTGGGGTACATATAGGAGTGAGATTTCCACCAAACTAATGGCGAAGAATCGCGCGGAAGCACTGGTTCATTAATAAACATTTCTAGCTCGTTCTCAGCGTTGGTGGTTATGTCTGTACGTATTACACATAATCATTCAGTAAAAATTATAAGTATTTGTTGGATAAAAAACTAAAAATGTGCTCTAAATTTAATTGTTGTTTCTAATTTAAAATTATTTCTAAACAATATTTCTAAGAAACCGAAATCATGCAACTCGAAATAAATAAACTCCCCAATTTACTGATCAACGGTATTAACTGAAAATTGTATTTTGTTGAATAAAAAATCAATAAAAACATCAGTACGAAAATGTATACGGAAAATGCGAGTAACGAAATGCTTTCGTGAGTAACGTTTCGGTACTCGGTACTAGATGGCGTACCTGTTACTCAGTAACGAATACATACGGTTTGCTACAGCTCTAGATTTCACCAAGTTGTGATTTGTAGCAGCCACTATGAATTTAAGTAGCAGGTGTGACGTATGATTACGCATTTCACGTGATTTTTCACTTGCTACTCGTGAAATGTTCCATCCCTACTTGCTTCACTCGGTTTCCCAAACGAGCGCGTTACCACTGGGATACCACTGCCTAGATACCTTTTACTTCAAGAAAATCTTTCTTTCCTACGGGAAAATCCAATAACTGATTTTATCGAGTCCTCCCTAGAAACCTTCCGCTGGCTATGCCTTAAGACATACATACATTAAAACCATTAAAACAATATACTAAAAAATCGTAGGTCTTGAAAAGTCCTACAGAAAAGTCCTGAATTGTATATGTCTATCTCCTAAGTTACACTCGCAATATTTATTCTTATCTATACGTATAATGAAACTAACTTAGTCAAATCGATGTGCGCATTTCACGCAAAACAACATTTAGGATACCTTTTACGACAGGCAAATTATTCATTCCCATGGGAAAACACAATAACTGGTTCTATCGAATCGTCCGTAGATATGGTTAACATTGGCTCAACTTTAAAAGATAGATCAAAACATTGTAGAAGAAAATTGTAAGTCTTAAAAAAGTTCTCAATAGTATATGTCTATCTCCTAAGGTACACTCGCTATAACTATTTTCATTATTATATGTTACTGTTTTATTATACGTTATTTATTCTATCTATATATATAATAAAACTGTAGAGGTTAGAAAAAAATGCTAAAAACCGAGTCAGTTCTCTTCTTACATCCCGAAAGAAGAGAAATAGAACAAATCCAGTTTTTTTTTTAATTTTTTGTTTCTCTGTCTGTTTGCCTTTTTGTACGGGCTAATTTCCGAAACTATTGAACCGATTTAAATGAAATTTTGCATGGTAGCACCTTATATCCCCGGTCAACATCTAAGATACTTTTCATTCCAGAAAATTAAAGAGTGTCCGTGGGATAGTTAAAAAACTATAGTAACTTATATAGCTTGGTACACAACAACTTATGCACCTAATTTAGTAAAATTTGGCATGCTGATACCTCATATTGCCGGTCAAACAACAGGTTACTTTTCATCCCGGAAAAATAAACGGTTCCCGTGGGCTACATCTGTTTGTGCTTTTCTAGAGGCGAACCCGAGCGAAGCGAGGGTGAGGCGCTAGTTTACAATAAAGAAAATTACAAATATACCTTATTATATATACAAAACAAATGTACACTTAGTTATTACTGTACAATCCATACACTATTTTATATACTTTTAGTATATATATATATATATATATATATATATATATATATATATATATAATTACTTGCAGATTTATTTTTATCTAAAACTTATTAAATAAAATTATCTGTAAAATATTTTTTACACTTTAACAATCACAAGCGTATTAAATAGTGTGATTAAAAGTTATACCGTAGGTATGAAATTACTTGTAGTTTAAACTTGATAGAACTCTCGAAACATTAGTAGCAAATCTAAAAAACAAGCTTGACTATGGAATAATCGACTTTTGGGATTCTTATAAGTAGATACGTGCTGTTGTTTTAGTCAGTCAGTTCTTGCATCCTGTGATGCCTCAACTTTTCTTCATCTAGTGGCTTTTTACTCAAGATGTTTGAATGTCATTAAAAGAAAATTTATACATCAGTATATAAAATATACAAAAAAAATATTTATTTTTAATATTATACTTTAATATGAAGAATTTCTGAATTAAGTAAGATTTTTGTATAAATATGAGGCAAATTACATCTTAAATTGGCTGCCTGCATTACAGCCTCTTCAAACATGGGTAGACCGGAAAATTATGATATGATTACAATTTAGTATATAGAGCATGGCTGGCTATTTAATAATAGTCCCTGTGTGCTGTTTATAATTTATCTGTCTTTGTTTTCGGTTATATTCAAGAAAAACATAACTTTAACCGAGTAAAATAACTAAAATAAGCAATTAATATTGTTTAGATGATAATATACAGGGTCATTTTTAATTTACTGAAAACCTTTTGGGAATATACTATTTAAATCATAACAACAATATCTGTAACAAGAAAAAATAATGTTTCTTAAATTTTTATGTTCATATAAAATTAAAAAAAAAATTATTGCACCTTCTAAATGGTGAAATTCTAGCATCTAGCCAAGTTTAAATGATTTTATACTTTTTGATATATTTACCAACGGAGTCACGTTTTACCCTTGTTTTAGTCTGTTGATTTTGGGTGCCTTTTGTTTTGATAATATTATATACAAATAGGGACATTTTTTGGCAAATTTTATTAGTCATAATATATCTGCGTGCTAAATTTCACATTATATGACGATACTTGATAGAAACAAACTTAGTGAAAAAGCTCATATATGATCAAGGCTATTGTATTGAAAAACCGCCCACTGAAGTCTATAGATATTAGCGTTGTCTGTTCATTTAGGTTTGTTTATCCCATATCCTAGCAATGGAAGATACGAGGTAAGTGTGCCTGTACTATGCATATTTGTACCTTCCATCTCTTATATCGACTACTTTTAATCAAACCATGTCATTTCGAAAATTTAACTTTTTTGTAAAGTATTCCACCGGGATTATGGTTGGAATTTTGCATCCAATAAAAATAAATCAAAGTTTATTACCATAAACGTTTGTTCTTTTCACAAATACAGATATTTCTCCAAGAACAGCAATCCTTCATAAGCATGAAAATGCAATGCGACGTAACATTAGCTGGACGTAGCTATTTGCTGAATGTTTTTCCGATATCACACTAATGGAACTGCGGTTTCAGATATACATATACGTGGATATATTCATGTGTTACGGAGATTTTTTATAGATTATACTACAAGTTGATGAAAGCTCTAATTTAAATAAGTTACTGGCAGTTTTTTTGTTTCTATTCGGAAATCAAATGTTTTACGAATCCATATACGTGGTAGATTTTTCTTGGACCCTCAGGAGTTTTTTGCGCAGTGCGATAAAATGCTCAATACTATTTTGGTATAGGTAGAATTTATGGGTTAGTACAAGAGAGACAATATTAGTATAGTTCATGCACTTCCTCTTGCGAATAATATAATAGAACTAGTGACTCACCCTCCCTCTGCTTGGGTTCGTCTCTACTTACGTTTTAACGTTTAGTATAGATTTCTCAGAGATGAGATATTTTCATGCAGTAAAAAGTATAGTATATGTTGACCCGGATAACCAGCTATCATAATACCAACTTTCATCAAAATCCCTCCAGTGGTTTTTCCGTGATGCGGTCATAGATAGACAGACAGACAGACAAAAATTCTAAAACTATAGATTTTGCCTCTGTACCGATAATAATGTCTATTTCAATAAGATTTTCAAAAAAATATTTAATGTACAGATTCGACTTAGTTACAATTTTATTATATGTATAGATATAGCGCGCCTGCACTCCTTTCACCAATAGACATACCTTTTTACTAACATCTGGTTACAAAAATAATATTAAGTTTATACTTAAATATTTAATTTAATTTATTTTTGTAACGAGTACTAGAAAATTAGACTTAGATTGTAATAGGAAGTAAAACGAGTTTGTTATCGACTTAATAACTAGTTTTATTTGCTATAATTGTATAATTAATCAGTAAAGTTAGCCATTTTATAAAAAATATACAATTAACAGATGCTGCATAGAATGAATGCCAAAACTGTGTTGTCGGGTTCATTGCCCCGTCTGGCAGCTGACGCCCAACTGGCTCTATTAATGTTCAAATTAAATGGCCTAAAATTACCATGTAAAAGCGTTCCGTTTTCATAATTGAAAGATTTTTTTTAATATTTAATTATAAAGTTTATTTTTAAGAATTAAATATTGCAAGGAAAATTATAATCGTAAATATATGTTTCTAAATTTCGTAAAAGCTCACCTATTTTGACGACACGTTTGGCTCAGTTTGTAGTACTTGCTGCGCCAGCGGTCGCGGGTTCAAGTCCCGCTGGGGGCATTCATTTGTGTGATGAGCACGAATGTTTGTATTCTAGTCATGAGTGTTTATATTTATAATATGTATGTATTTAAAATTATATATGTGTAGTGTATCAACTATCTGGTATCCATAACACAAGCCTCATAGCTTACCATGGAACTAGATGGTGTTGTGTGTTAATGTCCTGATATATTTATATTTTATTTGCCTTCGCAGAGATACTCATATTCTCCATCTGCTTATCTGTATTCTATTGAACCCATGTACCTTACCTGGTTTAACCATACCTTAAAGCACGTTTTTATTTCTCTTACTCTAATTCTCACTCTTTTTCCTTTTACAAACTTTTTTCTTCTACTTTTGAAACTTCACTTCTAGAAATTGTTAGACATGCAAAATCAGTAAGGATTTTTGAAACACGTTTAAAGTATCATTTTACACACATTGATTATTCTCTTGGCTAGACTTTTACAGTTATTCCTTTCTAGTATGTATTGTTATTATATTTATTACGTGCTAGTATAATTCTCAGTATATTTGGGTCTTATGTTATTTTATATATTCATAGTATTATTTATTTATAGGTAATTTGTTTTTTATTTGTATTTATTTTGAATCTTTTATATTTATATGACACTAGCAGAACCCGCGGCTTTGCTTGCGCTAAAACTACAAAAAATATCTGAAAAGGTAGTTTCATACAAAATTTCAGCCCCTATTTTACCCCCTTATAGAATGGATTTTGAAAAATGCTGAAACGCATATTTATTTCATTTTATTGAAGAGCATTAATACCAAGTTTCAAGTAATTCTGATCATAAATATTTTTTTCGATTGTATTATAACGTGTTTTCCCGTGGGAATTAGATAACTTCCCGCAATATAAAGTAGCCTATGTCACTCTCCAGCCCTCCAACTATCTTCACACAAAAAATCACGCCAATCCGTCACTCCGTTTCGACATGAAAGAAGGACAAACAAACACACTTTCACATTTATAATATTAGTATGGAAATATTTGTATATGTAATATATGTACCTATAATGTAACATTTTATGTTATCTCTCTATATAATATTTACACCTCTTCTATCTCAGTGCTATTTCCTACATCTTTAAGTTGCATGGAAGAAATCGCTCTTTTACCCATAAACTCGCCTTTTATAATTTTTCCAAGCACTATTTTGTATTTATTATGTATATATTTGTTTTTTTTTTTTGAGTATAAAATAAGGATTTTTATTATTATAAAACGAAACTATTGACTATACGCGAATCTAGAAATAATTTAGAGGTATTCCGTGTAGTCCTGGAGACGGAATTGTCTCTATATGTATAGTTTGTAACTGCCTCGGTGGTGTAGTGGCTAGCATGTACGGCTGCACACCCGGAGGTCCTGGGTTCTAGTCCCGGGTCGGGCCAAGTTTAGTTATTGAATCTTTCTGTAAAGTAAACCTCAGTAACAGCTCTCACTTGTCGTGTCGAGCAGTCGTCCCACCGGATTATGAGAGTGACAGGAACAGAGAGTGCACTTGTGTCTGCGCGTACACTTGTGCACTATAATATCTCCTGCGCAGTTGGCTAGTCTCAATGAGATTGGCCGCCGTGACCGGAATCGGTCAGGAGAACTTCATCATCATCAATTTGTGACTATACTAAAGACATTTCTATTTTATTTACATCAGTGTGTTTAGTTTTCGCTATCACGAAAATTTGTCACGTTCTCTGAGACATGTATGTTTTTTCGATATGTTTTCATTCAACGTACTAGCAAGTAGTAATCATATGGAAAATGATTCACACATGAAAATCTCGATCTATGAGATACAGGTTTTGGGCGCATATCACCGAGTTTTCCAAGTGTACCAAACGAGTGATACTAAGTTATCACTGTTATGTATAGCAGTAAAAATGAACTAGTCTATATCTTCAAAATAATCGAAAATTCTGAAACAAAACATGATATCTTCTAACAATATGATTTGTAGGTTACCTATTCTATCAATTTAAAGACCACAAACGAATTGTTTATTTATCGGAATACATTGAGATTTTATTGCAAAAGTAGTAGGAGTCTAAATTAATATTGAATGTAAATTTTAATTTCAATCTGTCGATCCAAAGTTTGAGCTTTGTAAGAGCTTTGTATAAGAAAGGAATCTTATTTAAAAGTCAACTAAATGTAAACACAATCAATGGCCGCAGGTAAAATCGAGCGATTAAGTAAAATTACAATTTATAATAATGTTTATATTCAATCTTTAGTCAGTCTTACGATGAAAAGCAATAGTTCAAAATCATTTGAGACATTTTCTTCTATCATCTTTTCCGGCCGGAACCTAAATTCAAAATCAAAACCCATATGAAAAATCCGTGAGCTCTGATCAAAATGCTCTATTTACCAGCTCTTTTTCATACTAATTTTAGGCATACAGACAAAATATTCTTCAATAGTCACTTGCACTATAGCAACATATAAATAACCATATCAATCCAACATGTAGCTATATTTAAATAACACTTAAAACTTATTCATAAAGTGTTTAAGTGTTTAAATAATAAATTGGTATTAGATTTCTTGTTTTAAATCCATTTAGAAGCAATAACGAGATATAAGCGGAGGTAATTATATTTCCTCCCCGAACACACCGCATAAATATTTTAAATATTGTTCTTAAAATACAGAAACCGAGTAATGCCTTAAAGCAATATTATTGCGACTCTATTAATTTTCCATTGAAACTAAAATGTATAATATTACGAATACATTTTGTGTATCGCAACATCCTACGCAATATAGATATTTATAAAGTTGACATTTAATCATCTTGTCCAATATTCTTTACTAACATTGCCCGCGTTCAGATGACCGAAAACCAAATTCTTTGGTTTTACATATTAGTATACTCTTACATTGCACTTTTTGTATTTTTTCTCAGAAATGAGACACTTTCCCGGTAAAACGTTTTCTATATGTTGACTCGGATAACCAGCTACCAAATTTAATCAAAATCCCTCCAGTGGTTTTTCTGTGATGCGGTAACAGACAGACAGGCCGACAGACAGACAAAAATTCTAAAAACTATAGATTCGGCCTCTGTATCGATAATAATGTTTATTTCAATAAGATTTTCCAAAAATATTTAATGTACAGATTAGCTTAGTTACAATTTTATTATATATATTTTTATTATATGAATTTTTATAATATAGTGCATATGATAATAAAATTTATCCAATATGTATCTCATTACATATATTTTAGAGATTTCTCATTTAATTTTCTCGGTAAAAATAAGGCCAAGTGAAAATCATAAAGTTCAAACAACTATAATGACAGCACAGTTAAGCTGTGCAGCGCTTTCTTTACATTCTTGCACTTGCGACTCTCGCGAGAGCTTTCCGTGAGTAACAAGACTCGAGGACTTGGGGACCACTTCTCTAAAGCATACAATTCCTTCACTCTCTCAAATTTCAAGCTGCTTTTAAACAAACGTCCCTTTGTTTATTTAATTATAACTAAGTTCACCTCAAATATTTCTCAAATACATTCACACAATATATTGTGTAGACTTATAATAAAATTGTAACTAAGCCGATTCTGTACATTAAATATTTTTTGCGAAATCTTATTGAAATAGACATTATTATCGATACAGAGGCCGAATCTATAGTTTTTAGAATTTTTGTCTGTCTGTCTGTCTGTTACAGCGTCATGGAAAAACCACGGGAGAGATTTTGATGAAATTTGGTATGATGATAGGTTGGTTATACGGGTCAACATATAGGATACTTTTTATTGCGGAAAAATATCTGATTTCTGAGAAATCTATACTAAACTTTAAAACGTAAGTAGGGACGAACCCGAGCGGAGCGAGGATGAGTCGCTAGTATTATATATGTCAGTTATGACGTGTAAGATACTACCTATGTGATATATATATATATATATATATATATATATATATATATATATATATATATATGTGACAACTTTTTATGTTTGATATATATGACCAAGATCTACATATGCGACGACTTTTCATCCGCCATTAAACATGTAATAATAATTCAGTTTAATATCCCACTGCTGGGCACGAGAATGCCCTCAATGTGAGGAAAATCTAACTTCTTACTAATATTATAAATCTGAAAGTTTAGATGGATGTATGAATGTTTGGATGTTTGTTACTCAATCACGTCAAAACAGCTGAACGGATGTGCATGAAATTGAAAATTGAAATTAAGCACAGATATAGATTATGGTCTGGAATAACATATAGGAATAAAATATAACTACTTTTTGTAAATGTGTAGTTCCCGTGGGATAGAATTGTTACTGTTTTTCTAGAGGCGAACCGAGGCTGAGCTGCTAATTAGGCCATATGCTATATAGCTGACCAAATTCAAGTTGATGCTCCTTTTGTAAACTAGTACAGTTCTCTTTGACATGCAGTTTTTCTCATGATATTATCATTCACTGCAAGTAAAATGATAATTACACGTGGAAACGAAGGTGTGAGTGTCAAAGGTGTGAGTACTTTTTACCGCAGGAAAATGTCTCATTTCTGAGAAAAAATACAAAAACTGTAATGAGAGAGTATACTAATATGTAAAACCTAAGAATTTGGTTTTTGGTCATCTGAACGCGGGCGGAGCCGCGGGCAATGCTAGTATGTTATAAAAATAAAAAACTCGACTGCATAGAAGCTAACTAAAAATATAAAAACAAATTCACGAAGGTATATAGTATTATGCAATTGGAGACATACACGTTTCATCATTGCCGCGAGATGTATGTATGTACTCGAATGTATGTCTCCGGCTGTATGTATGTCATTTATCAAAATCGGTCCACGCGTTTGGTTTAAATAGTGCCACAAAGGTACAAACCCACACCCACATACATGTATAGGCTGATAAACACATTACCCTCCTTTGCGTCGCGCAGTCGGGTAAAAAGCACCTCTCACACGTACGTCGTTTCCGTGAAAACAATTACGTAGACGATTAGTATAGTCGCAGTATCGTGTGAAAGCCACCTAATAATTCCTACATTGCTAAACCGTCCACGGAACAAAACACTGTTTCTAAATCGTCACGAATCCTTGTAGAGCCCATTTATGTGTGAAAAGGTCTTTACGACAGACATTTCTTTTAATGATATTTAACTAGTGGCGTTTTGGCTTTTCTCATTGATTTTTTATAATATCTACTTTTTTTATTTTTCTTTAATGTTTTACAGTAATATGCCAGTTTCATATTTAATGTCCTTATTATCGTGCGAAAGACGGGCGAGCAATTTAACCAAAAAAATTATCATTTCGGTATTCATCATAGTACTAGGTACTACAACATTTTAGTTTAATAAAAAATCTTTCATTAAATATTAAAATAATAATAGATGCTAACAATCAGAACCATACATTTTATATATACGTAAACTTTAGCTCTCGAGGGGACATTTCTTGTAACAAGAACGTGAACTTATGGGACATCTTTGCTTAAGAATTCAATTACGTTGGTAAATTACTTTTCTTACTTCACATAAAACAACAAAAATATTATGAAATTTGAAACCCATATCTATCTATCTATCTATATATATATAAAACAAAGTCGAGTTTGTTACAACACTTATAACTCGATAACTGCTAGACCGATTTTTATGATCTTTGTCTTGTTGGATTTGTCTTCACCCCGAATAGCAATCGCAAAATAGAATAACTATCAAAACATCGGCAAAATCACGAAAAAAAACTTAAAAAAATCTATTCCGTACTAAGCGTCAAAACGTACCTGAGCGAAGCAAGGGTAAGTCGCTAGTATTATATACTAGACATGAGGTCAGCGGTTTTATTTTAGCACAAGGCAAGTACCTATTTACATATATTGAAAGTTAAAACATTTATTCTAATAGTTTAAAAATCTCAACTCCCTCAAAAATCAGTAAAAGAGCAGTTCAGTCTATATCGTAATCCATGATATAAATCATAAATCCACCGCATAAAAATACTAGAAACAAGAAATATATTTAAGGGACAGGTTATTATCATATTGAATACCCAATTATCTCAAAAAACACTTCATTTACGCGAATGAAAACTGTTGGCACGATTACTCTTAGTAATCGTAAAAATAATATTTATTTACTTTATTCGTGTACCACAAAAAATATAGGTAGGTACATATAAAAATTGAAAACAGATACTTTGTGTAAAAAGGATGAATATTCTCTTTAAGAAATCTCTTCCAGTAACCCTCGAGCGTTAGAAAAAAATTATGAGGTGCGATGTTGGTGCAAACCATATAAACATACATACATTAAGGGATATATTATATAATCAGGATACTATTTCTAGTGACTATCAATATATTTGATTGTCTCTATCTATAATACTTTCTTATAATATCCAAATAAATCCGCGAAAATATTCGAAAAGATAGTTTTATTTAAAATGTCTCTATCTAGTGAATCTAGCCGGGCGTGAAGCATTGTGAGGTGTCCCACTTCGGTGGGCGGTATACCACGCGGGTTGCTCCTGGTACTTCTCTGACAGCAGAGTGGACCGTGGGAGCAACCCCTTGGGTTGTGTTTTCTGCTTTGGAAGACATGTTGTCGGGGTATCGTGGTTGAGTGCGTAAACGGTCTTGCGACATACGGTTAAGACGAGGGAGGTTCTGTTGGTTTTAAGTAGGTAGTACTGGCTTTTCTACCGGCTAGAAAACACAATACTATGTACATACCTAATGCTTTCTTATAATACTTTCTTACTTATATTTTATTTAAAATGCCAACACTATCTAGATCCACATTAACACCTGTATGTATAATGGCACTATGCGTAAATGCATTTTCCAACATTAAAAAAAGATATATAATCAAAAGTGAACGTGGGTGTTTTTATTAAGCTCGAATTTTATATAGTCATAAACCGTCTGTCTAAGGATTGTAAAATATTTTATTTACATCATCATAGCAAAGAAAAGCAATATGGTGCCATTGAATATTCTCATTCTCACCTTTTACCGCATTTTTAATTTCAATCCATTTTATCGATAGATCTAGCAAAGTTAATTAAAGTTTAATATTATAAAACTAAGTCTAGAGAATTCCCATGGGATATTTGTAATATGGCCGAGTATAGTGGGAAAGGGAAAGCGGGTCGTTGGTTAAATGTAAATAAATGCTAAAAGAATTAGCATAGATAGAGAAACAATTGGTATTTCTTCTATTTTAAAGATTTTATAAAATGACAAAATTCATACATGCTAATTTAAATCATGTGTTGTTTATAAAGAGAACGATATATGTAATGGATACTTAATAGTATCGTAACGTGGGCTACTGCTTTATAGCGCGTTGTCTAGACTCAGCAATACTTTCCTTTGAGTATTTTTATATTACCCTTCATTTTGATTACAGTTGCAAGCTAAATCACGTTCTGCTATATTTTTTAAGCTTATATGTATAAATAAATTTACGTTATTACATACTGTACATTGACTTATGTAAAATGCAATTAAAGCTAGTTTTAGGAACCATTGTTTCACAAAATGGCTTTAAATTTTTTATTACATTTCATATCTTCTAAACAGAAAAATATACATGTCTCATACATTTTAAAATCCAATTTAAATTACTTTGCTCGATCGTTCAAAAACAAAAGATTACTATAACTTTTACTTTTATCTTTTAAAGTTGTTTTTTGTAGTATTTTACTTTAATTTAGTGACGTTATTCTTCTTAAATCAAAGTAATTAAAAAAGATGCCAAGTATTGCTATTCACAAATTATATGAAATCACAATTACGAAACGAAATTAAATGAAAAAGTTTAATAAAGGTAATAAATAATTCGTCAACGAGTAGCTCGTGTTGGCATGAAAAATTTCATTGAACCTTTGACGCCATAAATAAAAAATCTTAAGTGAGAGAGTATGAGTCAGAATTGCGTGGAGGAAATGAATGAGGAATATACTAAAGGAGTTTGAAAGCAGAGGTTTTCTTGCGTGATTCTTTTTTATCTACTTATATTATAAACTACGAGAACTAATAATGTCCAATTTTAAACTATGCATTTGGATTATATCTATATCTTTACATATAATAAAATTGTAACAAGCCGAATCTGTACAATAAATATTTTTTGAAAAATCTTATTGAAATAGATATTATTATCGATAAAGAGGCCGAATCTATAGTTTTTAAAAATGTTGTCTGTCTGTCTGTTATCGCATCACGGAAAAACCACTGGACGGATTTTTATGAAATTTAGTATGATGATAGCTGGTTATCCGGGTCAACATATAGGATACTTTTTACCACGGGAAAATATCTCATTTCTGAGGAAAAAATACAAAAACTGCAATGTAAGAGTAAACTAATATGTAAAACTCCAGGATTTTTTGTTGGTCATCTGAACGCGGGTGGAGCCGCGGGCAATGTTAATACGCTATAAAAATATAAACTTTGTATCTTTCATACTGTGTTCTTTAATTTAATTTTCTTTTCCCTTTTTAAGCTAACATAGGTTAAGTATTTTGTATTACTTACTCTTAGAATAGATAAATTGTGTGTGTTTTCGTTTTATCTTTTTTTTTGTGTAATTATGGGTTTTTGCCTGAATTAAAGATTTATTATTATTATTAATATGTTACTTGATGTATTTGACCTTTATATCAACCGACTTCAAAAAGGAGGAGGTTCACAATTCGACTGTATTTTTTTTTATGTTTGTTACCTCAGAACGCCGTCATTTATTAACCGATTTGGACAATTTTTGTGTTGTTTGAAAGTGTATACTTCCAGATTGGTCCCATTTAAATTTCAAAAAAAAATACCACCCCTAAGGGTGGAAAAATAGCAAATGATGAATTTAACCTACTTCTAATTGTCATATTGACTAGAAACTTTGCAAGTGTTTCTATTTCCGTTGATAGTACAGTGGTTCGGTATTGTTGAGCTGATCTGATGGTAAGGCCCGAAGGTGGATAAGTGGAACTCTTCAACGGCTAATAGTAGATACTTTGAGTTTGGGCTTATTTTGTTTGATTTGGCAAGCCAAGACACGTTAGAATTCTTACTTTGCTACTATTGTCTACACTAAAAAGGGAAAAATAAAAACTTTTTAACAAAAAAATAAAAACCGACTTCAAACAAAAGCACTTAAAAGTAAAAAATAACTGATTGGTAGTTTTCATTTACTATACATACCTAATCAAATATTTTCGAAGGCGGTGTGCTTTGGCTAAGTAATTAAAGCCTACCTATTAAATACATACCTAATCAAATATTTTCGAAATCGGTGCCAGCCTATACAAAGCAAAGCACACCGACTTCGAAAATATTTGATTAGGTATGTATAGTAAATGAAAACTACACATCAGTTATTTTTTACTTTTTAGTGCTATTGTTTTAAGTCGGTTTTTATTTTTTTGTTAAAAAGTTTTTATTCTCTTTAAAAATGTAGTTGGAGTAGTACTCAAACATCGCTCTGTGTAAATCTTATGGCATAAAAAAAGAAATAACCGAATTTCATTCCTTCTACAATAAATAATAGGGCTAATTTGTCACACTTTTCTCTGTGACTCTGATTAAGTGACCTTTCCATAACAGGATCAACTGTACAGAGCTACAATGTTTTATACTTTCTTTAATGGCAATTTTAAGGCAGTGGTAACGCGCTCGCTTGGGAAACCGAGTGAAGCGAGTTCAAATCCCGGGTCTCGCACCTCTGATATTTTCATGTGCGAATCATTTCCAGCATGATTACCACTTGTCTTAACGGTGAAGGAAAACATCGTGAGGAAACCTGCATGTCTTAGAAAAGTTAGCAAGTTTTCGAAAGACATGTGAAGTACGCCAACCCGCACTTGGCCAGCGTGGTGGGCTATGGCTTGATCCCCCTCGTATTGAAGGGAGGCCCGTGCCCAGCAGTGGGACGTTAAAAAGGGCTGAATACAAAACCCTTTCATCACGCTGTACAAGGCATTAAGCACGATCTGACGACGGCTCGGCTATTAATAAAACAAATAAATTAACTCAAACATTCAACAAAGATAACCATTCGCTTCTAAATTAAATTCTTTAAAATAATCTTACCTTGATCTGAATCAGAATCGTTAAAACAAATTCGAATTTTCAAGTATTTACGAAATAATTTTCATACTCTGTTGATTCATATTTCAAAGCTATTATGATGTGATGATGGAAACGTCAAATTACCAAGCAAATTATTATTAAATTCAATCTCAACTCGTCCCTTGTCGGATTCGTAACTTGAGACTTTTATAGTGAAATGTATTTTGTTTTGTTTTCATTTCCCAAGTCAGGCCTAAAGTTATTATTATACATAAAGGTTTAATTGTTATTTAAATGAGCATTTTACTTACGCAAAAATACAAATGAAAATATTATCTATACATATAATAAAATTGTAACTAAGCCGAATCTGTACATTAAATATTTTTTGGAAAATCTTATTGATATAAACATTATTATCGATACAGAGGCCGAATCTATAGTTTTTAGAATTTTTGTCTGTCTGTCTGTTACTTCATCACAGAAAAACTCCTGGAGGGATTTTGATGAAATTTGGTATGGTGGTAGCTGGTTATCCGGGTCAATATATAGGATACTTCTTACCGCGGGAAAATGTCTCATTTTTGAGAAAAAATACAAAAACTGCAATGTAAGAGTATAAATTATGTAAAACCTAAGAATTTGGTTTTTGGTCCTCTGAACGCGGGTGAAGCCATAGTCATAGTCATTCATATAAATAAAATTGAAGCGTCTGCGATTTCAAAATAACACTCAAGTACATAGAGCTATAATTTTATATTACGATGCCAGTACCTAAACAAGTCTTTTTAAAATTTTTGTTTGTCTGTTTGTCTGTTTTCGTATGTAATTTTTCGATAAAAATTGTTTGTAATGTTAGCTAACAAAGCACGTTTCGTATAACTTGAAATTTTAAATGGAAGCGGCCGCTATCATTTTAGAGAAAATACCGAGTTGGCACTGAGTGACTACGACGTTGAACATTTTATATTATGAGAAACTCAATATTATTAAATCTCACGCATTTTTCTTTGTTTCTCGCTTGAAAGGAGTAGTGACCCATCCTTTGATTTCTAATACTCAACCTTATTTACCGGTTTCAAAAAGCAGGATGTAGTGAATTGGGATTTATGTTTTTATATATATATATTATGTATGTACCTATGTTACGCGATCTCTTTGCTAATTATAAATTGAATTTAAGTACAAGAGGAGGCAAAAGCAGGCTTAAGTGTACAGTTTAGGCTATCGAGCTTCACTCGGCGTAGGCACTCGTCTCGTAGGTTACCATTCATTGGCGACAATGCAAGTTCCACAAAAATTGACGAGATGACACTATAAGACATTATCAGCATAAGAGCAGATAGAATAAAGCTTTAATAAGTTTTAATTTTTTTTGTTGTAAAAATTGAGTTTATTCTAGATATGACCCGTAAATACGTAAACTTAAAAAGCAAAACCTATCTAAATACAAAATTTGATCCAAATAGTTCGAGCCATATCCGAGATATACAAAATAAAATTAGATAAGATTAAGGTTTAATAAAGTATAACTGACCTTGTAATCTCATTTTATTATTGTGTGGCTTTTTAGTTAAATATGAGTGATAATGTCTAATGATAATTTAGTGATAATTCTTTTATGTCATAGAGGAAGGAACTGTCGTGTGTAATACAGGCTCGGCCTAGTACAGTCGGCAGTGACAAACCGATGTAAGTAACATAAATTATAATAAGCTTTATTTTGCGCTTAGTGTAAATTTATTGTCAAAACTTATTGCTAATAAACTTTTATTTATTATTTTTATTATTATATAATATTTAGAGCCCAATAAAAGTAAAATAAATAAAATTATATTGTACTTTTTTTTTTAAAAGGTAGGTAAATGAAATTTTTAATTCTGTCTAGCTAACTTTAATTTTGCTTTTCTCATATTATAAAATTAATATATGTACATACGTGTCATCATGTTCAATAAACATCGTATGAAAATTTATGAGCCTCATCGAAATTTATTGGCATTGTGTTTACAATTTACATCAAATACTTAATAGATTTATTTTGCTTGTAAAATTAATGTCGGTTTTTAAACGCAGTTTTTATGTGTTTATTGTGTTGATGGAAATCATAATAGTAATTTATTTTTAACCGACTTCCAAAAAGAAGGATGTTCTATGTTCGTTTGTATGTATGTTTTTATTATGTATGTTCACCAATTCCTCGGATACGGCTCAATGGATTTTGCTACTTTAAACTGTATTGTACATATACATGGTAAGTCCCGAGGCGGTCCCATAAAATTTTCTTTGACATAGAGTATACCCTTTTCGAGAAAATCAGGAAAAACCATGAAATTCGAATATATTCGTATATTAGGTATTAACATATTTTATTACACTTTCATACCTACTTCTAATTATCATATCGACTTGAAACTCTATTCAGTGGTGAATTCAACAAAATCAGTAAAAGTAATAATACCAGTGAAATTATATTGAAATTCATATTTCATCATCATTATGGTATATTGTAATGAAAATCGGTCAATATATAACATAACTGGCAGAACACGCAGCTTCCCTGGCGCTAAAACAGCAAAAAGTCTCTAAAAAGGTAGTTTCATACAAACTTTCTTCCGCTATTTAACCCCCTTATTCGACGAATTTCGAAAAATGCTAAAACACGTATTTATTTAATTTTATTGAAGAGCACTAATACCAAATTTCAAGTAATTCTGATTATGAATATTTTTTTGGATTATATTATAACGTGTTTTCCCGTGGGAATAAGATAATATCCCGCGGAAAAAAGTACCCTATATCACTCTCCAGCCCTCCAACTATATTCCCACAGAAAATCACGCCAATCCGTCCCAACGTGAAAGAAGGACAAACAAACAAACAAACAAACAAACAAACAAACAAACACATTTTCACATTTATAATATTAGTATGGATATTTAGGTACCTACATTGATGGGTCAATAAAACCAAAGTGTATAAGACAGTCTTTATTGTTAAGTAGTTAGCGTATAACAATTTACAGCTTCTAAATCAACATTTTAACATCAAAAAAATATTATTAATGCTTCAAGCATTAATAATTCTTTACTCTAATTAAGCATTAAAGTTGTATTAAAATACGAATACAGACCGAGAGACTGAGATAAAATACCTTTTCTTATCATTTTTAAACTATTGATAAAACTGCATATTTAATGTGTAAAATGGATACAGGAAACATAATTTAACAAGTACAAGAAAAAATTTTTTACTTATAACATTTAATCGGTGAGTTTTCAAGAAAAAGCCTCTAAGACATACATATAAGGAACAGATAAACAAAACATAGATTTTCATATAAAAACTGGACATTTTTAATTTTTACATAATATTTGTTTTGACCTTTCTAGTTTGATACAATCATTATATAGCTTGAATATGAAGTGACATTTTCGACACTGTTACATTCAAAGCTTCTTCAGACTCACTGAAAATGAACTAACAACACTGAAATATATTAAATTTTATTTATCTAGGAAAATTCCTACATGCTCAAGTATTTATTATTTTCATTTCATAAAATTAATTTTATTTTTCATTTACTAATAATACTTTAAAGTTTTCACATTTTCATATAAACTCTGAACTCTAATATAGGAAAAAATTAAATTTTCAAAATTATAGCCAATATTAATAGTAACATCTAACACATCATTTCATAAAAAAATTATTTAATTACAATTAACAATATAAAAATACAAAATTCTATTCTACATTATAACAATTCGACTCAACATGAGTCAGGCGGCTTGTCGAAACTCATTCAACGTTTTAAAATAATTCCATTTTAATATAATATATTTATTGTATACATATAATATGTTGCAAAGGCACCGCGCTTTGTACTGCTATAATGTGATATATAAGCACTATGTTAATTTATTACTTATTTACATGGCACATTTAATCATTTGAAATATAAACTAATAATTATTATATCTAGTACTATATATAAAATACTTTAATATATTACATTCGTTACCATGGCACTGGATTCAATATCTACTTCGAACTCACTAGATGGCGCTAATTACCAAATTACACAATTCAATAGAGACATATACAATTACTAGCTTGATTCCCCGTACAATCTTTCATCTACATTTTCATCCCCTTAAGGGATGATTTCCGTGATAAAAAGTATCCTATGTCCTTCCCAGGATCTCAAACTATCTTCTTACCAAATTTCATCTAAATTGGTTCAGTAGATCCAGAGATTACCCCCTACAACGTCACAAACTCACAAACTTTACCTCTTTATAATATTAGTATAGATTGAACTCAGTTATGCCAAAATGTATTATCCAATCCACAAAATATATAAAGGGTAAATAAAAACAACTACATAAATTGTCTATTGTAATGGGTATTATGTGGATTGGTACACATTGTCATAGCTGGCCTAATAAATAAAGACATTTAAACGACCAATTTACAACATTCTCACAATCACATTATCACAAATATAGACTAAAAAAAACATTCTCAAATAAAAAAGAGGTTTTTTTCTTTAAAAAGACAAAAATATTAGAAATCTTTTCATTTAAAAATGGGAGAAAGGATACAAAAGCAATTAGGCTCATGGCCTTGTTAGACTGAAGAAGCATTATCGCTACAACGGTTCCATTCTATCGACTATATTTTTTTCAAATTACCAGTATTCTTAAGAGTTCAATGAATTATCTTAGCCTGTCAAATGAAAATTCTCCGTTGAGATAAAGAGACGATACGATAGAAATATAAATTCTATTTAAATTCTTAATATTATACTACTCATATTTAATTTAGAAAATTGTATATATTACATACAGTGATATAATATTCTCAAAATGTCGCTTGTTTTTAAATTCGGTGAATGGTTTTATATCTTCATAGAATGTCAATGCATTTGTTTTGTCTTTAATATTGTAGAAATTCCAGAATGTAATCTTTAAGCGAATAGTTATTTACATGACATCTATTAATCCGGTGAGCTTAATTACTAATTAAATTGTACAGTGAGACGTAACATGTTGAAGTCAATACTGTCAAAGGAATGAAGGGTATTTAATTAATTATTATTGAACAAAGCGTCTAGTTAGACTATTTTAGATATATAACATTGAATTGAAGAAGAGTAGTAAAAAATATTTTTCCCATATACACATCATATTAATAATTGTATAAAAATGAAACGCTGTTTGTATCAACAAAGCTTATCAAAGCATCACTTGAAAGGGGCTGGACTGATTTAACTTATTTTTAAAATGATTGTAATAATAGATATTTTATATTGTAATAATAGATAAGATTTTTACGGAAAAATTAAGAAAGTCACCCGCGTAATTGGGAAATGCGGGAAAAACAGAAAATTTTGATTTTCTTTATGATTTTTGTATGAACTCAAAGACTTAGACAAATAAGCTCTGTTGGGTCAGTGAGTGAAGAAACAAATCGTTCAAGTATATCAATTATATCAGTTTTAATCTCTATAAAAAGGTCATAATACAATGAACATTTATATAGAAATTAAACCAGTCCTCTGACCTTTAGAAAACACAGTTGGCTTTTGACATTTCAGATATGTTTAAATATAATTAGGTGTGTTGTTTATTTCATTTGAATGGCGCGTATTTATTTTTAGAAAGGATATCGCAGAAAAATCTATTCATGGGTTCTAATAAAAGGAATACGGTACAGAACATAAATAAATCAAACGAAAAAAGATGTGATCTCAGGGTTAATCTAAAAGGGTGCGTTATTGATACGTCAAAGTCAATACGTCATACCATTATATTTAAAATAACTTGAACTTTTAAAATCAAATATAGAAAAATATACTTTTGAAGTAAAATTTCTTTGATGTATGAGTATAATTTTAGAGTTGCGTCACGAAAAACCGTCATGGTTACCATAGTAACCATTGCTATTGTCCAAAAAATGACCATGATATTCCTATTGTTGCTATTTTCAAAGATTAATATTTTTATTACTTAATTGTTTTCAAACATGCAAAATATTTATAACTAACGGGTCACCCTCGCTTAGCTCGGGATCGTCCCTTAGAGTATATGCGATAGATGCAAGAATCCTGCTGGATAGAAAGAGATATACAATATTATCCTCTCATCTTTGTGTGACATTCGTTAGAATCATATTTTTGTCTGAGAGTAAAATTAAAAGTGTTTATTAATTTATTAATCTTATAGATTTGAAATATGTATAACCAATGAAGTTTCACTTCTAACACGTTTCCATAGAAACTAGATTTTTTTGTCAGACTTGTAATTTTCCAGGTAATCTAAAAAATGTTCCACTATTAATTATTACAATTTTTTTAAATGATTTAACATGATTGTCTATTTATATGTATAGAGTATTGTGTATAGGATTTTAGTAGAAATTCAAATATGAAAAAGCAAATAATCTGTCTAATTATTGAACAAAAAAGCGCAATCAAAGCAGTTTAAGAATTAGAATTAGACTCGAAGATTTTCTTAGTACTGTTTATCAATAAATTTGAAAACTTATGAATAGATAGAAATCGTATTCCCATCAGTACATGTATCCTAAATACCCTTCACTCCACATGATGTATTACATTACGAGAAGACACAGATCCATTTCTATGAAACCCCTCGGGATTCGGTTTTAATGCAATCTCAAACAACTTTTCATATAAATATTATTTCGAAATCCATACTGTTTGACCTTTTTGAGAATGTTTTTACAATATACATGTGAAATATTAGCAAGTTTTTAAAATACCAATATTTATTACTTGTCAAACTAAGTTGCTTATAGCCTGATCAATCAAGGGGGCTTATACAAGATGTCATTCTAAAAACATTAAAGAATTGTTAAAAACTAAAAAATATATTTCATTCATTCGGCCATTTTAATACATTGTTTTAAAATTTCTATTCTTCAATGATTGTATAATAATATCTTATTAAATATTTTAACCTCGAAATGTAAGGTATGGCTACTAAGTGCTACCCACTCTTTGCGTTTTATCCCAAGATCGTACAATCGTATGAAATATTGTTTAAGGCCAAATTCGTAGAGAATTTTACACTCTAAAACTTTAGTAATGACTTCAAATCTCATTTTGAAAATAACTTGTTTCAAGTTCGTGTAAAAAAACTATTGTGACCTTTTACATGTAATAATTTTAGACGTGGGCGAGATTATATGAGATTTTTAAAACAAAGGTAAATTATTTTATAAAATGAGAGGTCTTAAGCTATAGCTTAAGACCTCTCATTCCGAGATTTGCCTCTTTTCTACCTTATTTGACTACTCAAATGTAAAGCCCAGGATTTACTTACAATAATAAATATGTAGTATAATATTAGAACAATAAGTTATTTTGCTTCTATTGTATACTGTAAATCGAAATCAGTTTCATTTGGATAACAATTTATTATCGTCTTCTAAACACCATTCAATAAAACAAACCATTCCATTTTACAACGTCCATACACTCTTATTCACTATAAATCACTATCTACAATCTAGCTCAAAGTTTATCAGACTATATAGCAAAGATCTCATGTTGATAAAGTAAGATTGTCTAGTAAAGGCTGGTATTTTAAATACCTTTGTAAGAAAAATCAAATTTTAAATCCTTTAGAAGATTTTGTCTATGATTTTCTTAGATATTAAAGAACATTTTTGTGTATGGAATAGATATTTCTCGTTTAATATGGAAGACAGTCCAATTAATATATTATTTATAGGCAGCGTTGTTTCTTTTGTTGGTCTAGCTCTATGACATAACTAATGTCCAGACAGATTTATTAGCATTACTTGTAAATAAATGAACTATAAACAAAATGGAGAAATATCTGCCATAATCCATAAAGATTGTTTGCTTAATTTTATACAAAATTAAGATAAAACATCTATTTTTCATATCTTTCACATAATTCTAATTGAATCACGTCATATAACATATGTATCTTACCCAAAGTGTTCTGGGATCCGTTAGCTTCAGTAGAATTTATCCTCTTCGATATCAAGATTTATTTTATTATTTGGCTGGTTAGAATGCCTCCGCAATGTGCCCATAGAGTCGTATTCATTCGCTATGGCTTTTGGATACAACTTTGGTGTCGCCATAGGGTTATTATGGTTTGGGTTCGTGATATTATTGCTTTTCGAAAGAAGGATGCCGCTTGAATTGCCGATACCCGAAAATGACGGTTGACGTTTCGCTTTACGTGGCTATAACAAAAGAGGTTTATGGATAAATATACATGTTTTAATAACTAATTTTTTTTATAATATTACTTATTCGTCTTGATACGTTAAAGAAGAATTGAAAAAAATAAATGTCTGAAATAATTAAACTCTATTCTCATTTTATCGCCTCGATTGGTAACTAACACTTCTTTACCTTAATCAGGTTGAGTATTTGAATTATCAATATACCTAAATATACTCGGCGGGATTCGAACCCACCACCAGTACCAGTACTTTTTTTCACTTTCTTTTCTTTTTAATCTATGTAGTTTCGTAACATTATAGTTAAATCAAACCCATGATGTGTGTTCACTGTGCGGTCGTTAAGCATTTAATGCCCTTTAACACTAAAGTATCTAACTTTGACCGTTTATTAGATACGCTCGAAAACTTTGTTTTAGATTGGTCTAACAAAAGTTAATAGATACCTACTAGTTGTATTTGTTCAAATCCTAAAAGATTTTAGATAATATATTTGATTAAAATAATTCTACAAGATAAAACTCTTTAAAGAACCATTTTAAATTATACAATAACTAACGGCTCACCCTCGGTTCGCTCGGGTTCGCCCCTGGGTACGTTTTAACGGGTAGTATGGAATAGATAGACTATATATTTCTGTCCCACTCCCTTGGGGAATAGCATGATAATATATAGCCCGTAGATTTCCGTAGATAAACAAGCTATCTAATGCAAAAAGAATTTTTCAAATCGGATTAGTAGTTGCTGAGATTAGCGCGTTTAAACAAACAAACAAAATGTCTTTTATAATATTAGTAGGTATAGATTAGAACAATAACATGACACATAAATATTTTAAATGAAATAATCTTTTCGGATTTTTTCGCGGATTTATTTTTAATTTTGGTGTCCGACGTTCCCAACGGAAACAAACCGAAAAAATAGTTTTATTTAAAAATGTCAAATATTCACATAGATCTAAGAAAGTGTTAAGTATAAATACTCTATAACAATGATAACACTCAATAAAAAACTCAACTAAAAGCTCATTGTTTATGTTATTTATATCTATATTATAAGAGAGCTTTTAACTGTCAGATTAAATGTAGATAGAATACCGAAGGGATTATCTTTCAACTTTCATAACTAAAGTTTAAGTGTCGGGTTCACAGTTCTTTGAAACTATAAGTTCGCATTATTTTTACCCGTTTTATTTTTCCTCGCTATTTCTTATTATCGTTTACTGAAATTGTTTTCTACGTTATGTATGTTTAGTATTAAAAATATTTTTCAGCTCTTTTCAGATTGCTGAGCTTTAAATAAAATCTCTTAATCCACAGTGTCTGTTAGTAATCCCCTCTATCTCTCTTCATTGCTTCCTATCTAAGACGATTCTGCTCGAAATTTTCCACTACTTAATTTATTTATGTCTTACAATTTGTTTCAGTACATAGTACACGTATTATGTATATAATACACTATACGTATATATGGGTACATACATATATAATATGTACTCGTATACATAATAACATTTGTTAGGTAAGATTATAATATTAATAATGTTTAACATAAATTATAATGTCCGTCGAGCTTATTAATTAAAATGTTCGTATGTTACAAACATTTACTATGTATAATTTGAACTAATTTACATCAAGCCCATCTAAATATTGTACACGAAACGTAAAGTATTTATCAACACCTGTATAGAAAAATATTGTAATTCATTATTGAGACATTTTCAAAATAAAAACTTTTTAACAAAAAAAAATAAAAACCGACTTCAAACAAAAGCACTAAAAAGTAAAAAATAACTGATTGGTAGTTTTCATTTACTCTACATACTTAATCAAATATTTTTGAAGTCAAGTGGTTGAAAATCAACCATAATTCATTAAGTTTGATCCACATTGAGGTTCTTTCTTCAAAGTTATGTTTGAAATTTATAAGTTATAAGATTTTTTCCATAAGAAAATAAAGCTCGTACAGACAAACAAACTTTTCATCTTTATATTATGTAAGTACTCGTATATGTAATATTGATTAAAGATAACTAACATCATGCTACATCTTTTAGCAGTGAAGTAATTATATATAAATAAAATGCGCGAACGGATCCGTGGGTAAAAGAAAGTCAATTAATTTTGGCTTTCTGCAGTCCTTCTTTATATAAACTTTAACTATGCCAAAGCTCATACTCCTCCGTACATGCAATATGCCTAAAAATGTGTTCAAAGTTTTGTCTTCACGTATTAATATATAGATTCTATGAGATAACGATTAGGTTTGACATATTACATTTCTTCAAGGTTTGCTGAAGAGCATCTTGTCTAACTACATATTCTACAGACGAAACAGTGACTTATAGTCAAATATTTATATAAAAATGTTGACTCACCACTTCCTTCAAAGGTACGGTTACATAACTATTTTGTTTGGTTATATAGTGTGGGCTGGAAGGCACTCTTGGCGCTCGATTCCAAGGTAGAGTGCCTCGACGGTGGCAGAATATGACGCCCGCTAAGCAAACTAGGCAACCTGTTAAACAAAATTATACAAGTTTTTATTGTTAAAGTTTAAAATAAAAAGACGTAATACTTTCTTAGATTTACACGAATATTTGATATTTTAAATAAAATAATTGACATTTTAGATATAATACCTTTGATACTTCTAACACCTTGGTCTCTCCCGTGACCATGATTGCTGTAAAGCATCCGCGAAAAAATCCGAAAAGATAGTTTTATTTAAAAATAAAAAGACGTTGTAAGTTATTATACTTAAAAAAATGAAAAACAAAAACATTTCTTTTTGTTTTTGTGATGTAACTACAATTTATGGTTTCCGGATTTTTCACTTGCTATAAAACATCGCTTCTTGCCTTTTATGATTCTATACAACAGGAAGTACCTTAAAAGTTTTATTTCCCTGGCGAGTGTCGAAATATGCCGCTTATACGTCCGTATCTTTTAATTGTGTTGACTTCATCGATCAAAAAAGTACTAGATACACAATCCCATACAAAAGTTTTCTTATAATTGTCCCCCATTGTGTTTAGGTAATTATTCTAGTTAAAATAATACACAACAATGTAAATTGAACCTTAAATGCTATGTTTAAAGTTGTTTTCGCAAAAAAAAAGACATTAAATTAAAAGCGCGCTCAAATGTTCAAATGAGCGCTCATTCGGTGAGGACATTTTTTATCGCTGATTCTGTATCTAGCACTTTTTTGATTGATGGTTGACTTAGACGTTTTATTTTTCCACAGCTTCAAGGGTAAGTTTTTGATATTTCAACTTTCAATCATTTCGGAAAGATTTAATCAGATTTTACTTAGATTACGAATATATTCAGAAATCACCTACATACGCGTGTTGAATATAACTTTTTATTTTTTTTTATATGACAGCAACATATAAAAATATAAAATATTAAAAAAATTTGGATCAAAATATAAAAAAAACGTACCATATTTATTTTTAATCGCGAAAGTAAAAAACCGTGGCAAAGGTGTTACACTGTACCATTTTCATGCGTTTGATCCTTATAAAGGGGAGAATCTCTCTTATCAACAAACACGCTATAATATGTTGCACGATTTCTTATATAAGTAAAGATCTTAAAAATTTCGTTAGCGCGTTTCAGCACTGTTGTATAAAACGAGCGTTGTTTACTTTAATGAGGCTTTTTATTTTTTTATATAATAATTAAAATTTAGAGCTAAAATTATTATTTTTTTATAAAACATTATAAAACAGTAATATTTAAATTATATTATGAACACAAAATTTTATATATTTCAAGCCATCTCTTGGCATTCGTTCGCAATGTCTCGTGGCATGACGTCAATCTCGTAAATGTGTGCTATTTCTGTAGATGGCGGTTTACTAGAATATCGCACGATATAAAATTAATTTAACTTTATAATACTTCGTTGCAAAATTTATTTAATGAATTATAATGCATATAATATTATCCGCGAAATAATCCGAAAAGATAGTTTTATTTAAAATGTCAAATATTCGCGTAAATCTAAGAAAGTATTAACTAATAATATAATTAATTAATTACCTCCGATAAAATTCACCCGAACATAAAAAAGTATATTATGTAATTACAAAAACCCTATTCACAACAATCAATTTTAAAATAAATTGCTAAAGAAAATATGAAACAAAAATGCTACCTTTAACTTTAAAATGATCGACTATGTAAAACGAAACCAATATTAAACAACCTTCCATAAAATTTTAAGAAAAAAAATGTCACAATTTATGACTACTTCAAACCTAATTAGGCACTACAGGCAACATTCTTGCAAAAAATAATGCATACAATAATTATTGTTTTAACCAACAATGATCCCCAGCTTTGAGATGTTAGATACTAGAACCCTCGTCGCCCCCGTCTGCCATTGCCCCGCTGTCACCTTCGTTAGTATTACGTTTCGCGAATAATTTTTATTCTGTGACATATTTGAAGATATTCATCTAATTTCAATGGTATAAACGTCAGTTTTGATTTAAATTAAGTGTTTAAGTTGCCTAATATATTTATTTAGATATGAATTAACACCATGTTAGTGAAAACACCTTCGCAAATAAAGTATTATTTTAGACCAGTTTTTTATACCCTAGTTAGAAGTGAAGTGATCAGTTAGTGAGTTTGTACAAACAAGCACGGAGACGACGAAATGATAGTAGAAGATAATGACAAAAATCTTACCCATAACAAAAGCAGCTACCACACAGCCTATAATGCCGCCAATGCCGAGTGACTCGTTGGACATTGTGACAAACGACGCCATTTCCACATTCTGACTATATGCCGGCATCGCATATAACTCTGTAAATATATATTAATATTAATTTATATTTTTTCAAAATTATTGTGCTGAAAGTATTTTGGAGGAGGAAGGGTCGTTCTGAGTTGTGACACAATATCTTGGATTTTAAAAGCATATAACTATGCAACTACTTATACTCGTAATATAAGATTATATGATTTACCGACAGACAACCAGAAAAACATAACGAAAAAGGGTTCCGCTATAGGTATTTAGCCACGGAACCCAAAACACCATAAACACTATAAATAAAGAAAAAATCAAACTATTCAACATAAGCTACCATTATCAACGTCCGCGGTGTCGGAGCAGCGCGCTACCTGCAGCTGCGCGCCGACGCAGGCGCCGGCCGTGCACGCGCGCCGCCGTACGCGCTCGCCGCCCTCGCACGCGCCCCACTCGCCCCACGCTCCCCAGCCGCTCTCGGATTCTGTTACGTTTATATTATTCATTGTTTTGTACATATAACTTACTTTATTTCATAGATTTATAATAGCTTTTAAGGGAAGTAAAATTGTTGTAAGTGAATGTCATAGTCTAATAATTATATTTTGGTCAATGTAAAGATTCTAATGATATAGAGGATAAAATTGTATGTGGATGTATTCAACCCTTTCAAACACCACTGCTGAGTACAAGCCTCCTTTCAATAAAGAGGAGATTAGGCCATAATAGACCACGCTGCTGAATTACGGGCTCGTGATTTTAAATATCTTTCGAAAAAAAATTAGGTTCTCTCAAATATGCAAGTTTGATAACGATATTTTCTTTCGCCGTAAGATAATCAATCATTTCGGTAATCATATTAAAAATTAGCCGCACATGAAAATATCAAAGAAACGAGACTTGGGATTCGGACCCGCTGAACTTGTTTTCCCAAGTCCCTATGATAGCTTAGAATCAAAATTATATGCGAAATATACATTACATTCACATAATATTAATGATAATAATAATATCAAAAAATTAAATACTTATATCATAATAAATTCTTCAAAAATATTACCAGTTAAAACAATATGACTAACCTGCACAATTATTAACACAAATGCGTCGCTCTAAAGCAGCGCCCGCGTCCGCGCAGCCTTCGGGCGACAGGCACATGCGAGTGCGGGTTCGATGTCCGGTCGCGACGCTGTTGCACCCGCCGCTACATTCACTCCATTCACTCCAGCATGACCATTCACCTGATAGAGGTAATAAATTTAAATATATTATTTAAAATTAATAAATATGATATTTAATGATTTAGAATTAACGATACACTTCAGAATATAAAACTTTGAAGCGAATCGTCTAAAAAAGATAAAAAGTTACGATTCAACAAACCGGTATTGTAGGTACAACACAGCACAAAAAAATTGGTAGTATTATTTGTAAATTTGACATTTACATGTGTCAATTTATTATCTGAGATTAAAAAACAGACTATAGTCTATAGTCTGATTTTTAATTCGATGGAATTCTGACATTTCAGAAATGTTGTTAACTTTGAAACATTGTCACTAAAAACGGAAAGCATTTTAGCAAAATTAAAAAATAAACCTTTCTTGAAGTTAAGTTTTCAATTAGAAAAAATAAGACTTAAAAAAATATTGATAGGTCTAAAATGGTAATCATTTTTTTTATTATCATATTATTTAAGTTACAATAATTATTAAGGAAATTATTTTTCTATTACAGGAATCCCTGTCCAATAATCCATAGGTTGCAAGCCTATTTTTAGTAAAACCCCTTTGTTTGTAAAATATTTTGTTTTACTCTGTTTTATTATGTTTTATTATAATTTACATTATAGTTAACGTGCATTGATTGCACAAAATAAAGACTATTTACAATGTCATACATATAGTTCACTTGATCTAATTCTGTTTCATATTTTTTGTTATTTTATATTAAAAAAATACAAGACAGAAAGGGTTTATGATATCTGAATTGTCAAAGTATGATAGCTGTCATATTTCCGTGGAATTAAAAATCAGACTTTAGTACTTTTTTGTTCGATGGTATGACGAGACTCACCAACACACGCATGCGTGTTGCAAGCGCGCAGCATGTCGGCGGGCCCGGCGCAGGGCGGCGCGCGGCAGCGGCGCGCGCGCGCCTGCTGGCCGCCGCCGCACGGCGCCGAGCACGCGCCCCACGCGCCCCACGCGCCCCACGCCTCGTCCGGCGGCGCGCTCGTGCACGCGCCGCGCGGGCTGCAGTAGCGTTCTTCTTCCCGGGATAGGGATAGCTGGTGGTTAAAACATTATATCTTATCAACCATAAAAGGCTAGAATTATGTTTTTACTATGTCACTTACTCTTATGCCTATAATTTTATTTTCTTTCTTAGATTCACTCAAATTTTTCACATTTTAATAGAAACTTGCTTTTCGGATTTTATAGCAAGAAAACTCTCTCATAAGCATGTATGCCGTAAAGAATTCGAAACGTCGAAAAAAACTCAAATTAAAACCGGAATAAAATCGGAAAATAATTTAATGACGATGGAGCCTTATGGCGTATAGTAGACTAGAATTAGACATATTTTGTTTATATTACAGCTGTTAAAAATATATTTCTGTAATAGTGTTTTCCAACTAACCCTTATTTGCTCTGGAGTTGGTGCTTTACATAAAAATTTAAATCTCTTCTCAGTGTAACTTCCATCCGATGCATTACCTGAAACAATTCAATTGAATATCATATGGAATTAAATTTGACATTTTACTATTAATTTACAGTGCAAGAACTTTCTAAGTCACCATCTACCATTCCATATGAGTGCAGTCAGGGCTGCCACACATCCTTTTCTATTCTCAAAATTCCATTTAAAAAATCCACTTACTCTGTGAGTCTGTACTTGCCCCCAGGGCGACAATGCAAGGATCTTCCTTACTTTACAAGCACATAAATCACACCCCTGCCTCTCAACCTCCTGACCCTCACAATCTACCACTCCACATGAGGACTTAGGGCTGCCACACATATTCCATTCTCAAAATCTATCATTTTAAAAATTCACTTACTCGGTATTTGCACCCATGGCGTCCACGCAGTGGCCTTCCTCAGTTCACAAGCGCGGAGATCACACGTTTGTTTCTCGACCTCTTCACCCTCACAATCCGCGCCCCCGTGCGAGGGCGCAGGGTTGCCACACACCCTCTTCCTCTCTCTAGTTCCAGCTCCTGACCCGCAACCGCTACCAGAGCATGCTGACCATGGACCCCATGGAGACCAGGACCCGTCTACTGGTGCTAATGCTGGGTCTAGAAAATATAGGTAATTTTTTTTTTATTGTTAATTCAGTAATTGGTCAGTTTTAAGAGTTATTTATTTATATTTCCCAAAGAAAAACACGGCATGACGTTGGATTTTTTCCTTTTCCAGCATATTTTATTTTTATTAATTTATAATTGTCTGCGTATCCAAGCAAATTATATATTTTTTTACTGTTTGGATAAAATAAATAGATAGAGAGTAGAACTGCGTAGTTTTATTTTAACTATCGTTTCTTAAGTATTTCTTTAACTTAATATAACTCAAAACCAATTTTCGCACACAATAAACAACTCAAACCACTCACCTGGACATGGCGGTAAGTTAGAACAGAACAAATCTTGCACTTCCAGTCCAACACACACTCTGCCCCCGAACTTGGGCTCCGGCGACGTGCAGGAGCGCCTGCGGAACTTGACCGCGATGCCGCAGGACGCGGAGCACTCGGACCAGGCCGACCACGCCGACCAGCCGCCGTGGACGGTGCAGTTTGCTACTGATATACTTGCACCTAGAGAAAATTGGAATATTATTATAAATCTGAAAATATGTGTGATTATTTATATTCCTTTACGCTGAAACGGCTGATATTAGAAAAACTACAGAGATAGGGTTGAACCTAGCGATATAAGCGTAAGGCGCTAGTAAGAATAGCTTTTTTACCTTCCCGCTGCCAGGCATGGACTACAGTAATATATACAGAGGTAAAATATGCCTAAGTTTCGTACCTTTTCTTAGTAATATCTATTTTTTCTTTTGAGAGTATATTAACCCTTAAAATAGCTTTTTTATTTATGCTATACATTGACAATGAGTCACTAATCAGAGAGACACTAATGTGATCCTATAAATTGCCTCCAAACAAAAGTGGAACCTTTATTAAGGAGATACTATCATACAAGAACGATTCAAAGACAACCATATAAACGGTGTTAATAAACACCAAAACGTAAAGTGAAACCATAATTATATTAAATACTAGGGACTTACCCTAGCTTCGCTCGGGTTCGTCCCTAGATTAATCCCCCATCTAAACTTTCATCCCCATTTTCATCCTATGTCCTTTCCAGTGTCTCAAACTATCTGCTTACCAAATTTTATCTAAATCGGTCCAGTAGTTTTTGAATTTATTCGTTACAAACATACACAAATACAAATCTTTGCTCTTTATAATAGTGTAGATATAAACAGAAAACTCACCTGTACATCCCTGTCCACCGTTAGCAGGTTTAGGGTTGTCACAGTGTCTTGTTCTACACAAGCACATGTCAGGCTTTCCGTCTCCATACAAGTTTTGTTGTGTACCATCTTGCATACACTGCTCCCATTCCGACCACGATGACCAACCACCGTCCACTGAAACAATATTAAACTTGTATAGTATTTATATTTTAATAATCCGCGCAGACTCCTATGAAGGAAGTAAAAGGTTCGATCCCGCACAGGGCAATTTTTATATTTTGGCTAAGGGAAAGCGTAGTGGTACTACATGTGGTGGACCTTATTTGATAGATCACAAGAGATACAGAAATACCTACTACAACACATATAAAAAAAATCATTGTTGAGCTATACATTTCAATTATCCGGTAAGCGAAAGTTAAGGACAGACCTTAGTTCAGATCTTAAACTATAAAGAAAACTAAAAGAAATTTTATTAATTCTTGGAAATTTTAACACAAAATATCCACTAACCATTTCAAAATCATCCGCAGAAATCAATCTTAAGAAAATCACAACAAAAATTTTAAACAAACTATATAAAGAAAACAATAAACAAGCTGATTAGATACAAATGGAGAACCAATATAAATATACTAAAATATAACTTACCAGGCGTACTAACAGACGGACAGCTCCCAGTGACTTGAGTGAAGTACGTCTCATGTATATAAGTAGATGCTTTAAGACATTTCTCTCTAGCATCATCCCATCCACAGTGCGGGTCCACGGCATTCACGCAGCTAGATTTGGTTTTGTATCGGGAACAACGTTCACTGGATATACGTAAAACTCCTGTATCACTACCTATGTAGAGGGACATCTGTAAATAATTCACACTCATATTGTTATTACTTTTTAACTTAACGACCTAAAATTTTTTTATTACAATTCATTAAAACCTACGAGTAGTAAAAAGTATAATGACATACGAAAAGAAAAAAAGAATTTATATTCCTTTTTATACTTGAATTGAGTACCTAGTACCTACCACTAAAATAAATTGTACGACTGTCCAAAGCAGAAATTTATACGGTGGAGTTTTTTTATTAATTAACCCTTAAAAGGATATCAGGACTATAGAGCGTTTGCATAAAACATATTACTTACACGTAAAAAGTTCAAATTTAGCAATTTTATGTAATATATTGTGTATGAGTAATTGACCATAGTTTTAAACACTTACTAATGTTGTTATTATGAACGAAAGAAAATACTCAATTTTCAAATATATTTTTTTTTCAGAATTACAGCCAAATTATATTATTATCAATAAAACTTTAATTATGAAAATGTACTTACAGTATCCTTAACGAACTGCATCGACAATATATCAAATCCGCCTTTCTCGTCTTTTAACTTCCAAATCTCTGCAACACACGCGCCTTCATACTTGGGCAGTATAGCCAACTTTAAAATATCATTGTTCTGTGTTGCCACAAACACTACTAATTGTTTTTCAACGTGTTTAGTGTTGGCAACATCGACAGTCACGTGGGTGAAGCGCTCTAAGGTCGCTTTAAATACTGGCTCCCCAGATACAGGCTGGATAGATTCGTACATTAAGTGATACTTATGATACTCCATAGACTGGCGTTGTCTGAAAAGAAATTTTATAACTTTTTTTATATAAAATTCAAATTATTCCTTCTATTACCGTACTGTCACATACATACATTTATACAATCTATACATATAATAAAATTCTAACTAAGTCAAATCTGTACATAAAATTTTTTTAGAAAATCTTATTGAAATAGACATTATTATCGATACAGAGGCCGAATCTATAGTTTTAGAATTTTTGTCTGTCTGTCTGTCTGTCTGTCTGTCTGTTAGTTACCGCATCACAGAAAAACTACTGGACGGATTTTGATGAAATTTGGTATGGTCATAGCTCATTATCCGGGTCAACAGATAGGATACTTTTTACCGCAGAAAAATATCTTATTTCTGAGAAAAAATACAAAAACTGGTTAGAATAAAAAAACGATGATACTATATAGATTTTAGCAAGTTAATAGTAGGGGAGCCCAAGAGGGGATTTTCTGTAGTTACTCGAGCGTGGCAGATTAACATAAAAGAGGTTACCTTGCACTCTATTGAGTACTTTCACCATAATATAAGTCTTCTATATAAAGGGGCGCGTCTAGGGAAGCCGATTAAAATATTTAAAAAATGTTTTGATAAGGTAGAAATACTTGAAACCGTCAGATTAAGGTGTGGTAGGCTAGTCACATCCTGAAAAGTGTCCAATTCAATAATCTGCCGATTTGCACAAGCCGAAGAGGCAAAAATCGACTATAAAGTTTATGATGATTTTTGCCTCTCAGGCTTGTGCAAATCGGCAGATTATTAAATTGGACACTTTTCAGGATGTGACTAGCCTACCACACCTTAATCTGACGGTTTCAAGTATTTTTACCTTATCAAAACATTTTTTAAATATTTTAATCAGCTTCCCTAGACGCGCCCCTTTATATAGAAGACTTATATTGTGGTGAAAGTACTCAATAGAGTGCAAGGTAACCTCTTTTATGTTAATCTGCCGCGCTCGAGTAACTACAGAAAATCCCCTCTTGGGCTCCCCTACTATAACTTACTAAATTTGTCAAAAACTATTAAAAATAGCTAATCTTGAAAAAGTATATCAATAGCACTATTTTATTCATAAAAAAAATTATTTTAATGAATATTTATTTTTGTATTATTTAGATATTTGTCAATAGATGTCGCCATGTGTCTTTAAAATACGTAGTTTTAATTCCAAAAAATTGAATGTACAAATTCGACCTTTCTATGATTTTATTAGTATTACTACTAAATTACCCGCGGCCCCGCCCGTGTTTAAATTATCAAAAAAACAATCTTTTTGGCTTTATAAATTAGTTACATCTATAGATACAAAATTTAATGAAGCAGTATCTGTGTTTTTAATATTTTTGGAGAATTTTATTGATATACACATTACTATCGCTAACAGAGGCCGAACCTATAGTCTTAAGAATTTTTATCTGTCTGTCTGTGACCGCATCACAGAAAAATCACTGGAGGGATTTTGAAGAAATTTGGTATGGTAATAGCTGGTTATCCGGGTCAACTAATATACTAATATGTACTGTACTGTAATGCTAGTGTACTATAAACCTTTGTGAATGTACTATTAACCTTTTTTATAATCTAATATAATAATAATAAATATTATAAAAAGGATTTTTTTTGTATGTTTGTATCGAATAGGCTCCGAAACTACAGAACTTATTTAGATGAAGTTTGGTAAGAAGATAGTTAGAGACCTGGGAAGGACATAGGATAGTTTTTATCCCGGAAATCATCCGTTAAGGTGGTGCAAGTTTGTATGCAACCTAGAGTCTCTAGTAATTTAATATATTTCGTGTTATAAAATTATTACCAATAAAAGAACGGCAAGAATATAGTCGTTCTTTTAGTTCTTATGGGGACTTTTTAGTGATTTAAAAATAAACTTTATTTACATTTTTGTCCGCTACTATCCATGTTAAGTTGAAAAGAGAAAAAAAAATAAAAGAAACCCCTGTTAAATCCCAATAAATGATTCCTTAGACTGGACAAATGCAAATTAACCTACATTAATCGAATCCCCTATCTCCGACTCAGTATGACCATCTACTGAGCTGTCGAGCTAACTAAAACTGCCTTTCCTTATAAAGTTTAACAATTTCGGCAGGACATAAACTAACTTAACAAAATACCCCATTAACATTTTACGATTCTTTGAAATGAACTTTTTAATTACTCTCAAATTATAAAATAAATTATTGAAATTTACTTTTAAAACATTAACAATCTTTGTGTAAAATAAATATCTTTTTGAATATGACATTCTTATATACCATTATTTACAAAAGATATCTGATTATGAATAAAAAAGGCTTTTCAATTAGGCCTCAGAAGGTTGTAACCTGTGCCTTTTTTTTGGCGGTGTTTCACCCCCGTGGATCACAGAAGACGTATCGCGTTGATCCTATGCCGGTCGTGTCAAAGTACCGTTCCACGGACTTTGACTTTTGTGCACTAAAATATCTCCTGTATTTGGCTAGTCTCAATGAAATTGGCCGCCGTGACCCAAATCGGTCAGAAAGACATTATTAACCTTAGCTGTTATGAGATTTCATATTATACAGAACTTCAACTACATATAATACTATACGATACTAATCTATTACTAATATTATAAAGAGGTCAACTTTGTGAGTTTGTGAGGTTGTAGGGGGTAATCTCTGGATCTACTAAACTGGTAGGACCCTGGGAAGGACATAGGATATTTTTTATTTCGGAAATCATTTCTCAAGGGAGTGAAAACGGGGATGAAAGATTGTATTGGGAAGCAAGCTAGAGACGAACCCGAGCAAAGCGAGGGTAAGTTGCTAATAATTTATATGGAAGTTAAAAAATTCTAATTTAAAAATTTAATATGCAAACTTGACCCTGTGGCTATATTATTTTATGTACGTATAGATAACTAACAAAGATCGATAGTAGTCAATAGGCTATGAGTCAGGATATCAAATGCACTGTCCGACAATAAACCCTTAAGAGATAACACTTGTGAGTTAGTAGACACCGGTAGTAAGTTACTACATTCTCTGTTTACCACACAAAAGATATGTACATGCGAATTCAAATCCAGGTTAAGATACAAATAAATATTAAGAAAATAGTTATTTTTTAACTAAAAATGGTTGAAACTTTAAAAACACTTAAAAGTAATAATTTAACCTTTAAGCGGTTTTTTTAACTTATACTTCTTTCGGCACATTTTACAAGGTGTATTAAAAACAAAAATTAAGAAATAACGATTTGCGAAGATATTGCGTAACATGCGTACAAAAAAACAACCAAATTGTGTATATTTTTGAAGTCAGTCAAAAAGTATGTTTGTAAAGAAGATTCTTCCAAGCATTAACAATTAAAATAGCATGTCACGTGACTTTTTGGTCAACATGTTTTGTTATAGAGAAAGTAGAAGGCCAGAGAGTGGGTATGTTATTATTAATCTGCTCCTAAAAGTTACTCAGAGTTTCGTCACTAGTATTATATAAAACATCATACTATAGTAGATAAATATCATACTCTTAATGAGAGTTAAGGTATAAAAAATATCTAAGTCGAATCTGTACATTAAATATTTTTTGGAAAATTTTATTGAAATAGACATTATTATCGATGATACAGAGGCCGAATCTATAGTCTTAAAAATTTTTGTCTGTCTGTCTGTTACCGCATCACGGAAAAACCACTGGAGGGATTTTGATGAAATTTGGTATGGTGATAGCTGGTTATCCGGGTCAACCAAAAAAAAAAAATACCAAAACTGCATTGTAAGAATATACTTATATGTAAAACCTAAGAATTTGGTTTTTGGTCATCTGAACGCGGGCGGAGCCGCGGGCAATGCTAGTGTCTAATATAAAATTCTCATGTCACAGTGTTTGTAACAAAACTCCTCCGAAACGACTTGACCGTTTCTTATTTAGTTTTGTGTGTGTTTTCAGTAAAACTGAGAATAGGACTTAAACTATTTTTCATACCCCTAAGTGATAAGGGTGGTCTACCCAGACCCCACCACAGGGACGAACCCGAGCGGAGCGAGGGTGAGTCGCTAGTATATATGTATATAAAACAAAGTCGGGTTTGTTACAACACTTATACCTCGAAAACTAATAGATTTTTATGATCTTTATTTCGTTGGATATGTCTTTACCCCGAATAGAAGAATAACTATTTAAAACATTGGAAAAATCACAAAAAAAAAATCAAAAAAAACTATTCCATACTAAGCGTCAAAACGTTCCTAAGGACGAACCTGAGCAAAGCAAGGACGAGTCGTTAGTAAATATTAAAGTGTAATATACTGACCTAGGGTCAGTGTTGCATCTGAAATGTTCCCTTGCTTCCCGTGATGGTGTTCTCTGTTCCCACGTAGACATTGGCGAGTCTTGTACTTTGTACGACCCTTCGAACGCTAAGTGGATGTCTGACATATTATAGATGCACACTGCACTGCCTGCTATGCTATTTCTGTGGACAAATGATTAATTGTTCATTCATTCATTAACATTCATTCTAATACTAATATTATTTCAATCAATATTCCTTAATTATTATATCAATTTACAATAATATGTAATATTAATAAAAACGTATAAATTTCAAATTAAAGCGAAGACATAAAAGTGTATTACTGTAGGCACGCGCTACAATAATAATTGGATGTTGGTAAACTAAATGTAACAGCAGTTTAAGGTTTCTCTGAGTACTGCCAACGTGACCAAAATATCCTTATTTAAATAACTACGCAATCATTTCAAAATCGTCATCTATAATTAATCACAACTTCTTATTTTTATTTTTATGCCATTTAACCTTTCCATATTGTTTAAAAAAAATTAAGTTCATGTTGTGAATACAAGCATAATTTAAACAGACAGACCTACCTACAATAGGCCCTATGTCAGAATCGAATCTGCTACTTCTGATATAATTATTGCATTAAATTGTCTAAAAGGGTTTATTATTTTAACATATCGAATTACTTACGTAGGTGTAGTAAAAACTGCAACAAGAATTTTCTCCTGCGACAAATATTCGACACTTTGTACTTCGTCGTAGTAGAAAGGAACATCTCCAGGTATTGCGCATTTGAGTCTGGCTTTGAGAAAAGTACTCCAATTGTCCTTCATCACCAGGTGTCCACCTGAATCGTTCTTGCAAACACGTGCAATACGTGAGTAAATTATCTAAAAGAAAAGTATATGCATAAATAAATTATTAATGACTTAATAAGTGACTTTGGGAATTCTCGAAAATATATGCTTGAAAGGACTTTCTTAGATATAAATAACAAATATATATAATCGTGAATAAACTAGAAATGGGAGCATCCAGTTAGATATATCGAGGATAATTGTAATATCATTTAACTAGCGACTCAGCCTCGCTTAACTCGGGTTCGTCCCTAGGTATGTTTTAATTTTTTTGAGCAAAACCCTAATTCTTTTCCTAAAATAAAAGTAGCCTATGTTATTCCCTATAACATCAGCTATCTTCCAGAGAAAGTCCCGTCAAAATCAGTCCAGCCGTTTCAGAGATTATCCGAAACAAACAGACAGAATTTAAAAAATTGTGTTTTTCTTATAAGTACCGTATATAATATCATATGCATTTAGTAAAACGCTGTTATTTTGACATTACAAACAGACATTTCATTTATCTGTATAGATTAAATATTTCCTACCTTTCCACAGTTCATATACTCCACAGCGATCTCTCTAAACACAAAGTAAACAAAGAAGTCATCTTCAAAACTTCCCACAAACTGTGGTTCATTTAGCCAGTTAAAGTCGTACTGTGTCGTCCGCAACATGCTTGACTCTCTATTAGAAGCTCCTTGACTCCTACAAATAGAAATAATTCAAATAATGATATTATCTTGCTTAAGAAAACAGGCCAAGTGTAAATTGGTGATTAACTAAGAGTTCTAAATTCTAAAAAGAAACATTAATAATTTGATTTTTAAAACCTAAGCTAGTATTATTTTAGACATACATGTTATTTGGGGCTCGCCGGCTAGAAAAGCCAGTACTACCCACTAAAACCCAATAGGACCTCCCCGTCTTAATGGGGACTCGCAGGATCACTCAACCACGAAGCCCCGACGGCAGGTCTGGCGAAACAAAACGCACAACCAAGGGTTTATTCCCATATTCCCACAGTCCACTCCGCTGTCGAAGAAGTACCAGGAGCAACCCACATAGTACAGCGCCTACCAAAATAGACCACCTTCTAGTGTATCTCTTAGCTTTGCGCTCGGCTGGATTGTTAGACGATAATGAATGCCCCATCCACGACACGGTGGACACACATCGGGGGGAAGCTATAATATTTTAAGTTTAAAAACTTAAGTTGTAGCTTACCTAGAATTACTTAGAATTCTATATATTATAGTTAATTAATTTAAAGTATCACCGATTTACTAACCTGCATATAGCTGTGTCAGAGCTAGTAAAGTCCGTCGGTGTCCCTGCATAATATTCTCCGCTGCTTGCAAATATTGCAGTTATATTGGAATTTGGGTTATGTGGACAGTGTGCGACCCCAGACACCCAGTCTGATACCATGTTTAATGATTCAATCTGGTAACAAAAAAAAACAATTTGTATATATTTATAATATGTATGTATTTAAAAGTTATATAATATGTGTAGTGTATCAACTATCTGGTATCCATAACACAAGCCTCGTAGCTTAACATGGAACTAGATGGTGCTGTGTGTTAATGTCCCGACATATTTATATTTATTAATATGTATCAAGGCTGAAGCTCGTATATTCTTAATAAATATTTTTAAACATTTAAAACAATTTATTTTCACATTAAATTTAACGCGCTAAAACGAAAAATAAATAAAAAATGTAGTAATTAAAAAAATATTTCGAGTAATTATATTTTTTTCTTTTTTTTCGTAATATTTTACACAAAATCTTTTCGTATTCAAATTTTCATACATAAATCGTGATAACAGTCACGAAACGAGATTTGTATTAATGAATTATGACTAAAAAGGAGGGTTAATGAGTTCATGACAACTGAAACACGTTTTACAATTAAGTATTAAGTGGGAAATTCTAAATATTATATCACGGCTAATTACAAGCGACCTTGTTTTAGAACTTTAAAATTTAATGTTATCTTACGTTTTACTGAGATAAGATATCATCTTACTAATTTTATACAAGTGTAATGAAGATAAAAAATAGCAAGACTACACAAACAATAAGTGTCGTTAGTACGCAATGAAAAGAAAAAAAGGTAGTTTGAAAAGCCAGTGGTAGCCTAGTGGTAACGCGCGCGCTTGGAAAACCGAGTGAAGCGAGTTCAAATCCCGGGTCTCGCACCTCTGATATTTTTATGTGTGAATCATTTCTAACATGATTATCACTTGCCTTACGGTGAAGAAAAACATCGTGAGGAAACCTGCATTTCTGAGAGAACCTAATAAGTTTTCGAAAGACATGTGAGGTCCGCCAACTCGCACTTGGCCAGCGTAGTGGACTATGGCCTGATTCACCTCGTACTAAAGGGAGGCCCGTGCCCAGCAGTGGGACGTTAAAAAGGGCTGAATACGGTACACAATGATTTAATGAATATAGATAGGGCACACTAAATATCAAATCCCTACTAATTAGGCATATTTGTTAGTACTAAAATCAAAAAACATCATATGACAAACAATCATACATTCGTAAGTATACTTTATATCGGCACAGCAGCCTGAGAACATGTATTAGCATATAGCTAATATTTACTTAGTAAGATGCACCACACACTGCAGTCACCTGAGCTCGAAGCGAATAATAAGCAAGATTATGTTGACGATGCATTAAACGCAAATAGCCAACGATCAAAGAAACTGGCAAGTGTAACTATAAACCTAACGAAAGATTTCATATCTATATACATCCTATATAATATAGATAATCATGTAAGATATGTTTAAGCATTTTACTGTCTAAATAAACTTTGAATTTATATAACCTTATTTTAAAAGGTACTTTATAGTTTGCAATATAACAAAGTATCTTTAAATATGCAAAAAATATGCATGACTTTCATACTAAAAAACAGTTTTAAATAGCTACGTCATAATACTTTCTTAGAGCTACCTTATTTCTAATGATATTGTTACTTGGATAGAATCAAAGCCTAAAATAAACATAAAAAGTAAAAACAATCGGCAATTTAGTCTATGTTTCAGTTTTTACCTGCTTATTAATATCACCTGACGGAAAAAAACTACATTTTTTTATCATAACACACGAGTAAAGCCGCGATCAAAAGTTAGTAATAGAAAAATGTATGGTATGGATTTAAAAAATCAATGAATATTCAATTAACACTTTACCTCTCTCCAGCTACAAAGAGGACTGAAGGCATTGGTTCCACATGCGAAAAGCTTATGTCCATATGCCAGTAACACTTTAATGTAATTATGGCAATTATCTTCTGTTTGACCTTTGTATTGGCATAGTTTGGTTGTGTTGGCTGGTGCCGGCCATTCCGCACGCTCTAACTGTCGTAGACCACGAAGTGAAAGACGGTAGAGGGTGTCTCTGTAAAAAAAACATGATACAATATTTTCATATAATGCTGAATACACTTATATAAAACATATGTATCTATTTAATGTTCTGGTATATTAAATAGCATGTTATCTGACTACTGTTATCGCTGCGAAAGTTTGTATGTACGTGTGTTAGTTCTTTACACTAAAACTTTTGCATATAGATAGACTACGACTAGGAACAACACATAAACTATACGTTTGGCAGCTAAGGACTCACGCACGAAGCGAGGGTAAGTCGCTAGTATAAAATAAATGAATATTATTCTAAAGTTAAATATCAATACGGTGTAATATAAATAAATAATATTTAGAATGGCATATTATTATGGTATGCAATCATCGTTGAATTGAATTATCCATATTATTATTGTGAATTCACACTATTCTCAAAGCAATATAGAAATAACGATTAGTTAAACGTTTTAATGAGTTATGGCCTACGAGTCGTGTAGTTCTTGTATTGTAAAATCTATAGGTAATAGTTACCTATATTCTATATTCTTCTGAGCATTTTCTATTACATGGTGTAAAAATCGAAAAAATAAGGTATAAATAAAGAAACCGTCTGTTTCACAGATTGACGGGCCTTTAAAGAAAAGTACATATTTATAAAATGTTCGTAGCCCATTATTAATAGTACTTGGGCTACCGAGCTTCGCTCGCAGTTTTTGGACTAAAGTACAATTTTCTTTTTTTTTAAACTAAAAACTTGAATAAATAATTAAAAAAAAACAAAAGTAAAAACTTTGTATGCGACCGAGATTCGAATTACTGACCTGACCATATTATGCGTGGAATGATGGAAAAGAAAACTGCATGGAAACTCGAAAACACGCGTTTTCTCAGACATAAGACTAATCTAGATCGATTTATCGCCCCGAAATCCCCTGTATACTAAAACTATTTCATGAAAATCGATGGAGCCGTTTCCGAGATTCAGATTATATATATGTGTATGTGTATATATATATATATATATATATATATATATGTATGTATGTATGTATATAGGTATATATATATATGTATGTATGTATATATATATATATATATATATATATATATACAAGATTTGCTCGTTTAAAGATATAAGATAAGTTATTGTTTTATTAGGAACATGAAGGAATGATATACACTAAACTCAGGAATTTAAACCCAGCATCTCTCATTTCACAGCATCTTGTATCAATTAATATAAGCACTTTAAGGAAATAATCTTATTTATAAAATACCATTTATATACGTATTAAATAACAACATTAGTTACTTAAAATGCGAATGATAGGGCGGGCATCTTTCAAAATACCTATAATTAAACTTTTCGATCTGTGAAGGTTTATAGCCTATAGATGCTTCAATCAGCTAACTACCACTAAAGTAAAGCCCGTTTTATGACATTCACTAAGCAAGGGAAAATTTAGCAAACAGTTTTACCACAACGTTATACGATTATGTACTGATTTAATGGAATAAATAAATTTTAACTGATTAAAAATCTGACCGATTGAGTGATTAAAAATGTAACGATCTAGATTTGTCCTTCAGTCGATTTTGGGTCTAATATTAGCCTTATAGTAGGTGAGCCCAAGAGGGGATTTTTGGATATATTATATATAAATAAAATATATCCTATATTATATATATAATATAGGATATAAATAAAGAAATCTTGATAAAGAATAAATTTTTCTATTCATTCATTGTTTGAAGTTTGAAGAAAAACTTTATAACGTAGTGACAGTGGTAGCCGGTTGTGGTAGGTTGCCTCTTTAGTTCCTCAATTGGGAACCATATTGAGGTAACCTGTAAGTGTATATCTGTGAGAACGTAACTAGTTTTCAATACTTGTGAAGCTCGCCAACCCACATTTAGCCAGCATTAGTAGAACTTCGATTCCCTACGTACTAATGGGACATTAAAAGGTCAACCCTTAATTTATGTCTTTTTTAAATATTTAAATAAGTTATATTTTTAATATTAGATAACACCTAGAAAAGGCTGGCTTAAAAAACATATATATAAATACGTATATACTATATACACATATCTATAAACAAACAGGTGTCAGCTTACTAAAACCTTCCGAGGCTCAAATGAAATACTATAGAAACAATACACTGTAACAAACTTGAGCGTGTTTCTCTCGTATTACATGCAGATTGTAGCAACATTATATTTTTTAAGTTAAATTAATAAAACATGTAATTCTAACTGAACCCATATTCATAATGGACTAAGATATCTATACCTAGATTAATAATTATATTTTATCTAAAAAGTTGGGTCTGAAAACCCAAAAATATAAATATACATGTGCGTATTAGCAGAAATATTCTATACCTATTATAATAGTAACTGAATATATATTTTGCTTATAATCTCGTAATATCTCGTATAATTAAAGTATTAGTTTTAGATATCTTTCTTTAAGTATAACGAGTGATTAAAAAACTGAAAAAAGGGCATACGGTCTTGTCTCAGTCTTCTTTCAACAAGTATCAATTCAATAGAAATTACGTAAGAATGCGACGCAATATTTTGTTTTAATAAGTAATGGTTCAGTATTCAATTGGACTTATTATAATCTAATATATTTAAACGAGCAATTCGTCGCGATCGCTCGAAAGCAATGTGGTCGCTAATTCACACGGCAGGACATAAGCATCGTGGTCAAGCGGCTAAGGCGCAAGTTTGACAACCACAGGTGTCTGGGTTCGTATCAAATTTTTAGTTTCTTTTTTTTTTAATGTTTTTCGGCCATAAACCCCGAGGGAACACGGTCACCCAAGTACTTTAGTAATTATGACAAGAAAATTGTAATAGAAAACAAACCGCCTAGATTTCACATTCTGTGGCTCACCACGGATTGCTTGTAAAGGCAATATTCTGTAAACTGGCACAGTATGTAATATCATCGTATCTAACACCACTGATATCACATTTCAGTGCGATACCGAGTAACTGTATAGTCCTAGGAAACTATCAATCTGTTAAACCTCTCTGCCCACTGGACACTAGTGCATGTAAGTTCTCAACCTAATCTCGTGCAATGTTTCACAAGCTAACCTGTTGGCTGTTAACGTGGCTCATTTCAGATTTCTTAAGTCTAGAAATGTCGATGTTTTTTCAAAAAAACTTACTGTTTTGGGCACTATAGTGATGAAGCAATATACGTGTATATATATAGATATATACATATACTATATCATTAATACCATGTTTCAAGTAATTTAGATCATAAATATTTTTTTGATTGTATTATAAGGTATTTCACGTGGGAATTAAATAATCTGCCGCCGTAAAAAGTAGCCTATGTTACTTACTGCTCTCCAGCCTCCAACTATCTCCACACAAAAAATAATGCCAATTCGTCACTCCGCTTCGACGTGAAAGAAGGACAAACAAACAGCCAAACACACTTTCACATTTATAATATTAGTATGAATTTACACCTAATTTATAATTTCATTATTTTAATACATAGTTTAAGTTTTAGAAAAATACCTTATTACAATGCAAAAATATTATATTTATTAATACTATTAACAAAAGTATTCTGTAATCTGTATAGCACCGTGTCCTTCTAACAATTGGAAAGCCACCCTAACTCTATTATCCTAGGATATACCAATCCGTTATACGAACGATTGTAGCGGGCCAAGAAGGTCATGCTTTGTGCAACTCGTATTGTAGGTTTCATAATACTGGTGAAATTACAATTGTCTACGACCATAGTAAATATAGTTTTATTGGTTTTGAGAGCCTCTAATAGATGTAACAAATCTTACTCCGTAATGAACCTAAGTAAATATTTGCCACGTGCTTTTACATTTCTCTTCTCTGATAAAAATCTACACATATAATGAAATTGTAACTAAGTCGAAAGTGTACATTAAATATTTTTTGGAAAATCTAATTGAAATAGACATTATTATCGATACAGAGTCCAAATTAAAGTCTTTCTGTTACCGCATCACGAGAAAACCACTAGAGGGATTTTGATGAAATTTGGTATGATGATAGCTGGTTATCCGGGTCAACATATAGGATACTTTTTACAGCGGGAAAACATCTCATTTCTGAGAAAAAGTACAAAAACTGCATTGTAAGAGTATACTAATATGTAAAACCTAAGAGTTTGGTTTTTGGTCATCTGAACGCGGGCGGAGCCGCGGGCAATGCTAGTTATTTAATATAAGACAAATGTGATGCTATTAAAAATAATCCCTCCACGACCGCGGACACGCCGGCGTTACAGTTAACAATAGATTTCTTATAAATTTAATTAATTTCTTAGAAATTAACCTGGAGGTGATATAAACTTAATACTTATGCTATTTATCATACAGTTAAAGCGTAGTGACTTAATAGTAAAATAAAACCGACTGCGTAAAACAGATTAACGTCTTTTTAGTATAAATTATAGTGTGTGAAATAAGCTCAAAGGTAAAATAATATATTTGCAAAGGCTATTTAGCTGATTTTAATTGAATTTATATACCTTATGTTACAGTTACACAATTTTTATTTAATATACATTCAAACAACACTACAGTCGGGTGATAAACTAGTATTTTTCTCCTGTATGAGACAATATAGTATGATGTTCTCCTGACCGATTCCGGCCACGGCGGCCTATCTCATTGAGACTAGCCAACTGCGCAGGAGATATTATAGTGCACAAGTGTACGCGCAGACACTACGTGCACTCTCTATTCCTGTCACTCTCATACTCCGGTGGCATGACTACTCGACACGACCAGTGAGAGTTAAGGCGCAGAACCGACGGCTTTACGTGCTCTCCGAGGCACGGGGGTGAAACACCGCCAGCTTCCCAACTCCGGTAGTACTGAGACTTACTATACAGCAAGACTCAATAACTAAACTAGGCCCGACCCGGGACTCGAACCCAGGACCTCCGGGTGTGCAGCCGTACATGCTAGCCACTACACCACCGAGGGAGTTGGACTATATAGAATAATGAAATCATAATAAAATTATATTAACAAAGTAGGATATAAGTGAAAATATAAATTAAATTAAACAATTGCTATCTTTAAACATCATTCAACGTATTCTAAATGGCGCTTGTACTCGTAATACATCTAGATATCTTCATAATTGACCTGAAATCTAAGTCGATGTTAGACATTAGACGTATTTATCGCAATCCGCGACCTCGTCTGTGATAAGTGTAGCCTAATTAGACGTTAGTTAGATTACACATAATTAGCGAGACAAATATTATCATATGGAAAGGATGATTTATGCTAACACTCTATCAAAGTCATGGGCTAAGCCATAGAACCGGAAACATCGAGCGTAGGTAATTAAAAAGTATCTTAATAAGTATTTTAAAGAGATCATTCATTACATTATATATGACTTAACTGTATTTAATTTAAATAACTTTGAAGTTAAACAAAGTAATGATAAAAATATCTATACTCGTAAGAACTACATAACAGGAACGCTGGCAACTTTTTTTTTAAATATTTTGTGGAATGAAAAGACAATAAAAAACTTTAGAAAACCGGTATCCTGACACGTGATACTTTGAAGATGAATTTGATTACGTACATTCGATACACTTTCGAAGAAACAAGACAATTTTAGTGAAATCACTTGCTATAATGACTACAAAAACGTAAGTGAACTTTGATCACTTTTTTGTCATGTCCAGCTACTGTGAACCAGCTTTTGTTATGCTTATAGAAGCTCGATATTTTTATAGGACTAGAACACTTCAAACAGGTAAGAGCACACTTATTTCATTCTAGAGATTTAAGTATATTTAAACGAGAATGCACTAGTGTCTAACAATATTGTTTTAGAAAATATACGAGTACCAACTCAAGAAGATCGCAAGTAAAACCAGACAGTTCATAAATAATTAAGATTTAACACATTTGAACAGTGAACTTCATAGCATCTTATACTGTACTAACGACTCACCCTGGCTCCGCTCGGGTTCGTCCCTACTTACGTTTTAACGTTTAGTATAGATTTCTCAGATATGAGATATTTTCCCGCAGTATAAAGTATCCTCTATTTGTTGACCCGGTTATCCGGGTAGAACTATCATCATACCAAATTTCATCAAAATCCCTCCAGTAGTTTTTCCGTAATGCGGTAACAGACAGATAGACAGACAAAAATTCTAAAAACTAATAGATTCGGCCTCTGTATCGATAGTAATGTCTATTTCAATAAGAATTTTCAAAAAATATTTATTGTACAGATTCGGCTTTGTTACAATTTTATTATATGTATAGATATATAATTTATGAACCAGTTATACCACATAAAAGTATGAAGACAAGATTCTTTTGTTACTGCTATAAAATGACCAATGTAAATAAAACTTAGATAAACGAGTTTAATATGGAGTCGAGAAGCAGTTGAACAAACACCCAGTTTTAATAGCTCGCTACGTACAGGTTACATAGTAAATTGACATGATATGGCAAACACATTTGGTTTCTTTGAAAGTTGCCGCTAGTTCTTACGAGTACACTAAATACCTGCACATTACAGGATGTGTATTGATGTCAATATACAGACTAATACGAAAACACTATTTTTACTACGCTTGCAGATAGGAGAGACAGAATACCTATAGGAAATATTTTTTTTAACAAACTATTAATGTTTATATAACAAAATGGCGTATAGAAGCATGACTTTAGATATCGGTAGTCCTATTCTGTAATTACTTTTATATAACTCGACAACTGTATCCGTGAACGCAATTCATATAGTTGTATGAAGTACAACCGCGGATTCAGATATCCTGTTTCATAAAAAATCTTACAGAATAGCACTATACCTTACAAAATTCATCCCTACCGAAACACGAACGCGCGATCTTTGGCGTACACACAATATTAATATTCCAAATACTCCTAAAAATACATTATATTTTAAAATGACTACTATATGCTTAATTCATACCTAATTTAGCACAAAATCGTGGGTCTCAAGTACAATTTATGCAATAACAAATCATTTATACCAGTTGTTAGAACACGACCTTTACGAGTTCGCCTCCGTAAAAAATGTGTATTTAGAATACATATAAAAGGTAGATATTAAATATTTATATAAGAAATATTTTCTTATAGTTTGTTGATTCGAAACACGTCTAAATATCAAAAACGATGAGACACGAAGCACAGCAAAAGGTTTTTATGACTATTTAACATTTTAAGCAAGTTCCATATGTTACGCAAACGTAGTTTATGACTTCAAATTAACATATACAACAGGTTTATTTCTAATAAATTGTCTCATGCGTTACGGTAGGTCAAACTAACATGTTAGATGTATAGAAGCAATAATTATATTATTATAAGCTTTGCCCACCGTCGGCATAAACTAGGAATATCGGCTTACATGTTACGTCTATTTTATAAGTGTCCAATCACATGAAAGCAACCTCAAGATTATTTAAATTAGTTCGTAAAGACAGTGTATCGTTTACACGATAATTATCTATTACTGAGGTTATATGTGGTTAACTTACCTGTTGTAATATATGTATATACTAATATTATAGAGAGTTAAAGTTTGTGAGATTGTGAGTTTGTAGGGGATCTCTGGATCTGCTGAACCGAATTAGATGAAATTTGGTAAGAAGATAGTTTGAGACCCTGGGAAGAAAATAGGATACTTTTTATCTCGAAAATCATTTCTTAAGGGGATGAAAATGAGGATGAAAGTTTGTATGGGGAATCAAACTAGGGACGAACCCGAGCGAAGCGAGTGTGAGTCGCTAATTAGTAATAAGATTATATATGTATTATGAATTTAAAACCAAAAATAAAATATTTATTTACCTAGTTAAAAATACCATGGAAAATTCTACACATTATTCTTAGGTACAATTTATGTTCAACGTTGAATTTAATAGTTTATAAGCTGACATTAACAAAACGGATATTCATTAATATGGCTTCAAAGGCTTCCGTGTACATAATTAGAATCAATGCAAGATCTTGTTTGTATCTTTATATCTTCGAATAAAATGCATAAAGGTAAACCACCTTACCACTTACAATGCTAGACTTAATTAGCTTTTATTTTTAACTTCTCGTAAAGGCGCCTTTATTCTAGGTAAACTTGAGCTTATTTTACTATAATGGCCAAAGTTCGTTCACCCATAGATTAGGGGTGTGCTCTTACCATATGGCTATGATAATAATATTATAGCGCACATAAAGATAGCGTGTAACATATACGACGGACTAGGGTCGATTAAATAAATATATATATATATATATATATATATATATATATATATATATGTGTGTGTGTTATATAGATGAAAATTCAAACGTTGAATCCTCATAATCAAAAGTTGAATCTTAATATGACCATAGAAATTTTATTAAGGCACTTCACATTTGATGTGTAAAGATTCAAGTGATGATCTCTATATACTGTGTAAAGATCACGTTGATCAATTAGAAAGTATTAGAAACCCTCCCACTTCCGGTTCAGGCCCTAAGCATCCCGTGTACACCATCGTAACTTTTAGTAATATAATTCACGAGAATATCTTGAATACCAGGTTAAAAATACCTAATGCCACTAACTAATCTTAAAAATATAAATATTATAAATGCGAAAGATTGGATGCATGCTTGTTACTCAATCACGCCAGAACGGCTGAACGGAATTGGATGAAATTTGGCACAAAGATAGATTATAGATTACTTTTTATCCCGGAAAAATATACGGTTCCCGTGGGATAGATTTGTTTATGCTTTTCACTAGGGTTGAGTCACTAATACATACATATAATATAAAGACGCTAAAGTAAAGAAAGGAATCAAATGTTCTTATTTGTTTATATTATTAGTAAGAAGTATAAATTGATGTATTTTTATATAAATATATGTACGTATTCATAAATACTTATTCAAATTTTCGTATCGCTTATGATCGCGTTTGTAAAAATATTTATTATGCAGCTATCTTTAAAAGTTTTCAAGTACTTACTTCCTTGTCGCCGTTAATGAAGTCAACAGAGTGCTTTTTTATATTCATTTTGTGTTGAATTTGGTTTATTCAATATGTTATTGTATATTGGGTCAATGTTTTTATCTTAATTCAAGTTTCATTGACCATATTTGAGCTCGCCCACAAAACAGATGGCTAACTATATTGGACTCGAAATGCAATACCTTTCAACTCTATAGTGTATTTTGCTGAAATTGTACGAACATTATCAATTATTTATATTGTTTTGAATTATTTACATAATAAATTATCTTTTTTCATATATATTTATTTCATAGTCATAGTAGGTAAGTTTTAAAAGTATATACGTAGACCATATCCACGTTCAATGCTGCCTATTACTAAAAAAATATGTAAGCAAATTAATAGAACAACAATTCTCAAAACTTCGAACATTTACAGCGAAACTTTCACATTAAATCTAATTCGTTGAATCAACCGTTTGCGCATTTCCTATAAACGTATGAACTGCATGCACGTACTAATTAGACAGCGTTCACACCGTAGTCTTAAAACCAGATAGTGATCGTTGATTTCATTCTAGCAAGTGTTTAGTATGCATTAGTGCTAGAAGTACCGTTATAGGTCCACTCCTAACTGTCTTAGTGAGTAAAACCACTTATTTTAGCATTTGCTTATCTAAGTCACTCTATAAAAGCATATTAAATATGAAAAAGCTCTATTTAAGAGAGATGTTTGTTGTTACTAATGCATTTATTATTACTTAACTATAGATAAGTATAATATTTTAAATACCAAGCTTCTGAATGAAAATATATCTCGATGACCGTTATTAATGTGCTTATCAAAGTTAAGGTCGTATTACATCCACTTCTTTAATATTTCAATTATGTAAAATAATAAGAATTGTAATAAGCTCATTAATATTTTTGTAAAGGCAATAAGTAAATATTATTGCTTTAAAGTAAAATCTTCCTGCAGTTATTTACAGTATTTTTTCTTTACAGTGGTAACATTCTAAAAACTTTTCTAACATGATTACCAGTTGTCTTACGGTGAAAGAAAACGTTGTGAGAAAACCTACATGTCTGAGAGAACCTAGCAAGTTTTCGTAAGACATGTGAAGTCCGCTAACCCGCACTTGGCCAGCGTGATAGACTATGGCCTGATCCCCATATTAAAAGGAAGACCGTGCCCAGCAGTAGGATGTTCAAAAAGGCTAAATATATATTGGTAAAACAAACCCGTTATGAACCTGTCCCTGTGATAAACTAAGTATCTTTTATCACCAGGCAAACAAGTGTACGACTCAAAAAACGTATAATCGGTTAGCCAGGGAGCAAACAAAATTATCTACATTAAAATAATATTAAGATAACATTTTATGGGTTATAAGTCAAGTCTGTTAATTTATTTGAGTTACGATTATCGTGTGGTTTAAAAATATGACCATTTTTAATAATAATTTACTATGGCCGGTATACACGACATTGTATGTACTTCTATAAAACAAAATTTGTAAAAATAAGATATTTTTGGTATAAAAAGAAGGAAAACAATGACTGCTTACGAAAAACTGGTGAATCTTGTTTTCTTTTTTTTATAAAATTTTAAATAAAACTATCTTTTCGGATTTTTTCGCGGATTTATTTGGATTTTTGGTTCCCGACGTTTCAAATGCTTTACAGCAATCATGGTCACGAGAGAGATTGAGGTGTTAGGTGTCTCGAAGGTATAGTTGTTACAGACAGCCTACTCACAAACAACAAAATGAAAATTGCACCAATTACCTTACAATATTTTTTAACTTTCTTTTTTTTTATTAACCGACTTCACCGATAATATTTTAAGATATGAATATCTAATAGGTCAATATGTATTTTACGTATCGAAATATATGTATTAGATTTGCTTTGCATCGGCTGGCACCGACACGAAAAAATCTGATTAGGTATCTAAATGAAAACCTCCGTTTAGTTATTTTTTTACATTTTAGTGCCTGGAAGTCGGTTTTTTTTTAGTTTTTATCGTAGAGACAATTATTTAAGTTCAGAAAAAATAATCTTTGTTTATTATCCAGACAACAAATGTTGGAATTTGTAAATAACTACTTAAAAATTACTTACTTCAATTAAAAATCTACTTGATTAACCAAACATATACCTAATTCTGATAAATTATTATCATAATATATCATTTTAACTATACGCTTCTTTATATTATTTCTAAACTTTGTAACATCTAAACCATCAGAATGTCATTAAAGTTCACTTAACTCTACATCTCCAGTTAAGAGATCATTTTTTCTATCGTTCCGTTGTTTTCCACTTATCGAGCATCGTGAGATTCAACACAGTTACACAATAACACAGACCGTAACTAAGTCACTCAGAATTACCATAAAAGCATTTTATTGTATACTAGCATTGTCCGCGGCTCCGCCCGCGTTCAGATGACCAAAAACCAAATTCTTAGGTTTTACACAATAGTATACTCTTACATTGCAGTATTTGTATTTTTTGTTCAGAATATTATTCTCCCGCGGTAAAAAGTATCCTATATGTTGACCCGGATAACCAGCTACCATTATACCAAATCTCATCAAAATCTCTCCAGTGGTTTTTTCGTGATGCGGTAACAGGCAGACAGAAAGAAAAAAATTCTAAAAACTATAGATTCGGACTCTGTATCGATAATATTGTCTATTTCCATTAGATTTACCAAAAAAATAATTTAATGTACAGATTCGACTTTGTTACAACTATATTATATGTATAGATTTTAAGGTGATATCAAAAGTATAACATAACGTAAAGCCCACACTGAATTTGGTAAATTAACATATTTTTCGCTCCCACACGTGTAGATCAAACATATATTTAAAATAACATTCGATTTTTATCTTGAAAAATTATAATATTAAATTAATTAATGTTTTTGTAACAGTTCAAAGCCGTTTCGTCCATACATATAGTGTGGCGATGTACGCAATATAATATTTTGATCGTTTTAAAAGCAGATTGCTTGCTTATTTTTATACCGCAATGAGATATAAAAACTGCAATTTGTGACAATTTCTTATAGTTTTACCACATTATCTTACACTAATTAGCTAATATTGAGGAAACATTAAGATTCAAATCTATTATAATACACATTTGAACGATTAATTCAACAAACTGTAAATAGGAAACTAATGACATTTAAAATACGATTATTTATAACTAACTGAATCATTAACTTGTTATGTCGTAAAGATTTAAAAACCTACAATTTATTATTATATATATTATACATACTTATAATAAAAGTGTAACTGATAGCCGTCTCTATTAATGGAATAGAACACAAAACAGTGATTTTTAGAATTTTTGTGTTTGTCCGTGCATTTGGGCGCGCTAATCTCAGAAACGGCTAAGCCGATTTGGGTGCAGTTTTCAGTAATGTATTGTAGAAAGCTTCGCTTAACATTAGTATTTTTTTTATTTTAATCGGTTCATAAATAAAAAAAATATGTCAATTTAAAAAATCACCAGGGACTAGTTATACATAAAACACATTCCTATGCACACTTTCTCATTAATATTTTATTTAAATTAATTATTAATATAACAGTAAGTAACACAACATATATATAAATATAAATTAAAATTTAGAGTTCCGCAAGGACATAACTTTTATCTAACGTTTTGCTTCTTATTAGTTGTATGGAAAGCTTATAAGCTCGGAGTAATATTAAAGAAAATTGTCTAACACTTTTAGATAATACTCATTTACGTATTTTACTCACCTTGCACCCACTATCACTTGGTCTCTTGCAACGTCGAAAAGCAGTTGCGAAAATGATTTGCCGTCCTTATCTTCAAAGATATCGCTATCTGACGCCAGCAGGTCTGCAAAATGTGACAACTTGATAATATGTTATAGTATCGTAGAGATAACTATATATAAGTTCAATTAATTCATATAATTATTTAATATGTAATGGCTACATCAATATTGTAAGGAAAAAGCTATATTTATTGATAAAAACTTAGAAACTTAATTAATTATTAATAAATCTATTGATTTATAATTTTATTAAGTGTATATATTACTTTAATTACATGATTTATATGAACTAGATTCTTATCATATTAGCGCCGTATCTGCCATTTTACTGCTAATAATTGTAATATTTTTATTCTAATGAGCCTAACTCTCATTGTTTGTAATAAACACCCAAGTCGCTAAATTTAAAATAAATATTGCACAGAAAGTATAACTTGTACTGTATGCGGAAAAATCGTAAGCAAATACATATATTAACATCTAAATGAATTGTAAATATTAAAGATATTGATTGGCAAATATTGGCTAGCCATTATTTATAATCTTCTAAATGCTGGAACGACCTCGATAAAACTAGTAAAGCGGTTAGTGATTATGACAAGAATCTTAAGAGCGTTTGAGAAATCTGTTGAGCTGTGAACGTTATTGAAAATTACGTCTCCATCCCGAGGGCCCGTCTTGTATATTTATGGTACTTTACGGTAAATGGCTTAAGACATGGTTTGAAATAAAATGATAGATAAGGAGTCCACAAATTGTTTTCTATTCAGTATAAAGTAGGCAACTTAATCTAAAATTCATTATTTGTCCATTTTTTACGAGCTATATATATATATATATATATATATATATATATATATATATATTGTGCAGGTAGCTAGTCTAAAACATGGTAGTGAATGTATGTAGGTGTAATGCTATTCCTACAATCGATATCCTGCGACACAGTAGCGAGGTCTGTCAACTTCCTCCCCGATACGAGTTCTACTAATAGACAGAGTCGGCCACAAAAGATGCTCAAATCTATACATATAATAAAATTCTAACTAAGCCGAATCTGTACATAAAATATTTTTTGGAAAATCTTATTGAAATAGACATTATTATCGATACCGCGAATCCCATTCCATAGGCCGAATCTATAGTTTTTTTAAATTTTTGTCTGTCTGTCTTTCTGTTACCGCATCACGTAAAAACCACTGGAGGGATTTCGATGAAACTTGGTATGATGATAGCTGGTTATAGGGTCAACATATAGGATACTTTATACCGCGGGAAAACATCTCATTTCTGAGAAAAAATACAAAAACTGCAATGTAAGAGTATACTAATACGTAGAACCTAAGAATTTGGTTTTTGGTCATCTGAACGCGGGCGGAGGCGCGGGCAATGCTAGTAAATAAATAAATATGTTGGGACATTAAGACACAGCGCCATCTAGTTCCATGGTAAGCTACGAAGCTTGTGCTATGGATACCAGATAGTTGATACACTACATATATATTACTTTAAATCCATACATATTATAAATATAAACATCCATGACTGGAGTATAAACATTCGCGCTCATCACACAAATGAATGCCCCCAGCGGGACTCGAACCCGCGAGCGCTGGCACAGCAAGTAGGGTCACTACAAACTGGGTCAAACATGTCGTCAAACTTAGGAACATACTTAGGAATACCTCAGGCAAATATTTTTATGGATTAATGTTCTCCTTTGAATTAGTCAATAGAAACATTCAACTTATTGGCTTAATATGTTAGATGTCGCCACAACGATTGCTTTAATAAACTGATTTTACCTTGTAGTATCATTTGTAACTATGAACAATAATTAGCCTACGAATAAGAATCATTACTTAGTGTTTTTAGAATTATTATTTGTATATGTTACCTATAAAGCTCGATATTAGTACATGAAAATTGAAAACCATATATAATTAATATATGTAGGTAAAAATCATATTTTATATGATTTTGGACTTATATGTTTTAATTTTTTAAGTAAAAATCATATAAAATTAAAACAAAAGTCCACTGTTAACTATTATCAACAAAAAAAATATCCGAATTGAGAACTTCTTTTTTAAAGACAGGATAAAGTCCTTTAGTTAATGCTAAAATAATTTTGCTGCTGAAAACACATATTCAATTAGTAAAGAAAATTCCTCGAAATTTTGATGATCTAAATAATATTTAAGTTCTGGTACTGTACATTTGCATTGTAAAAGTGTAAAATATCAAATTGAAAGAGCTCATATGCCACGCAAGTATTCTTTGATTTTGCAGTAATTACTATGTATGACTGTAAATACTTTGTTGATGAAAAATTACCTATTATATTATGTAACTATCAAGAAGAGAAATCTTTAACAATTTATTTTCATTTTCTTTGCAACTTACAATTACATTGTCTTGTATAAGCGTGTACTTTATATTTAACTTAGATATCCTTGATATATGAATATATATAATAGATGTATGGATGTTTGTTGTTTTTTCACGCAAAAACTACTAAACGGATTTTAAAGAAACTTTACAATAATATAGTTCATACATTGGAATAACACATAGGCTACTTTTGATCCCGGAAAAATGTACGTTTCCTGTGGGATAGATTTTTTTTTGTTTTTCGAGGGTGAGCCTCTAGTATGTACATAAATTGACTGACACTACTCAAGCGATCATTGAATTTGTTCTCGGGCAACACCAATAAATTGGACTAACTTTGCTTGCTCACGTGAAGGCGATGAAGTCAACAAGAAAGCTCATCCCAAAAACAGACGCAACTCTGGCAATTTTTCTCTCTTTTTCCTACAAAATTTTCAACGTATTCTCTGAAGCATGCATGACATGATACATTTTATCAAGTTACGCTCGAGGAAATAGTTACATTCACTTAAGTTACAAATAAATTGGTTCTAGACGTGCTTCCTTTGCATGGATTTTTTGTATTCCTTTACTGGACGTTCTCAGTTCCGCCTACAAAATGATTACTATCTTTAAACAAAAACTATTCATAGAAACGCACTCGAACATGACTTCACTGCAAAAAATGTAGTTAAAACCTATGTAGCAAAAAAATGTGGTACATTAGGTACGTACTGCTCTGATTTTTTATATATAATAAAGTTACAAAAAAGTTATTTTACCTCTATAACAAAAGCATTCCTATAGTATCGTTTTGGACTCCGTGGTACAAGTAAAAAATAAAAAATAATTTGGTTAAATTTTAGAATAAAACTTTTACTCTTCAATTACCTTGTCTTTTGATTATCCTGAAGTCATCCTCCGGCAGCTCTCCTTTGCTCAGTGTGCCGAGAAGTATTATCGCTGTGATTTTGTATATTGACAACATGTTGGTAATTTGTTATTTAATCTGTAACAAAGACAATATAATGTAATAAAAATATAGTAAAATTATATGTATGTATAGGTATACTTTGACGACACGTTTGGCTCAGATTGTAGTGACCCTACTTGCTGTGCCAGCGGTCGCGGGTTCGAGACCTGCTGGGGGCATTCATTTGTGTGATGAGCACGAATATTTGTACTACAGTCATGGATGTTTATATCAATACTAATATTATAAAGAGGAAAGATTTGATGTTTTGTTTGTTTGTACCAACTGAATAGGCTCCGAATCTACTTAACCGATTTAGATGAAATTTGGTAAGATAGTTTGAGACCCTGGGAAGGACATAGGATTATCCCATTGTTTTTATCCCGGAATTCATCTCTTAAGGATGTGAAAATGGGGATGAAAGCTAGTATGAGGAATCAACCTAAGGACGAACCCGAACAAAGCGAGGGTGAGTCGCTGGTATTTAAAATTATATATGTGTAGTGTATCAACTATCTGGTATCCATAACACAAGCCTTATTAGCTTACCATGGAACTAGATGGTGCTGTGTGTTAATTAATGTCCCAACAACATATTTATAATATATTTATATATATGTAATTTACGAATATATAGTTTATAAAATGAACGCAAGCTAAGTCCCAAAACATGATTTATATAAGCGATCGATTAGTTAACTTTTACGCGAAAGATCGAATACTTAGCAATAGTCCTTTGTGATTTATGGATAGAAATTAGAAATTATTAAACATTTCAAAGGAGAAAGTTTAGTCTATAAATTAAATTCGTTCGTTAATAATATGTACGGTATCTTTTTGAGGTATGATATAATGGCTTTATAGAATTTGATTTTCGAAATCAATAAATTTTTTGCATAGCGGTATACTTTTGATAATATATATGTTGTTCGTAAAATTAAATATTTACTGATCATAATTAAAGAAAATTTTCGAAACGCGATCAATATTGACAATATCGTTCCAAAAAAATACTTTTAGCAACTTAGCTATGAGCAATAACAAGAAAATAAGGTAATGCAAAGCAGCGCTTTCTAATTTATAATACCAGTGTGAAACAGTTCCTGCCGCAGTCTCCTACATATTATTTCCTTATTACATTTTACACATAGGTGTATAATGAATATAGTTATATTTAACAAACTATGTTATTTAAATAAGTTTATTATGATTTTTTTAAATAATTTCAATTTTGGTTCAACATGCAGCGAGCTCGATGGGATTTCCAATCAACGATATTCGAACAAAGGCCGACTGCGTCGACAGTGAACTAGAAGAATAAGAACAAGTTGATGAAGAAAAATAGTATTATACGTAACAAATCTAAAGACCTATGAATTATCAAGATCTAGCCAGCTATATAGCTGGCCGTTTAGTAAGTAATTACGAAAGAACATAGGATCGGACATGATACATACATATGTGCATACATACATATATATACCGGTCAAACACATAACCTTCCTTTGGATTTCGCCGCAGTCGGATTAAAAGCTTAAACATTAATTTTACACCATACAGACTTTTGTTCTACATCTAAAACTCTTTTACGTACTGAACAAATAAAAAACACTCACTTATTGTACAAGAAATACTACTAGAACCATTAGTTAGGGATGTGCGTTGTGTGTCAGTTAGCGAATTTTATATATTTATTTTTTACTAAGACGAGTTACAATAAAACTTTCTAGATTTTCGCAATTGAAATTCACTTATAAATTGCAGGAGAAAGTTTTAAACTTGATGATGTCAGTTTGTTCGTTTTATCATTCTACCGTCAATCTTCTCATCCATTTGCCTATCTCCATGTCACGGTTTTATCTGCTAGAACTAAAAACGCTTTATATATTAACACCGCTAGCATAAATGACAGGTTACATAAGTAAACAGTCTTAATATAACAGATATTATAATAATAATCTCTCGATCGATTGTTTATACATATCTATCACAAGATCAATGCAGTACTTATCAGTGATTTGCGTTGTATCGAGCATGTCTCAATACTTTCTATATTAAACAGGTATAATCTATATAACTATACACTTTAAGTGTGCATATACTAAAACAAAAACTTTAATATGTTAACTATTATTAAATACCAAAAAAAAATACGAAACGAGGTATCCAAGATAAAAAATTAAATATATTATTAACTAAAGCAATAATGTAAAATTAAAACCAGAAAATTATATGGATAGGAGATATAAACAGCTAAAATACTCATACATAATATGTATAGTATGTTAAAAAAACTCATTAGCAGCCTGCGGCCATAAAATTGTTTCAGTTCAAAAAATGAATAGCACTTACACAAAAACCACTACAAAGTACACAAAAAGCTTTACATAAATATTTATCGAAATATATATATTACCGGTGAAACCAGTATAAGGAGGATGTAGTTTTTGTTCAGAGTGGTCTAATATAAAATTTGCGTGTTATTACGTCCGGAATCGAGAATAACGATGCAAAAAATCTATATCACCTGTTAGCCACGGCTCAGGCATTCCAACAGAATGATTGAATGTTATTTCTACGACAAATTAATATGACTTAATCGAGCCAGAGAAATGTTTTCTTTATAATTTATGGCGTTTATCGCTTGTATCTTAAGTTGAGTGCTTGCTATTAATTGGTGTTATCTCGACTTCTTAGTATTGATGCTTAAACTTGTATTTCCTCGAGTAAACAAATGTTTTGACTTAAATTACCATAGGAATCTATAATTTTATAATATTACCTAAAAAAACAATTATTTTATACTAGTGATACGAGTTTAAATTTATCCTAACGTTTTCACAAGTTGCCTTCGTCTCATTCCAGATCATAGTCTGTGTACTTTTTATTTAAATTCATCGGTCCATTTCAGCGTAAATGAGTAACAAATAGACAGACAAACACACATACAAAGTTTACTATTAATTTTAGTAATGTGACTTTTTATTTAGCTTCAAAGTATGTAGACAGATAATAATAAAATTTTGAATATTAACATTATCCAAATCTATCTATTGATCAAACAACAAAGCTGATTTTTATTATAATAGTATTGTAAAATGATTTTATCTTAAGTGTTTTACTGTTTGTGTAAGTACTAAGTACCTATTGTTGGAATAGTTTTAATATGTATAGAGCTCATAGTATTATACTCGTAATAGCCTTTCTTGAACACTTCGATTAGAACTTATAAGTTATTATAATATACATATATGAAAAACAGACAAACAGACGCTCGGACAAACGAAATATTCTTTTATCCTTGTGAGGTACGGAACCCTAAAAATGAGTATAATTTACTAATTAAATATTACCTTGCCTTCTTCTAAGAAAACTGCAATCATTTTTAATTAAGTTCTATACGTACGAAAGACAAAAAAAAACAGGATTTTGTTAAGAAAGCAATAGATATAAGTATAATAAGTATTGATTGATTTATAACAGGGTACTACTTGGCTATAAAACGACACTTCTCACGACTGGTTTATTTATGGACATTTCATCAACAAGACTTTCTTGAAGTAAATATTTGTCTTTTGTTATAGCACCATCAAATTATTATTAATGTTGTTTGTATCAAATTAATTTTTCATGTAACCCTAACGTCTCGAAGTAATATTTTAGAAACAATAATATTTTACAAAATACACTTGATAAAATGTCAATAGATGGCGCTATAAGGAACGATTTGTTTTTCTATGTTAAAAAACAATAACAAAAATAGATTCAAAAAGATAATTTTACTTTTAAAAAATACTCTTAAAGTTAAGAAAATGAAATTATACGTTCCCAAAAGTTTCTTTAATTTTAACTGAATAAAAAATGTTAGCCTAAACTATACAGATAAATAAAATAGAAGTGTCTGTTTTTGATGTCAAAATAACAGCTTTTTACTAAATGCGTGCAGTTTTGTTATTATTCTTTTTCTTTTCTGTGTAATACTTATGTGTATGCAATAAAACATTTTATTCGATCTATCTATCTCTCTACAGTATTGTTTATTCTATAGTTTTATTTAGTAATATCAAGAGCAAATCGCAATTATCAACAACAATTGCAAAGTAGTACCTACGGATAAGTGACAAATGTACAAACAATAACAATTAAACAATATGTTACCGTGGCTCCGCTCGTGTTGTGGTGCATCAATAAAACATGACACACCCAAAATCAGTGTCAATCATATTTATAACTAGCAAACATTTGTCGCCGTATTTCAGCTAATTTACATAAAAGCATAATAAATTATATACCTAAACCTTCCTCAAGAATTACAAACAGACAGGAGGACAGACAGGAGGACAGAAAGACGCGGCCGGGGGACTTATTTTTATAATAAGTATAGAAAATAGTCAGATTGCATCAAATTGAACAGCATCGATTCCTTTAATATTTCACGTTCTTAATAACTTTTAAACTACTAACTCCATATAACTCTTATATACTTGACGACTAACTGTTGAATTTCCAGCAACTTGTACATAACGAAAAAGAAAAAATGTTGACTAAACCCAATTTCGGTATTGATAAAAAGTCTAAATCCCAAAATCATTACTGAATAGCGCGTAAAAACCCAACAAAAAACCTGTGACCATTCCATGATTATGGCGGCAAAGGCCGTAGCCCTCTACTAGGAAACGATACAAAGCATGTAATTTTACATTAAAGTGTGTTATACAAAATCGTTAGTCGGTTACGTGAACAAAATATGAATCGTAGTTCTTTAAGCTACGACTTCATTCTAATTTGGGCTGTGACCTTTTGGCCTATTAGAAACGTACCAATTGTTCACTAATTCGATTTCCATCTAAGTTTTTTAGTATTATAATCTATTCTAATATTATAAAGAGGTAAAATTTGTGAGTTTGTGAATTGTGAGTTTGTGACGTTGTAGTTGGTAATCTCTGGATCTACTGAACCGATTTAAATAATATTTGGTAAGATGATAGTTTGAGACCCTGGGAAGGACATAGGATACTTTTTATCTCGGAAATCATCCCTTAAGAGGGTGAAAATGGGGATGAAAGTTTGTATGGGGAATTAACCTAGGGAAGAACCCGAGCGAAGCGAGGGTGAGTCGCTAGTTTTTAATAGACCGAAACAAAACGAAAGTAAGTAATCTTGAAAGAAACACCAGAACCGAAAACGAAGTACCAATTTTCATTAAAAAGAAATAATGAAACTAAAATCAAATCTGTAGAAATATAATAATCGAAACAAAATGCTAACCATGTTTATAAAGCTCATCTACGCATTATTTTACGATTCAAGTACTCTTAATAGACTTGCCCTACATATACTAACTATAGAGCACTTATTGAGTTAAATACCTACAGTAGCATTTCACTGGCTACGATTGTCAAGACGTATCAACTGGCCAATTGATTGGCAGAATTGGAACATGTTTTAGAAAAAATCTCAGTACATACTAATTACTAACTCACGAAGAGATTTATTACCATTTTTACCTGAATCTTAAAGTTTTAAACTTATAATAATTCAACTCGCCATCGCAGTATGCAACTGTAAATTTTTTCTTACCTCCTGAACAGAGCTATCGTTATTTTTATCACGCAATTTAATGATATAATTAAATATGTAAACATCATATTTGAATAAATATTTAAAACTACATAATGTATTGTAGGTCCAGTCCAGACCATTTTATTGTGAAATAAATTTTAATACTTTTCAATTAGAAATGAATCAGTGAATATAAAAAAACATACTAAATCTATACTATAATACAACTGTAGAGGTCGAATATCTGTACATGGAAAAAAAAAATGCTAAAAACCGAGTCAGGGGATTGTAAGAAGAGGAATAGAACAAATCCAGATTTTTTTAAATTTTTTTTGTTTCTCTGTTTGTACGGGCTAATCTTCGAAACTATTTAACCGATTTAAATGAAATTTTGCATGGTGGTACCTTATAGGCTTATATCCCCGGTCAACATCTTAGATACTTTTCATCCCGGAAAAGTAAAGATAGTTTTTTAACTATCCCACGGGAACCCGTGGGATAGTTAAAAAACTATAATAATTTATACAGCTAATTTATTCACAAAAACTGCTTATTGTATTTTAATGAAACTTTACAATAATATAGTTCATACATCAGAATAACAAATATGCTAAGTACTTTGTATCCAAAAAAAAATACGGTTCTCGTAGGACAAATTTGTTTTTGTTTGACTAGAGGCGAACCCGAGAGAAGCGAGGGTGCGCCGCTAGTATCACATAAATTCTATCAGATATATTTGCAAAAAAATGTGTGATAATGAAATCAGTAGGTGGGTTTCTACACGAGTCTTATAGTTCATATCCAGTTCAAGTAGCTACAGGTGTGGCAGGTTCAGAAGCAAATTTATTGATATTACCGATTAGAGATAAGGTGATCTAATTCGATACCACTCGTGGGCTGATTGCCTAAGATTATTTACCCATGTAACGATGGTCGAGTGTTTACTGAGATAGTAGTTTTTAACCTAATTGGCGTTTAAAAACCTTTGGAACGAGCGGTATCCATAGGCGAGTTCCTGTGAAATAAGGGTTGCCAGTACACATGTATGTGATGCAAATGATTAAGTTGATGAGTCCTTGAGATTTTACATAAGTAAGGTAGGGGGTACTTACTAAATTCTTAAATTTAAATACTTCTATTTCTCAAAAATATAGCTTCTGTTTTTGATTATTTCTTCCTGAATAAAATGTTAAGAACTAAAATTCATTCAATTCATAGCTTAAACAAAATATAAAGTTATTGAAAACTTTTAACTTATCATTTGAAAATTCAAAAAAATTATTCTTAGCAGAACTGCCTCCCAAGCCGATGGTAACTTCTTCAGGAACTTATAGTATATATTGTACTTATAGTGTATATAATTTAATTTAAACCGACTTTAATTTTAACCGATATTTAATTTAAATTTCAAACTAATGATTGAAATGTAACTGTAAAAGTTTATTTGAATAAAGTATATATTTTGAATGAAGAATGCATGTTTGTTTGGTAACCCTATGCTAAGCTAATCGCGATGTCATTGTCACCTCGGAAAATGTTACCTAATCATTTTGAAATATCTGGCTACTTAGTGCTTTACGGGACTCGCGCTATTCCGATAGAATAAGGTAAATATGTACTCGTATAATCTATACATATAATAAATAACGGATCGCTGTCTGTATATGGAAAATATTTTAGTAAGGGGTCTTTTTTAACGCAATAGAATCCAAAACAATGATTTTTAGACTTTTTGTCTGTTTGTGCGCGCTAATCTCAGAAACGGCTTAACCGATTTGAGTGCGGTTTTCACTAATGTATTTTGGTAAGCTTCACTTAAAATTTAGTATGTATTTGTTTTATATATCAATCGGTTCGTAAATAAAAAAGTTATGTCGACCCGAACGAAGCGAGGGCGAATCACTAGTTAATTAAAGTCCGTACTTTGTCTATACATTTTTTTAACACCTCCAGGTAAATTTCTGAGAAATTAATTATATTTCTTAGAAAGCTATTGTTAACTGACACATCGGGCGGCGTGTACGCGGTCGTGGAGGGATTAACGTTAAAAAGTACATTTCTACAAATGTATGTAATTCGTGTACTTTGGCATAGACAATGGGAAGCGCGAGTGGCCTGAAAGTATATTGAAAATGATACTTTTTTTATTTATATTATGGGCACAAATTCAGAATTGGGGACTTGGCCCCTAGCGGAGTGGGTGGTATTGCTGGATAAGGGACGTGATAGGGACTCGAAATGTTAAATAAATTTTTTAATACAACAAAAGATTCAAAAGTTATTGAGACTTAAAGTTACAACATTTCCATACATTTTCATATATTTCTTTACCACCATTCGGAGTGGGTGGTATTTTTAGATAGGGGAGGTGACAGAGAGTCAAAATATATTAAAAATATTTGGAGGAAACGTACGACTAAAAAGTTATTGAGACTTAAAGTTATAACATATCTAACACATTTCCATACATTTCTTTACCTAAATAAGTGATTACAACAGATAAACATACCTTTAACGAATAGTACGCATCCTTTTTTTATGTACATTACACATTTTCACAACAATTAATGCTTTATTGTATTTAATATTTTAATAATTTCACAACACAAACAAAATGATCTTACATTTTGACAAAAGCAAAACTGACACTTTGTTTTATATTACCGCTTAAATGACAACAGATTATATTTGATTATTTTTGCTTTTTCTGTTGGTAAAATATTACTATTAATAAATAAATAAATAAAAAGAAAAATATTATTTTCACTTTATAAATACATTTATGACTTTTTATTTGATTTATGTAAAATATATTGTTTTACAATTGTACATTTAGTAAAAAAAATCATTTTTTTATCTGTGAATATTTTTAATTATTTATTTTATTTATTATTCGTCATATCTGGGTTAGGTTTAGGTTTAGAACATTTAAGATTATAATATTTATTATTCGTCATATCTGGGTTAGGTTAGGTTAGAACATTTAAGATTATTTATTTATTATTCCTCATATCTGGGTTAGGTTAGGTTAGTTAGAACATTTAAGATTATTTATTTATTATTCCTCATATCTGGGTTAGGTTAGGTTAGAACATTTAAGATTATTTATTTATTATTCCTCATATCTGGGTTAGGTTAGGTTAGAACATTTACCCCCCCAACGTGCGTTCACCTTGTCGTGGTGGGGGGGCTCAGTAGTGCCCGGCAATACAACCGGGCGCGAAGCTAAGAAACGCACAGGGAGGTTGCCCACTTCGGTGGGCGGTGGGGAGGTGGCCCTCTTTGGGGGGCGTGTACCATGCGGGTTTGCTCCTGGTACTTCTCTGATAGCAGAGTGGACTGTGGAGCAACCCCATGGTTGTGGTGGGTCTGCTTCGGCAGACCTGCCGTCGGGGCGTCGTAGTTGAATGCGCAAGCGATCCTGCGACGCCCCATTAAGACGGGGGAAGGTTTTGTTGGGTTTTAGTGGGTAGTACTGGCTGTATTACGCCGGTGAGTCCCACACGTCGTGCGTAAATGCATTTCCCAACGTTAAAAAAAAAAAAAAAAAAAAAAAGGTTAGAACATTTAAGATTATTTATTAATTATTCGTCATATCTTGGTTAGGTTAGGTTAGAACAGTTGCCACAACGCACGAGCCGAGCGAGCGAAGCGAGCGTGCCGCGGTAGCGGCCGGCGAGTGCCATAAATGACTAGAAAACTAGAAAATTCGAATTTCACGCAAAGTACAAATAAAGACAATCATCTGGAGATCATTTTGACAATTGAAAGTGACGTTTTGACTCCAAGTGTCTAAATGGTAGTAATGTCAAAATAATGTATGGAAATGTTATAACTTTAAGTCTCAATAACTTTTGACTCTTTTGTTGTATTAAAAAATTTATTTAACATTTCGACTCTCTATCACGTCCCTTATCCAGAAATACCACCCACTCCGCTAGGGGCCAAGTCCCCAATTCTAAATCGCCGCCATATTATGTACAAATGCGTTTTATATATAATTCGAAAACACTTAAAATTAATAATATCCATCAAGCCGATTGACCCGCATTGATAACAACAATGTTTACTCGTAAATAGTAGTAAAACTTCTTAACTGATAAACTGATATCGTACTTATAAGTAATTACTCAATACAGGCAAGTATATAAGTATTTTAAAACTTTAATATACAATTTTCCACTTTTTAAATATTTAAACTTTTATTTATTTACTAGCGGCTCACCCTCGCTTCGCTCGGGTTCGTCGCGAGGTACGTTATTAGATATAAATAGATATAAATAGTTATTAGCCAGCGTTAGCCATATAATATTTTTTTTGTTAATAATATTGACAAATATTGACATTAATATTGATACGATTCTAACGTCACTCAATTGCCATCAATGTTTTGCCTTCCCGGAACCTCTCCACTAACACTTAAACTTTATGTTATGGTATTAAAGTTCAAATGGACTTTTAAGTATTATTACGAATCTTTTGTAGGAAGTATAAAAAAGTGCTGTTTTTAGACTTTTTCAGGCAATTTTTAAATTTTTCTCTCCGTAAGAACCATCCTCGTACTTCAAGGAGTATTCTAAAAAAAGTATTAGCGAAATCGGTTCAGCTGCTTTCGAGATTTGCGCTTACCAACACATTCAGCGATTCATTTTTATATTATAGATGCAGAATGCATGCAGTTAAATAAAAGAAATGAACAGCATAATGCCTAGATACATACCGAAAAAAGAAAAAGTATTTTTTAGAACAAAATAAGCACTCGGTATACCTAATTATCTAGATTTTTTTCTTGTATTACTCGTGTATAACACAATTTAAAAGAAAATAAAAATCAAGTATAATCAAAGAGCCTATAACAACGCTACTGGACACGTACACTAATTGATTGTCACAAAACGTATTCAAAAAGTTAATTAATGTATCTACCCACTTAAATCTGTGATCTCACTATTGACATTGAGACTACATGTCTACATTGTTTTATATATAACTACAATACACGGAAGATGCAACATTTTTTAGAATGTAAATAAATTTCTGTAAGTTTCATTTCTAATCAAATTATATATGTATACCTAAAGCGCAAATGGAAATTATACATAGATATATTCTATACATATAATAAAATTGTAAACGCGTCGAATCAAATACTTTTTGGAAAATCTTATTAAAATAGTCATTATTATGGATACAGAGGCCGAATCTATAGTTTTTAGAATTTTATGTCTGTCTCTCTGTCTGGGAACGCATCACGAGAAAACTACTAAACAGATTTTGATGAAATTTGTTATGATGATAGCTGGTTATCCGGGTCACCATATAGGATACATACTATTTAATGCGGGAAAATATCTCATTACTGAGAAATCTACACTAACCGTCAAAACGTACTTAGGGACGAACCCGAGTGGAGCGAGGGTGAGTCGCTAGTATGTTATACAACTTTTCAATACACATTATGTGTTAAGGTGTTTTCGAACTACACTTATCATGTCAAGTAACATTATCGTTAAACGTGATCGTACAATGAGTTTTCGGTCCAACACTTAGCAGTCATTAAAACATTAAATACACTGACCAAATAAGTTGTAGTAAGTTACATACTGCTTTAACTTTTTTTTTTCACGACTGTACAATAGCAAGCTACGTGCCTGCAAGCATGTCGGTCACAAAACATCGCTGAAACAACTATTGGCATTGAATAGCCATACTACGAACAATGAACTCTCACAAGAAATCCATCGAGCACAATAAGCTACTGTTTCGAGGAACAGGCGAGAAACGATGAACCCTACGATCAAAGCTGGTCTGGTTAAGATCACGGACGCAATCAAAGTTTATAAGGCGCGTAATAAACCGTACCTTTATAGTTTATAGTACAGTCAACGCCTGACCCCTAATAAAATCTATTTTTCGATTTAATTCTACTATAAAACAGTTAGAATCGGTCATTCTAAGTCATCCTGGTTCGTATATATATTTTTATTGATCTTTTCTAATTTTATTCTATTGTAAGACTTAATATAAACCTGATAGATATATATAATACTAGCATTGCCCGCGGCTCCGCCTGCGTTCATATGACTAAAAAGAAAATTCTTAGGTTTTACATATTAGTCTAATCTTACAATGCAGTTTTTACATTTTTTCTCAGAAATGAGATATTTTCCTGCGGTAAAAAGTATCCTATATGTTGACCCGGACAACCAGCTATCACTATACCAAATTTCATCAAAATCCCTCCTGTGGTTTTTCTGTGATGCGGTAACAGACAGACAGACAGACAAAAATTCTAAAAACTACAGATTCGGTATCGATAATAATATCTATTTCAATAAGATTTTCCAAAAAATATTTAATGTACAGATTCGACTTAATTACAATTTTATTATAAATATAGATTCAAGAACGGAATTCTTCATTTGTATAAAAGTTAAAGTAGGTACACAAGTTACTTTAAAACTTTCAGAAATAACCTTGATAATATTTTTTACTTCACAATAAATAGGAAAAAAGTAAAATAATCGATATTATTATAATCAAGTTAAATTGTAGTCGGAAACAAACTCGCATCTATAATGAGAGTAGGTATATGATATTTTGTAAGCAAAGTTATTGTATGCAGATAAGGCGAAAGCCGTATTTCGTAAATATCTAAATGCTAAACGCCAGTAGTGGTTAATCGGTATATCGTTATATCGTGTTTGTCATAAAGATATTTATGACTTGTGGGGAGTCTCTAAGGTTTTGTTAAAGCTAACTCGATTGACCAGTTTTGCCTGCATTATATATCGATATTTTCGAAAATATACGTAGTTGAATAATTTATACTCCTTTAATGTTTATAAATTTAAATAAAAGTAGAATATTATATGTTTTATCCGAATAACATAACTAGTTTATAGTTATGTTTTTATAGGAGCTGTCTCCATATGGAGTGTAGACCATAAATGATAGGGTTGTAGAGGTCAGACGCTTAGTAAAACCGGTATCTTAGTTCAAGGTGGGGTTCAATGGAACTGGACTTAGGCATTATTTATTGCTTGAAACCTAACACTCAGGGTAGCCTATTTGTTGATACACGCAACATGGGTGGGATAAGCAGGAATAAGCATGACTATGATAAATTCCCACTTTAAATCTTAGCTTAAGCCTTCAAGTCGTATATGGTGAAACAGTTTATCATGCTCCAAATGTATCATGTAAACAAACTCATTTTATACTACATATTTCTATTTCATACTATTAATATTACTTTTTTCATAGTATTATAGAATAATGTTATATAACCATGTCATGAAAAATGAACTCGTTATTTAAAAAAAAATTACAAATCACCTAATAGTTTATTTTGGCATTAAATGATACCTAAAATAAGTTGTTCATTTTAAATGGTTTGCTATTTGCATATTGAATTAAACAAAATAATATAAAATAAAATAGTAACTGATATCTACCAATCTACACTTTGGAGGTTTTTAAATGCAACAAACACATTGGTGAAATTTTTCAAATTTTTATCATTGTTAAGATATCAGCAGGAACTGATAACTATTTAAAGCCCTGACCTGATAATGCAGTGAACAACAACTACTTGTCTATTTTTAATATAGCTCTAAATGTAATTTTATATAATTATTAATTACATATATGTATTACAAAAACTTAATTATTTTTTAATATTTATTTCTCACATATGAATAAATCCTTAAATGCAAATATATGGACAGATTTTAAGCTTTAAGTGATAAATTATTAACATTTATAAATACATAAGACAATTTTTTTATTTCAATTGCCAAATATCACTAGTGTGTTTAGAAATGGAAAAAGACAACTTTCATTCCATATACAATCGTACCAATCATTAGTTTGGCCTCATCTAAATTGCAGCTTGGCCCGTAATGACTCTTATTGTATTCATTGCAAGCAATTTGCATGTATTTGAACTGTCTACTTGAGAGATGTTCGTAATCTTAACATGCTATTGTATTGTTCAATGAAGATGTTACAATACTGAGCTTTTCTTAGTTTTGTTTTGTTTCTTTTTATGACTTAACATTGAAATTTTAAAGCATATGAAAATAATAAAGAAGATTTATTATATATTTTTAATATAATTTTAAATTTTTGCTTTAACATGTTATAAACCATTTTGACTGAAATACATATATTATTAATTATAAGTAGGTAGTACCTACATTATAAAAATATTTAATTACATTCATGATACATTCTCTTTAAATTATAAAATGTGTTGAACATAAATATAATACACATTTAATTTATTTAAATGACAATTTATTTGTTGTTTAATATGTTTATAAAAAATCAGATAACTACTTAAAAACTAATTAAAACATTCACTTAGTAAAATTCTTATGTAAACTTTCAAATATAAGATTTCATTACTATTTACAGTAGGTACCTAATTAAATGCATATATAATCATATAGAAGTATATTTATATATCACCTAAGGAACAGTATACACAAACATACATCCTTTTACAATTATTTCTTGCATAATAAATCTATAGTCAATTTAACAGACTTTTGTAAAAGTTTAAAAATTAACTATCATAACAAATCTTCATTCTTTAACAACAGGAACAACAAGGTAATTAAAATTATATATTAAAATAAAATAGGCAACAGAAAACATTTGGCGTGGGCTTAAAGTCTAGCAGCCTACCGTAGTTTGAAAGTTTCGCTAACTACCTGTTACGAACCCGTGTCCCGTAGGTAATAAAATAATTTATATAAGATGTGGATGCATCGTAAAATAAAAAAAAACCAAAAGCGACGACGTCTCGTCAAAAAGTTGGTTGTTACGAAACAAAACATGATACTTTTTACTTACCATAAACGATAAGTGGGTGAAGCAGCAACTCTCGCAACAATATTCACGATCCAACAGCGATGAACGAAGCCCATTCTCGACCTGGATTTCCAGTTTAGACCATTGTATAATTCATCACAATACTTTTTTGTTTCAAACGTAACTTGTCCCGATCACTGTTTATTTGTTGACACTAAACGAGGCTATTGCCGTTAAAGCATCTGAACATACGAAGATTTCACTTCTCGTTTTATAACTAAAAAACTTATTTACGCACTATTTATATCTAAATACTTAACGTAATATATGATAAAGTTTACAAATTGTTAGCACCCGCAGGTAAAAGACGACCGAGCAAGTTGGCTTGCTAAGAAGTTAAGAAAAAAAACAATAAAAGTTGCAGAGCGCGCCACAACACGCTTAACGAAGTACGCAACAGTGTGCGTGAATGAATATGCGGGGCCTACCTCGTTGCGCGCTCTTGCCCGATCTAGATAATGTTGCCCAGTTTATGTCGTCCGATACCTGATAAAAAATATATAATTAAAAACTACTTTGTTGTTTCTGTCATGATAAAAATACAATATAAAAACCAAAAGTTTAATATTAGTAAACTTGTGTTTTGATAAATGTTACATATGTTATTACTATTACGACTTTACGCTTTAAAATAAATATAAAAAATCACAATTTCATTTCACAATACAATAATGGAATATACATGTAAATAACGTAATATGAATCATAACATAATATTTATAATAAGCTAATAAAATACAAAATTACATTTAAAAAGCTCTAAATATGGGTAAACCTACAAGTCTAGCAACATTAAATTTGAACGTCAGTCCCCGCCGAACCTCCGAAGGCGTACGACAGTGACACCGGAGATGCACACATACAAACGTACGACGCCGCCCGCGCACCAACGTCCTTGCGGCCACCGACCGCTTACCTCCGACTATTCACAACTTGGAAAAGAAAATAAGCTTTCGTTACTTATACATCGAACAAATTCTTTAAAACGTATGATAGAAGTTCACAATGTTTTCTCCAATGGATATTGTTCTAAAAAATATATGATGTTGATGTATGCTCATAATAATAATATGTTTAAAAAAATTATAAACAAAAATGGATAACTTGGTGTTATTTAATTAACAGAACGTAACTTGAACATCAGGCCATAATGCTAACAAAAAAGGGGTTTAGAATAATGGTATCACAAGACCAGCCAGCCCACTTTGTGTGACCCATACTAGAACATTTTTAAATTTAAAAAATATGAGAATATGTTTATTTATCCTCTTTTGCAAACAGAAAGGAAACAACGGATTTGTATTTTTTTATAGATAATTGGAGGGCTGTAGAGAAAATTTTTCTGTTTACTCGTGCCTATAGTGTCTCAAAGGTCACCAATAAAATATAAATAGTTTTATTACACTTAAAGTTAGATATACCATATTAAAGTAAGTACATAATTTACTTGTATCAAAGTTAGTACTTTCTAAGTTGAGAAACTATACTTTAGGAAGGAATTATAACAATCAGTACCTAAACGATTATACATACGGTAGGTGTCGATATGGGTTTGAATTTGCTGAAAACAATCACAAAAATATTATTAACTAGCAGACCGGCGGATACGCTCGCGCTAAAACTACAAAAAAAAAGTCTGGCTTTATGGAGAAAGGTTTTGACTGTGTGTATAATGTATGTATGTATAACAGGGTCATTTTTAATTTACTGAAAAACTTTTGGGAATATACTATTTACATCATAACAACAACATCTGTAACAAGAAAAAATAATATTTCTTAAATTTTTATTTTCATACAAAAATAAAAAAATTTTTTTTGCACCTAAACTTTAAAGTTTTAGCATCTGGCTAAGTTTAAATGAGTAACCCCTCCCTCTCCACCGGACACGCACTTTCTTTTGCTAATGCTGGTCTATTGCCGTTGAGAACGTGCAATAAAAATATTTTTATTTTTGTTAAATTTAAGATATATTATTTTTTTTCTTACAGATGTTGTTGTTATGTTGTAAATAGTGTATTCCCAAAAGGTTTTCAGTAAATTAAAAATGACCCTGTATAAAAATGGGTTATCTTGAGATCGACACATTTTTGAATCGGGTAGGGATAGAGACTGGTGGACTACAACCTTACAACAAGCTAACTAGGTTTCCAAAGTTATTCAGTGGTTAGTTACGTTATTAAATATAGTGATTGTATATTAGAAATGGAAATGAATTTATGAGTGAATCTTATAATATATAGAATAGTTATTTTTTATCGAAATACCTTGTACGTACCAACTTGAAACGCGTGCGGAACCGTAAACTTATTTTTAAGAGTACGTTAATCTGTATTAAGCGTTTATTATATATGCCTGCCATACAAAAAATATAAATATATATATAACAAGTCACAAAAGGTGCAATCTATGACCTTAACCAATTATATCAAAACTTTTAAACCGGAAGAGGTTTAACCATGACAATGAAACAAACAAGACCAGAGTTACTTTTATACTCATAATATTAATATTATGGACCTAGGTGTCGTTTTCCATTTTATTGCTTTATTTCGGCATCTCATGCCAATAAAGAAACTCTATGACGTTTTTTTCCGATTGTAATAAGATAAATTGTTATAATTTCTTCGCAATAAAAATGGCCTATAGCACTTGGCGGTTCTTTACTGAAAGAATTTTCAGAATCGGTTCAATAGTTTCAGTGATTATCCCCAACATCCTAACTTACAAACTTTACCTCTATAATATAATATTAGTGTCTGTAGATGGAGATCGGATTGAGATAGAGGTAAAAATAGTAAAAAGACATGCAGGTATTCTCCCTCATCGAGGCATTTATGTAGTTAATAATAATGCACAAATATTATGTTTTAATGCTCTTATGTTAATACTATGTTTACCACTCATTATGATTAGAGAGAGCTTTGATATACAAAAACTCATATAGGTATCAATGAGTTAAATTAAATAATGCAAAACTAATTTTTGCCATTATTAAGATACCATTTTTTTAAATATTTATGTAATGACTTAAGCTTGTGATTTGTGAAATGAATAAATAAATAAATAAATAAAATATTTTGTATAAATGTTAATTAAATATTTTAATTGAGTACAAATTACAATAGCTTAGTGCGTGAATCGTGATCTTTTATTTTAATCGCAATGGAAACAATCGTGAAACCTTGTCGCTCAATATGATATTAAATAATAAGATAAGTATTTTGAAATATCCATATTGTATCATCATCTACACTCTCTTTCCCTTAACTTTGACAATGTTGCAAAATAAGACACTATCAACAAGTCAGCAAGCAACCAGGTGTGCTCTCAGAAATATTGTATTACAAACCAAGTTACAGGTAAGTTGATAAATTACATAAAACATAATGACTTACTTAAGGATTGTGACTGTTATATAACGCAACTCTAAGCCATCAGAGAAAAAAAAAGAATTACGACAACTAGAAGAAAATATTTAAATTTTAATATAGTAAAAACAAGCGGTTTACCCTTGCTTCGCTCGGGTTCGTCCATAGACTACGAAAGATTTGAACAATCTTGAATGTTGACTTATTGCATTTTTAACTATTATCTATTATAATATACTCAGGTACAAATTGATATAAGAAAAATATAGTTAAACCATCAATAATTTAAGGATTTCTTATCTGTGCCCCTTACTTCCTACTTCCTGTGTAGGTAACAACAGGTTATTTAATATTTTTACTGTGCAGGTAATCTAAAATATTGCTGACATTGACAGATGTTATATTGATGTAAGCTGAGGTAGTAGGTTGAACTTTTTATAATTTGCAAAACTAACAAAAACCAACTTGATAATTAGATAACACAAAAACCGAAATGGGGTCAACCGTGACACGTAAATGATAGTATGAGCAATAATAGCCTTTAGAGGAGGTTATCGAATCATTATAAAGCTTCTGATTATAAATATTCAACACTCCATTTTAAAATAGATGTTGTAAGTAATGTAGTTAAAGTAACGATGTTTAATTAACATTAGATTAAATGTATCGATAAATAAAGAAAATAATCTTAGTACATACATATGTATGTTACAAAATATAAATAATAAATAATTAATTATAAACTATCTAAACTATTTCAGAATAGTTCATTGAAGAATAAATAACAAGTGAAGACTTGATGTCGATTTTGATGGGTTCCTTGATATAGGCTCGCAACACTGTTGCATCACTTTTACTAATCAAAACCAATTGGTACTAACATTTTGCGATCCAAATAATTACCTCGACCTGTCAACTACTTGAAAATTGCGGTTTGAAAGGAAAATTAATTTACATACATAAAGTTTCTTTGTATACAATATAAAATTATATAAGTTTCGATATTACAAACGCTTTGTATTTAAAATATTTTTGGCAAATGACAAATTAGTAATAACACTGATGTCATAATATCGCAAGAAATCATTGTTATTTAGGTAGCATTGCCTTTTTTTATTAATCTGACAACCATCAATTTTATAAGACTGAACGCCTTATTTCCCTGTACCTTGGCATTGTTAAATTAAATTTTATTATTAAAAATAAATACTAGTACTTTAGTTTGAAAGTATAACTGATGTGATTAATAAAAATATATGTGATTTGTTGTACGTAGTTTTATTAGCGAGAGATAATCAGAAGAAGTGACATCATATAGAGTGACATAGACAAAACAGTGTTGTACTTTAAAAATACTATTTACCACAGATAAAGTAGGGTTCAATTTATTATTACTATAACACTCCCACCTAATTTGAACCCTTTTCTTAAAACAAGTTAATTTTTAAAATGAACATACAATTTTTTATGGCATAAATTTAGTTTGACAAGTTCTCATAAAGAAATATTTAGAAATAATTTATTACAAGTATAGGTAAGATACAGATACTATTTTAAATTCAGAACACCAATTCTTTTTCTAAAATATTGGAACTTGTCCCTAGGAAGAGCTTTAGTAAACACATCAGCAAATTGTTCATTACTCGATACATAATTCAAATCAATTTGTTTTTCTGCATATTTATCTTTAACAAAATTATATTGCACTTCTATATGCTTACAACGCCTATGGTAATCTATATTTTTAATTAAACAAATTGCACTTTGATTGTCTATATTTAAACATATTGAGTCCTGATTAAATTCACCAATATCCACTAAGAGTCCTTTCAACCACATAGCCTCTTTTGTAGCAGAACAAGCAGCCATGAATTCTGCTTCAGTGGTAGACAAAGCAACACTTTGTTGTCGTTGTGTTGCCCATGTTATGGCAGCTCCATTTTTAATAAACACATAGCCAGTTAAAGACTTCCGTGTGGAGATGTCTTTAGCAAAATCAGCATCACAGTAAGCTTCTACTATGTTCAGTTGTGACTTTGAATAACATAAACCATAATCTTTGGTTTCTTTTAAATACTTCAGTATTTTCTTAATAACATTCCAATGAGTGTGATCATAACAATCAAGGTATCTACTCACCAGACTAACTCCATACATTATATCGGGCCTGCTTACCACCGCTAGATGCATCAGTGAGCCTACTGCTTCTCTGTATGGAATCTTCTTATCAGGAGTCTCTGTATTCTTCTCCAGTGTAGTGTGAGGATTAACTGGAATATTGTTACAGTTAGCATTTTGCATATTAAATTTGTGCAACAGTTTCTCAGTGTATTTTGTTTGATGAATGAAAATACTCCCTTCTGATCTTTCAATTTGTAGTCCTACAAAGTTCTTTGGATCACACTGTTTTATTTCAAAATTTTTCTTTAATTCACATATAAGTTTATTCAGAATATCTTTTGATTTTGAAATTAGAAGTCCATCATCAACATACAATAGTAAATACACCTTAATGTCATTTACTTTTCCAACATACACACACCTGTCTTTATGACAGCTTTCAAAACCAAATTTCTTTAGCAAAGTATCAAATTTTTGGTTCCAGCACCTCGGTGCTTGCTTAAGACCATAAAGAGAACGGTTGAGTTTACATACCATATTGTAAGGAGCATCCAAACCTTCAGGTGGCGTCATGTAAATATCTTCCTTTACATCTCCATATAAGAATGCAGTTTTGACATCAAATTGAACAATATGCAAGTTGTGTTGAGCTGCTTTAGCACACAACCTTGATTTGAAGAGAGGACCAGATGGCTCGTCTTTTATTTTGAAGACCCATTTGCAGCCAATTATCCGCACTCCTTCAGGTTTCTCAATCAATTGCCATGTTTCATTCTTTGCATGTGCATTTAGCTCTTCTTCAGTGGACTCTTTCCATTTTGAAGCATTTGGATTATCAGAAGATAATGCTTCACTGTATGTTAGTGGAACAACCTGTTCTCTTATAATTTCATCTGTACATTTGTAAGCATTGGCTTCTGCTTCTTTATGAGCTTGCATTCTATATAATCTTGCTTTAGATCTTGTTGTGATATTATTTGTTAGCTCAGATGAATCTATAGTTACATCGGGCTCATACAGAGATCCATCATCAGAGTAAAAATCTTCACTTGATTCGTCTTCAGTCATCTTAGACTGTTTCAGAGTGATTTTCTGGGTCTTAGAGTTGTCATCACTTTCACAAGATTCTGAGACAGACTCTGAAAGTGGTACAAGAGAATAATCTCTTTTAACTGAGCTTTCAAGGAAGACCACATCTCTGCTTATTACAACTTTTCTCGTTTTAGGATCTAAAAACCTATATCCTTTGGTCTGTTCACTATAACCAATGAATAACATTTTATTTGCTTTTGAGTCAAACTTCTTTGCTTTCTCTTTTGGAACATGCACCATTGCTTCACAACCGAATATTTTCATATGAGTAATGTCTGGCTTTTTACCACTCCATTTCTCTTCTGGTGTTAAAAATGATAGAGCTTTTGTTGGGCATCGATTAGTGATATATGCAGCAGTCGACACAGCTTCTGCCCAAAATTGTTTCTGAAGTTTAGCATTTATAAGCATGCATCTAGCTCTTTCAAGCAAAGTCCGGTTCATCCTCTCCGCTAGACCATTTTGTTGTGGTGTGTACGGAGTGGACGTTTGATGTGTGATCCCTGATTTCTTAAGAAAAGCTTGAAACTCATTGCTTAGATACTCTTTTCCGTTATCAGTGCGGAGTATCTTTATTCTTGAATCAAGTTGATTTTCAACTAAGGCTTTAAATTCTTGAAATTTCTGGAAGACTTCTGATTTGTTTTTAATCAAATAAACAAATACCTTTCTTGTAAAGTCGTCAACAAATGTAACAAAGTACTGAGCTCCCCCAAGACTTGGCACTTCCATTTTTCCACAGACATCTGAGTGAACAAGTCCTAGCTTCGCTTGTGCTCTAGAACCTTCAGAAGGAAAAGGGATTCTCGTCTGCTTTCCTTCCAAACATGAAATACATGTCACTTTATCTGTCTTGTTTATTTTGATTCTAGCACTCTCCAATAATTTGTTTAAGTCCTCAAAATTTAAATGTGCCATCCTTTGATGCCACAGGTAACAATCATTCTCTGTAGATGTAGATAAGTAGGCTGGAATATTATGTGTATTTAACTGGTACATATTGTTTATAACTTTAGCCGCTGCGACTTGCTTATTATTTTTATTTAGGATTAAACAGCCTTGACTGCCAAACTGTACTTGGCAACCACTATTTATTATCTGACTCACTGAGAGAAGATTAGTAGCCAGCTCAGGAACATATAGAACATTTTGTACCTTGATTGTGTCAATCTTGCCTTGTTTGTTTACAACATTAAGATTTACTTTCCCACATGCTTTCACAACTAATCTCTTATTATCAGCCACTCTTATTGTAGTAATCGGAGGTGGCACCTCATCATAAAGCAATTCACGCTGCATTGTCATATGCATTGAAGCGCCAGAATCTATATACCAATTACTGTTGTTGCTCGTTGTAGCGGAGAACACTGCGACATAACTAGAATCAGTTTGCTCATTCGATTTTTGTTCTTTTTTCTTGTTGCGACAATTTTTACTGATGTGTCCATATTTATTGCACACATAACACCTCGGACCCTTGGACTTGACTTTATTTTGAACTTGTTTGCCAGATTGCAACTGATTTCCTTTGCTTTTCACATATAGCGCATTAGACTCAGAGTTTCTTATATCTTGTAGAAGCTTTGTCTTTACTGAATCAGCTGTAATTTTCACACCAGAGCTCTCAAGTGCCATTATCATGGGTTGATACATTTCAGGAAGACCAGCCAGTAACAGGGTCCCGAGCCATTCATCATCAACATTGAAACCAATGTTTCTCAGTTTATGGGCGGTTGACATTATTCTGTTAACGTAGTCTTCAATGTTTAGACAATTTTCAAGGTTTGTGGTTATCAGATCTCTCAGGAGACCAACCCGACGTGTCAAACCATTATCATCAAAAGCTTTTGCTAGATTATTCCACACATCTTTAGCTGTTTTAGCTTCTTGTATATGTACATAATTTATAGGATGCACTTGTAGAATTATTTTAGATCTAGCTTTCGTATCGAGCTTTGTATCAATGGCTTCATTTTCTTTAGAAACGACACAACTCCATAAATCTTCGTGTTCGAGATAAGTTTGCATAGCAAATCGCCACGTTGAATAATTTTCTCTTCCCGTCAGCTTTTCTATCAGTGCCATCGCATTATTTAAAGACATTTTGCCAATGAAGAAAAATTCGACTTGCGAGAACACGTGCGGAGTCTTAGGTTATGTCTTACTAATTTTACCAGAACTACGTACTTTTATTTTTATAATTTTAAAACACTTGTACTTTTTATTTTAAGCAATATTCAGGTGGCCTGGGCCCATAACCTGATGTGATTAATAAAAATATATGTGATTTGTTGTACGTAGTTTTATTAGCGAGAGATAATCAGAAGAAGTGACATCATATAGAGTGACATAGACAAAACAGTGTTGTACTTTAAAAATACTATTTACCACAGATAAAGTAGGGTTCAATTTATTATTACTATAACAATAACCTTATATGCAACGCTATATTAGCATTTATTTAAGGTCCAACAAAATCAACATTTGTATCAATCGCAATTCGCAACGTGGTACTGGCGTGTACATAAATCTGCGCGGGCGCCGCTTGGCCGAGTCTCACCTCTGGATTATAAATATTAATCAGAAATCGATCTATATGCGCACTAACAAACCTATAATTATTCGACCTAACTACATTTTATTTATAATTCCGAGAAATACATAAATACCACAAATAACAATTGTAATATTTTAGTTATAAATATTTAACGTTTGCTCGATATTTTATATAGTCGTGTAAAACATGTATCTAATGATTATAGTTTTATTGTAGGACAGACAACCTGTTTCGTGAGAACATTTTTATGAGGATTTTTTTTTGTCGCTTGTTAGATAAACTTTAAATATTCAATTGATAAAATGAACATAAGCAATCTTGTTAAATAATTTTTAGTTGATTTCTTAAAGTTGGGATGATAAAGTTTAGTATAGCTTTTAATAATTAACTTTACTTAAATTAATATTCTATTTTTAAGTTAACATAAAATTTATAAAATATTTAAGCTTTTTGACATTTTAATCTATGTATCAATAATTTCTATTGTATTATTGTATTTTAAGTAATTATTATACAAGTAGCATTGCCCGCGGCTCCGCCCGTATTCAGATGACCAAAAACCAAATTCTTAGGTTTTAAATATTAGTATACTCTTACATTGCAGTTTTTGTATTTTTTCTCAGAAATGAAGCATTTTCCCGCGGTAAAAAATCCTATAAGTATGTGGACCCGGATAACCAGCTACCACCATGCCAAATTTCATCAAAATCCCTCCAGTGTTTTTTCTGTGATGCAGCAACAGACAGACAAAAATTCTAAAAACTATATATTCGGCCTATGTATCGATAATAATGTTTATTTCAATAAGATTTTCCAAAAAATATTTAATGTACAGATTCGGCTTAGTTACAATTATATTATATGTATAGATATTGCGAACTATATAAAAGTAGTTTTGGATTATTTTGCAATTGAATGTTGCTCATTTCATAATTATTAATTACATCGATATATTAGTGTAATGTTACTGTTAAATGATATAAATTCCAATGAAGTCAACCTGACACACATTACCTGACGCCCACGTCTGTATTTGCTTACCCCGCTTACATTATAATTACTCCAATTTTAAGTAAACAGAAAGACGTGTGAATTGTGATCAGCGTTTATATTATTAAAAATATCTACGCGATGGACAAATGCTTATATTTTCATAAGAGTTCTATATTACAAATCTTATTGAAGTACCAATATGTATGGGCATATAAAGTAATCAGATAAGATATGTGCGTAGGTCAGCTAATAAAATAACTCAAAAAATACCTCACACAAAATTTACACGTACAAATATAAAATTAATATTTTGTAGCCTATTGGAGAATTGTTAAAAACAACATAAATCTGAAAACTGTAAAAGTATAAAAATCTGGGTGTCACCATAAAACTCATCTCATGACCGGCAAGCTAGACTTCTAGTAGGTAAAGCCTGCGAATTTAGGTGCGTTTGATTCATTTTGACGAGTTTCGTATATTGCGGTTAGTCCAAAACACATTTATGTATACGTGTTTTTGTAAAGTATTAATTATAACTTAAATTAAAAGTACTTATAAGAAATTAAAATTAAAGCGCTACCTGAATAGAGCATCCGTATTCTTATTAGGTATAAATGTGAAAGTTTGTCAGTATGGATGTTTGTTACTCATTCACGCCTGAACGGCTGCATGGATCTGAATGAAATTTGGCAGAGAGATAGATTATAGCCTGGAATGACACGTAGGCTACTTTTTATCCCGGAAAAATCTATGGTTCCCGTGGGATAGGGTTGTTATTGTTTTCCTAGAGGCGAACCCAAGCGAACGAGGGTGAGCCGCTAGTGGAGAATAAAATAACAGTTTTTGTTGATTAACGGCGCTAATCAACGAAACCTATTAATTCGTCTCTATTTTTTACCTAATTAAACTATTCTTGATACAATTTATACACATTACACACATTCACAGCGGTAGGTATTTAAACTAATAGCCGTCTGCTCGTTAATTAGATAAGAAACCTAAATTGCGAACCGAAATTCTGTACCCATTTATTTAATACGTTTAACGTACTCGTAGCTAACATTATTTTATTAAAACCTGATCTCGAAAGTGCTTACATTTTTCTCAGTTGCTCGCATCTTCGTGGGATTTAGACAGTTATAAATTTCTCTACAGATCTACGAGTATACATATATATATATATATATATATATATATATATATATATATATGGCGGCGTCTATGTATACATAATACATATATGTATCTATAAATCCCATCACATTGAGTACGCCGGTTTTACAATGAATATTATTCTTTTGTACATAAGTATTATTAAATACTAGGTACTTAACTTGCGTCTCTACGTGATTTTCTAAAATTTATAACATAAGTTTCATTCAAATCCATCCAATTGTATTAACATTTACACATACAAATTTTCGCATTTATAATAGTAGGTACTATGTGTAGTGTAATGATTATAATATAACATGGTTTTAGGTATCATTAATAGCAATCCAAAACTATAACAATATTTTTACATTTTAAACCCCTTATCTGTTACTTGAATACGTTTATCTGCAAACTATCTAAATTCTAAATTATAGACAATATGGGTAAAGACATTTTATGACGATAATACTATTTTTGTAGTATGATAAAATATTACAAGTCCAGTGCAATTAGTCGTTAGTATTTTATTATATAGTTATCTAGAAGATCATACGAACATGATACAAGTTCTTCCTGTAACACTTTCCTAAGAATTAAGAGCTCTGGCAGGTACATACCTACAATATACCAACTCGTGAGTATATTATACTAGCGGCTCACCCTCGCTTCGCTCAGGTTTGTCGCTGGTGAAAAATAAATACAAATCTATCCCACGGGAACCGTACATTTTTTCAGGATAAAAAAAGCTTATGTGCTATTCTAGAATCTATCTCTGTCCTAAATTCCATCCAGATCCATTCAGCCGTTCTGGCGTGATTGAGTAACAAACATCCATCCATACAAACTTTCGCCTTTATATAGTTATATTACGGCTTAGTATAGATTTCTCAACGATGAGATATTTTCCCGCAGTAAAAAGTATCATGTTGACCCGGATAACCAACTATCATCATACCAAATTTCATCAATATCCCTCCAGTGGTTTTTCCGTGATGTGGTAACAGACAGACAGATAGACAGACAAAAATTCTAAAAACGATATAATCGGCCTCTGTATCGATACCTATTTCAATAAGATTTTCCAAAAACAGCACACATACAAATTCGGCTGAGTTACTATTTTATTATAGGTGTGGACTAAGAAGTAAGATTTCATTCATATTTAAGGTTAGTGGGTAATATGTATACATATACTTATAATTGTTTTTTTAATAAACGTATTTCATTTAGAGTTTTATTTTGTAACTCGTGTATCTATAATAACTAACCCACATAACAAAAATATATATATTACATACATTAGCTTCATTCAGCTTATTATAGCAGTAAGTACATCATCACCTACGCACAAACTGCATAGAACCATTATCTCTCGACATGCTTATCACAGTATTTCGCTTATCTCATATCACGCAAATCAGTGATATAACATGACTGTATAGTGTGCAGAGCCTACTAACTATAGTGGCATTACTTAACCTTCATACCTAAATCCTAATTAATTAACATCTATACATAGTATAAAACAAAGTAGCTCCCGTTGTTTGTACGCTTAGATCTTTTAAACTACATAACAGATTTTAATGCAGTTTTCAGCAATAGATAGAGTGGTTCAAGAGGAAGGTTTATATGGATAATACATGCATATTATAGTACAGAAAAGCCGAAAAATTCAAAGACCTGTATTGTGCGCCTTTTATGCATTGTCTATTGTTTATTTATAACTCTTTATACTTTAACTATTAATTTTATACAGAGTGTCTCTTTTTTATCTCAATTCAATTATCTTGTCTTCAGACTTTAAAGCCTTTTTTATCTCAACTATATTAAGCTTACGATTTCTTTTGCAGGATAGGCAGAATTAATATTATAACTTCACGACTTCATATTCTACCTTCCAGCAGAATGGAGACTTTACGCTCTAGAATTTTTGAATTATCTAGCATTTGTATGTTTAATTCAAAACATTTACTCCCCTTTAAAACACCATGGAACTAACTAATCGACAAGTTTTTCATTCTAAATGTACAGGTTAGACTTTTTGTTAATTGCTAGCAATTTTTAGCAAAATTTTGTAATAAAAATATTTAAGTAAAATAATCATGATTACATTATATTTATTATAACATTAATGGACTTTCTCTCACATATATTTACATAGCATTTACCTGATGGCAGGCGTCTACTTTAATTCAGATACCAAACACCAAAAATGGTAGGTAGGCATAGGCGCTGCATTTCAACTCAATTTAGCTCGCGGCAATCAATGCCTATAATAAAAATTTACTTGAGTAACGAGGCGTTTAAAGGAAGTGCAAAATATTACTGCGTTTATTTTCCAGTAGAATAAATTAAAATTAATATTTTTATCGAATTTAAAAAAAATACAATTTTCGGTTCGACTTCCATGATTTTACAATTGTTTCTATAATAATAAATTACCAACTACATAAGTATGTATATGTGTATGTTTGTACTTGTATTTGTACGATAATCCATAAGTCAGGAACTTTCGATCAGTGTATACAACAAATGTATACAGTTTCAACTCAATCGGATAAATAGAATGCATACATAACATTTTTAATTGCAAAAATTATAATTAATTAGCAACTTGCCTCGGCGACGCCCGGTCTATATTGCAAAAGCCTTTAATAAGCCTTTATTTATTTTGTTAAACCTTCGGGTTTTGAAATTTAAAACGCTGAAGCCAGAGCATAATTTTTAGATTTAAAGGATTTTAGGCTAGTACAATTTTTTTCGCTGCCTTTGTAGGAAGATAGTCTTTCTCTTCAACAGTTGCTATAATCTCTATAAAATTGGCACAAAAGAGAGGGCCATCTTTTTACAGATATACTAACCATATTTATTATATTTTCAGATAATAAAAATACACAAAGTGAAACCAATCTAATTTATATATGTGTATATATTTATATATATATATATTAATTGAATATAGTAAATGTTAACTTACGGAGCGTTTCTTTGTTACGTATTTTACAAGACCACACCGTGTGATAAGTTTCACAATATAGTACGAGTACAAAGTCGTTTAGTAATATAATCGATACACCACGCTCATATTTAGATTAAAAAAAATGGATTTTTTAATTTATTCAGCTACGTATCAAAACTTATGCTAATTTTATAGACATTTAAACATGAGCACTAAATATGTACATGAACATGTGTGAGCTAATTCTTAAGATTAACGGCTAACGGTTATCTTTCATAATTTCGGATAGGTATGTACTATGTACTATATTTGCTACAGACACACTACAGTACAGTAAAAAATTACAGAGTATAACTTACATATATACATACAGTAAAGAGAGCACGAGTGTGTGTGTGTGTGTGTGTGTGTGTGTGTGTGTGTGTGTGTGTGTGTGTGTGTGTGTGTAGGTGCGTGCGTGCGTGCGTGCGTGTGCGCGCGCGCGCGTGTGTGTGTGTGAGAGAGAGAGAGAGAGAGAGTGGGGGAGAGAGAGCGACTGATAAGAGTTCGAGACAGATCAGTGTTTTCTTAGAATTTGTAAGCAAAATGCTCCTTATGTTTTAGTAAATCTTTAGTTAAAATATTATCAAAGTATCTACATAGTGCCATTGCATACTTAATCATTAATGTAACAGTCAGAGTAAAAACAAAATGTGCTTGCAATGACGTCAGTACAGCTTATCAAACGCTTATAAAAGATTTTTTTATCAGCATAACTTATCTTATCTTTGTAACAAAAAATCTATTTGTAATATTGAGTGAATGTTCAAAGCAATTTCAGTAAATATACAAAATATAATTACAAAAAGTACATTTTTAATACACTAAACGTATATTAATATGTAATACAAAACCAAATTAGAAAAACAGGGCTCATGAAATTCCCTTGTGGAATCTCAGGATATAGTCATGACCGAAAATATCCATAGATTTTCGATCAACTCAGTAGACAGTAACACATTTTTCTCGCTGCCTACTTCTTAGTTGTTTAGATAATTACCTATCCGTCTCTTGAACTCTTTCCAGTAGAGCTACATAATTATCGCATCGAACTAGGAGAATGACAGGATAAAATTTTGAGGTATTTTCATTTTTTGCGAATATTATTATACTAGCGACTCACCCTCGCTTCGCCCGGGTTGCTCCCTAGCTTGATTCCCCATACAAATTTTCATCCTCATTTTCATCCCCTTAAGGGATGATTTTCGGGATAAAAAGTATCCTATGTCCTTCCCAGGGTCTCAAATTATCTTTTTAAAAAAAATCATATAAATCGGTTCACTAGATCCAGGCTTTGTTCGGGTGCGTATCTTGGAGCATGCACATAGCGTAGCTACAGTTTAAGAGGCATAATTCTGTAATACATTGTTTTCATATAACTTTATTACTTTACGCGGCTCACGCCAATAAAGCTCCCAGTCGGCATGATTTTTTCTGACATCTTCAACAATCACGACATATTTCAGCCAATTTACACAAAACCTTAATGAATTATAAACCTTAACCTTTCTCATGAATAACTCCATCTATGAGTGAAAACCATATGAAAATCCGTTTAGTAGTTTTTGAGTTTATCGCGTTCAGACAGACAGACAAACGCGGCGGAGGACTTTATTTTATGATATGTTCTAACTATAAGTGTCTGTACGATTGGCTTTTAAAGCGAAAATCAAGAGATGTATTTATTTTATTATGATCAAATAATGCTTATGCCAAAGTATCACAAAAAAGTTATAAATAAAATTTTAAATGAATACAAAAAGTCGATTAGCTCTAAGGTGTAATATATTTAAATACAAACATTTTATTAACGTTTATTTATGTTAAGCGTTTTATAAGCTCATTAAAATGTCATATATTGATATTTTAGTTTTTACCTTTACTTTTACACATACTTTGTCCCTGACGAAATAATTTTTATTCAGAATTAACACTTTATACTTTTTAAGTATTTTTTTATCTTGTACAATAAAAAAATGTAATATCTTTTTAGTAAACAACAACTAGTGGCGACTTTTAAATGGTATTATTGTAATAAAATTGTATCAACGTAAATTGATAACGGTTTAATATTATTTTAAACAAATGAATTGTCGGTGAATATCATACTTCACAAACGATGTGTGCTTCGTCTAGCTTAGTATTAATTTTTAAATTAATATTTGTAAATACCAATATAAAAAAATAGTTTCCTTTTGAAATCTGTCCATCTGTTCTCTAGTGATACCCAAACCAACATATTTTTAGATTTAGCTCAATCTATAATTTATTTAATTATCTCTATTTCTATAATTTATTATTTATTAATTTATTAATCTACTGCATCCGAAACACATTTTTTCCAAAAAATATTTAGTGAATATATTTGACCCGGTTACAATTTAATTAAGTTAACATATATTAATAGAATATACATAACCAAAGAACATTGGCTAATATTATCATTTCTATAGTTCACCGTCGATCCAATATGTAATTTTGCAGATGTAAACTTATCTGTATAAAACTATACCTAGTTGCAAAGCTTTCTAATGCAAAAACCCATAATGCATAGGATATTTACAATTATTAAATCTTGCAAGGTCAATACATGACTAGCAATTCAACATAATAGCTGTAGAAACGTGATACTAACATCGGTTTTAAAAGGTCAGCAATAACACTATTTTATTTATAAATCTAATTACAATTCTATACAATTCTTTAGTATTAAATGTTACTCATCAGATCTTTAAGATAAACAACGCGTACTTATCGTATGCTTCGATCATTGAGGACAGGTACATCGTGCACGTAGTGTTCCTTGAAAAATCACAATCAGATATTCGAAAACATTATAATTTGATAATAAATACGAGTATGGGATTCATACAACATGCTACATTCAAATTATTTAAAAGAGTTAAATCTTAATAACTCATTGGAAAATCATATTTACTATGGAGAAGGCAAAGGAAAATGCATTATTTGCATTTACGTATACACTATACCTCTGAAAAGGTCACCATCTTCTTCTTCTTCTCGTGTCGATGGCAAGCTTTAAATTGAATCAGCCCAAAACTCAGCTACGATTGTTGCTTTATCAGTAGCGTTCATAAGCTTCTGTAAATTGCAGGTAACAGAGCCAGCAGATCATGCCAGTAAGTGTCTCATCGTTTGTGGAACAGTACCACATCTGCACTCTAGGCCGCTCTCCGAAAATCCTGACCTGGACAAGTTTTCCTTGCTTTGACCAACCTGAGTCCAGAGTCTGTTGAGAGACTTCCAAGTCTGCCAAGACAAACTATGTTCAGGCGCAAGATTCAGGCCACCATGATCTCTCACAATTAGTATCTTACCTGTAAAATGAACATATTAAATAATTTTATTCAAATTATAAGTGTATCGTGTATTCTGACGTTTTGAGGACCACACACCATTATAAAGTAATATTCAAAAGGTATTTATTGGTTTCAATAGAAATTGTGATAACATATGGAACTGAGAATATCTGTTACTGTTCTGGAAAGGTCAACGTCGATACTATGATAAGACATCAGGTTTTATAATCCTATATACATTTAAATGTTCCACTTAGAATCATTACTGTCTCCAACCTACGATAGCAGCCATTTTTTGTATTCTTAATGGATACGTTTTATTTTTTGCACAACCATCTACAAATATAATAAAATTGCCTTTTATGTACAGATAAACCTATATTTATAAATATGTTATACAATATTAAGCTAATGTAAAAAAATATATTAGCAAACTTATAATTTTTTCCATTAAATTTGACATTGCTATTTTTTATCGACATGAAACCTTGCACGAGATAAAATCAACTTTTACGTACCCAAAATCATGTGTAAAGCTAGTTTTATGAAATACTAGCGACTCACCCTCGCTTCGCTCGGGTTCGTCCCTAGGTGCGTTTTAAATTAAAATGGATATAGTATGTTATCCTTAAGAGATAGACATATACCATCGTGGTTTTTTCTGTAGACTGTAAGTAGACCTATATAAATTACATAATTCCACCATACCTTATTTTGTTATATCTCAAAGGATTTAGGCAACGTTTTCGTTGAAAGCTCCCAGACGGCTTATTTTTTTCCAACACCTGCAACAAAAATCGTTATATTTTAACCAATGTATACGAAAACTTAACAAATTATATACTAAAACCTTCCTCGAGAACCATTCTATCCATTGGTGAAAACAGCATGAAAATCGGTACTGTAGTTTTTGAGTTTATCATGAACAGACAGACGCGTCGAAGGACTTTGTTTTATAATATTATGTAGTGATACCACACAGTAATCATACTCCTCTTTGCTTATGAACCACTTTTCGTCATGAGGTCAAAAGGTCTCATTTTATTCGCGTAAAGTAATGGATGCTTATTAGTATTTTGCATTTTCCTTTCATTTTATCGCCATAAGGTGTATAATAATGTGGTCTTATGGAACCTTCTATGTATTGAACGTTTAATAGTGTCCAAACAAGTATTGCAAAACCATTCTACGTCAAACTGACAAGTTAAGGTGCATTTATTTACAATAATAATATTAAATGTATGTTTATAAACTGCATACATACTGCAATGGCTTACATACCTACAGGCTACAGCGCACAGTTCGCTAGAGATGTTTAGTATATTTTATACTATCGCTCACCCTCGCTTCGCTCAGGTTCGCCTCTAGAAAAACAAAACAAATCTATCCCACGGGAACCGTACATTATTCCGGGACAAAATGTAGTCTTATGTGTTGTTCTGATGTATGAGCTATATTATTGTAAAGTTTCATCAAAATCCATTCAGTAGTTTTTGCGTAAAGGGTAACAAACACACATCCATACATACATTCTTACAAACTTTCGCGCTTATAATATCAGTAGTAAGTAATACATAATATTATTGATTCTTTTTTTATTAATATAATATATTTCATGATTACAGTCTTTTCTTGTTGAGAGATTGAATCCAATCATTCATTATAAATATTTAAAACTGTACTCAAAACACTAGAAACAAAATAAGTTCTAGATCAAGAATGATCGATTGCATGAACACAACGCTTACTTCGAAGCTTAAGTGTTGGCCGCATTTCAGATGAAGTTTAAACAATCTTTTATTGGTTTTGAGTGCGGATGTTCTAATGCAAGGCTGTAAAATTAGATTACTACTGTACATGCTAATGACGAGATTTGAATAGGGTGGCCCTATGATTTTAAATATGAAGGACCCGAAATAATGTTACTTTAATTATTTCTACATACATAACCTTGTAACTTTCCGCTGTTCTCATTTTTTTTCTCTTATCCTTTTCTATCGGTTGCCTGTAAGAGATCACGTTTATTGATAAGGCCGCCTTTGCATATCTCTTTAATTGTATTTTTTTTATTCTAATGTACTATTTTCTTGTGCAATAAAGTGTTATAAAAGTGTTATAATGTAGAGTATTATCACTAAGAATGATGATGATGATGATGATGTTCTCCTAGCCGATTCCGGCTACGGCGGCCACTCTCATTGAGACTAGCCAACTGCGCAGGAGATATTATAGTGCACAAGTGTACGCGCAGAAACAAGTGCACTCTCTGTTCCTGTCACTCTCATACTCTGGTGGAACGACCACTCGACACGACCAGTGAGAGTTACGTGCTCTCCGAGGCACAGGGGTGAAACACCGCCAACTTCCCAACTCCGGGCTATTACTGAGACTTACTATACAGAAAGACTCAATAACTAAACTTGGCCTGACCCGAGACTCGAACCCAGGACCCGGAGGTCGGAAGTGTGCAGCCGTAAATGCTAGCCACTACACCACCGAGGCAGTCACTAAGAATAATAAGAATAAGAAGCAGTGAAATATGAAATATAAATAGGTTATATTGTAAACTAATATAGTCTACTTTTACTCGTTCATACCACAGGAGCTTAAAATACATAATTTAAATAACAATAACAATTATCGCAAAATTAAAAAAAATGTCTTATCTGTTTTAGCTAAAATTAATTTGTAAAGGATTTTGTCAATATCTTTGTTGTTAGAAAGAGATAAAAAATATGTTAACTATTAATATTAAATCTTCATAACTTTCTATCGTAGGTAGTACCTACTGGTTTAATAATATATTTTAAAATAGTCTGATATACAACATAAAGTAATGTTCAAAATTACCATTAGAAATTATTATATATTAGAGGTGAACACTTTGAATTATCACGACTTTCACCTATTACGATTATAACTGACCCAACACTAAGCCGAGTGCTAACAGAATCCTGACGTGTGGTAACTCTAAGTTGAACGCAACAAAGCTCAGTCACGCAAGCTTCTATTAACATAACTCCAATTTAATACGACGTTGTATTTAAACATGAGGAATGAAATATATTAACTTCTTTTATACTCCAAGAGTTAATCTAATGTGTATTCTGTTAATTTATTTTTAAAGCTATTGAAGTACATGTTATGAAGTGAACGCAAATCAAACTATTCAGTCGTGAATCTTGATTATTTGTTACATTTTTTTACTTTAAAAAAATATCAAATAACTTTAAAATTTATTACTAAAATGTCTTTAATATTAATAATTAATTGGAAACTCAATTTAAATGCATATAAAATTATAATTGCGTTTTATTACCAAGTTTTTACTGACGAAAGTTGTTTAATTTCTAAATTTGGTTCACATAAAACATGTGAGAATGTGGAGCTGGAAATAGTGTAATAAATAAACTAGCAACATTTCATTCTTATATCCAATTAGCATGAATCTTGACGCTAGTATTCATTGCCTTTTATCTGAAATTTAAATACTTGTAACGGGTTACCTATTAGATGACTTATTAAATATGATATTCAGAAAGACCGCAGTCTGCCTGCCCACTCGATATGGTAAGCCCGCAACTTTCTACACACCCCACCAATATAACACGAACTACGATCAAAACACGAATTAAGCATAACAGTGGCTTTACATTCCGATTGTATAACAACTAGCGCCGACACGAGTATCAAGTTATGATGGGGACGTGTTGTTTTCTCTTCACTTCTGTTAGCCGCAGGCGCAGCTTTTATTGCACGTAGGTGCTTAACAAAATCGCTCTCTTTGTGCCGGTCTAGGCGCTAACGTCTTTATTGGCACATAAATCATTCAACACAATATATATAAGTTAGATTTAATTTGCGAATACTTATAGAAAAGGGGTGTTTGGATTCACTTATATAAATAATTTCCTGCTAAGTTTGTCTGATATTAGTTTGTAACGTTATATTTAACTATACAGCTTTTGAGAGCTTTAATATTTTCATATCATAACCTGCTAGATAAAGTTTGTTAAGCTGAACACCATATTCCAGTGCTTATATATCGCATAAGTTTTATGAGCAACATGAAACGGACAGAGCCACCATCCATAAAAAGAAATTGTTGGTGTGACCTAAACTTTTATAAAATGAAGACACAAATATTAATTATTAGGTATGTGAAAGTCGATAATTTTCTTTAATTAAAGTTGATCAGCCTCGCGACTGGTCTGCTTAATATTTTATTAATATTCAAGGCAGGTAATTAGCAATGCTTACAAAAAGCTTGTGTCGTAATGACATACTTTGGATTTTAAATAATATTATGAAATATTTATCTAATAAATAGTTCATATCTGCTTTCCTGTAATTTTATATTTTTTAACTGCCTCGGTGGTGTAGTGGCTAGCATGTACGGCTGCACACCCGGAGGTCCTGTCCGTCCCTTCAAGTCCCGGGTCGGGCCAAGTTTAGTTATTGAGTCTTTCTGTATAGTAAGCCTCAGTAACAGCCCGGAGTTGGGAAGTTGGCGGTGTTTCACCCCCGTGCCTCGGAGAGCACGTAAAGCCGTCGGTCCTGCGCCTTAACTCTCACCGGTCGTGTCGAGTAATCGTCCCACCGGAGTATGAGAGTGACAGAAATAGAGAGTGCACTTGTGTCTGCGCGTACACTTGTGCACTATAATATCTCCTGCGCAGTTGGCTAGTCTCAATGAGATTGGCCGCCGTGGCCGGAATCGGTCAGGAGAACATCATTTAATAAATATCTACAATTAAATATTTACTCATACATTTTTTAATAATTATTTTCTTTTTACCCGACTGCACCGCATCCTTAACAAGGGTTATTTATAACTTATTAAACATGTTTTATAAGTAGATATTTGATACATATGTAATTTGAAAAATTTCTATAATTTCATAATACAATTACTGTATGTTATAAATAAGTTTCATAAATATTTTACGGCGGAATGTTTTGTAAAAGTACGTCTATACCTATATGAATATTTAATTTTTATGACCGATCGAGTATTTTATGATAATGCCGTAAAAATAACACTTATGTATATTTCAAATTAGATATGTACAAATTAAACGTCTGGATTTTTAACGATTGAATTTGGAATAGCACTTTAAAAACGGTCCGTAAACAAACAAAAAATCTTTTTGTTTTTTAATCTGGTTGCATTTTCCATTTATTTTTAATTATTTTATGATCATGACCAAGCGATTATAAGCACGTTTTATCTTTATTTGCGTTGATTAAGGAAGTGAGGGGTAATGCATTTGACCGTGATCGGATCGTATTCACGGCCCGATGTGTTAATTACGTTAAAGTTAGAATTCCTCTCGCCATACGTATGCTGTAAGTATATCTTACCATAATGGACCTAGTTATGCAAACCTAGACCTAGCATTTTTCTGTCGATAGTTGCACTTGGGTTATGTTTTGTTTTTCTGGTTATTTTAACATTGAACAATATTTATATAGGTATTGTTTATTTTTTAAAATGCTTATAACTGTGTTGGTACTTTTACGCACATGGCTGTTTTTTTTATAGCTGGATCCCATTATGTTCTTTGGTTTTTTTTTCAACTTAAAAAAAAATAATTGTCTGTATATTTCCCTTGTGACACTTTATAAAGGACACGTCCCAAAATTTTCCGTTTCCTTCTTTTTAGAAAATCTCATTATATAAATTTCATTATTTATACGTAGATATACGAATGCATTATAGTTGGTACTAAGAAATACATTAAACATTCTTCTGATTACTTGATCATTTTAAACAAAATCTACAAGGACTTCTTTCAACATGCCTTATAAATAGCTAATTTAACTTGTAAAGTAGATTGAAATATGTTAAGCGTGTAGTTAATTTGTGTCTGACAAATACAGCCTGTAATTAAGTTATAAGAATGTATACACAGCAAATTGAGATAATATTACTATATGACTAAAAAAGAAACAATTTTTAAGGGTTACGAAATCCCACTAAAGCACTAAAAAATAACATCTCGTCTTCTAACTCCTTAATATCATTCAAATACAATATATACTCATATTATACAACTGAAGCTATTGGTTTATTTGTTTGAAACTACTTCTTAGAATAAAATGTCTTTTTACATTTTAAAGATATTTATTAAATAATTATAAATTAAAAAATTTAAAAAACCCCCTACGCAAATTAATTGTCATTTAACGATTACTTACACTGCTAGACCGATATTAACCAAACATAGCTAAGAACCACCGCAAGGAAACTGGCTTTCGAATGAAAAAAACGCATCAAAATCGGTCCATCCGTTTGAGAGCTACGATGCCACAGACAGACACACACACAGACATACAGTCAAACTTATAACACCCCTCTTTTTGCGTCGGGGGTTAAAAAAAGCTATCAAACGCAGTTTAATTAAATAATTTGTAGAGGATTATACAGATGTAGCTGTCAAATCGCTTAAAAAACAATATTGTATTATATATAAGGTTCTGCTAAATAACATAGACCCATTTTTACGACATACATACATACATGTAATGTGAATAATACACGAAAAGAACTCGAACATCCTTTTACTAAGTACTCCTTCATTGGACATTATATAATTTACTTTTGAATTTCTAACCCTCCCAATAACGACGATGGTGGCCATAAAGAGCGAAAGGTCGACAAGAATCAGCCTAAAACCTTCTTACAGACCGACGCCAAACGTGATTATGCTAATTTTTAGAATATATAAAAACTCTAAACACATTTCTCGATGTAGAATCTAGTTTGACAGGCGATAAATCTCGAGATTAACTCGGCGCCTACATTGCTCATAGTTACATTTAACTGGAAAATAATATATAATGAATGACTTACATTATTCACGCCCATAAAACCATAAATTTGTCACAGCCTTGACCACACATATAATTTAAAATTCTAACTAAGCCGAATCTATACATTAAATATTTTTTCAAAAATCTAATTGAAATAGACATTATTATCGATACAGAGGCCGAATCTATAGTTTTTAGAATTTTTGTCTGTCTGTCTGTTACCGCATCACGGAAAAACCAATGGAGGGATTTTGATGAAATTTTGTATGGTGATAGCTGGTTATCCGGGTCAACATATAGAATACTTTTTACCGCGGGAAAATATCTCATTTCTGAGATAAAATACAAATACTGCATTGTAAGAGTATACTAATATATAAAACCTAAGAATTTGGTTTTTGGACATCTGAACGTGGAGCCGCGGGCAATGCTAGTTTCTTAATATAATAGATATCGAGAGCTATAAGATGTCCGTTCTTAGAAGATCTCGCCAACAAAGTCGATTATGGAAATTAGTTTTTAGTGAAATCAATATAGAGTAAATGTAAGACGTTAGATATGCTAACAGTTTCCGGTTAGCTAAAATATCCTAGAAAGATTTTACCTACTCTATAAGAAACAATATGTAGTACCTTCCTCGTGTTTTCATATTAAAATTTAAATTTCCATGCTAAAGTGATATAATATATACATTTTATGGCGATACTTACTGACATAAATATTTACGATTTGTTTGGATTTATCTATGTACCTAATCAATGCGATAGATTTAATCGAAGCAAAATTGACTTAATTTCATGTGCTAATTAAATTAACAAGGCTTAAAACCACATTAACAAAATTATATAAAATTCTTTGATTAGCAATTTTTTCTTATTTATTTTTTACTATGTTCAGAACAAATATTGCCAGATAATAGGTATCGTCCAAAATTGTAGTTTTTGTGTGTCAAAACATCTATTAAAAGAATACATAATATTATTAATAGTAACTTAACATTCTACTCAGTTGTACGAAGCATGTATTGCGTACAAAGCTATATAATTAAGGAAGACGTGCTTAAAATTCAAGACCTAAAGGTAAAATCGTGATTTTGCAAAACAATATACACGGGTGATGTATTTTTGGTGGGAGACGAATTTTTATCAATGAATTAAATCTATTATATGTTACCAAAGTCCATCATTTAGGTATATTCAAATTTGAATAAACCGAAGGAAGTCAAGTAAGAATATTAAGTATTAAGAGATCTTAATCATTTATAATAATTCCTTACTGATGGTAATTATTGACAAAATATTATGTTTTAAATATGTAAATCATACAACTTAGCGAAATTTATATTCTAAATATACCTAAGCTAAGTACATAATCCATACTAATATTATAAATGTGAAAGTGTGTTTGTTTGTTTGTTTGTCCTTCTTTCACGTCGAAACGGAGTGACGGATTAGCGGTTTTTTGTGTGGAGATAGTTGGAGGGCTGAAGAGTGATATAGGCTACTTTTTACCGCGGGAGATTATAGTACCCACGAGGAAACACGTTATAATAAAACTCAAAAAATATTAAATATTTTCATCATTGATCATAAATTTTATAACTACTTAAAGCTTAGTATTAATGCTCTTCAATACAATTAAATAAATACCTGTTTTAGCATTTTTCGAAATTCATCCCATAAGGGGGTAAAATAGATGATGAAAGTTTTTATCAAACCTACCTTGTATGTATGTATGTATTCAGCCCTTTTTAACGTCCCACTGCTGGGCACGGGCCTCCCTTCAGTACGAGGAGAATCAGGCCATAGTCCACCACGCTGGCCAAGTGCGGGTTGGCGGACTTCACATGTCTTTCGAAAACTTGTTAGGTTCTCTCAGACATGCAGGTTTCCTCACGATGTTTTCCTTCACCGTAAGGCAAGTGGTAATCATGTTAGAAATGATTGGCACATGAAAATATCAGAGGTGCGAGACCCGGGATTTGAACCCGCTTCACTCGGTTTCCCAAGCGAGCGCGTTACCATTGGGCTACCACTGCCTAACCTACCTTATTAGAGATTTTTATAGTTTTAGCGTGAGCGAAGCCGCGGGTTCTGCTAGTATGTTATATTGTATATCTAACTAAAAGCTTTTCTTGCGCATCATTTTTAAGAAACTAAAACCTTAGGTATCTGTTTATGCAATGTCTATTACATTTAAAAAAAAACTAAATATAATAATAAGGTAATACATTCCAAAAACGTCTACTTTGTTAATAAATAATATTGATGATCGAAAAACAAGTAATTTAATAATAACAAGTAAGTAATATTAAGTAATATTGTAATACAGTTTAACCAAAAATATATTCATCGTGTGCAAAAACCGAACCCATCTTAAGTTAATTCATTCATACAAGAGCGATCTTTAATGTCTTTAAAGTTTTTGAAATAATTTCTTGTGTTCCAATATCAGCAATAGTTTTTTTGTGTGTTCGAATATTTAGATAATGCTGATATCATCAAACTAGTTCTGAAGAACTAGTTCTTTTAAAGCAGCTATTTAAAGTGGGCAGCGTACTACACTTGATCCTACAAAACGCAAACAGGAAAAGTAAACAATAGTAAATCATAGCAAATATAATAATTAAGCTAATTTGTTTGATCAAGGAAGTAGTATTTGCACGGCCGGAACCTCAGAGCATTGGCTGCATTGCTCTCATTTCTCATATCAACTATGTACTTTCCAATCTCAAATTGGACGCGGCTACATGTCTCTCAGCGAATGCGTATAAAAACGAATATAACTAGATATAACCCGTTCATTAATGATTTCTAGCCACATTAACGAGCTAAAACGCCGTTTGAATAGCGTCTTTCTATCATTCTAAACCACTCAGAAATTTCAATGAGAATTTGACGAAACTAAATTGCTCGGAGCGCGGACTATTAACACTACGTTAATTGATGTTTTTCGACGGTTATAGCTAGAATGCACGTTTATATTTTGTACTAGCATTATCCGCGGCTCCGCCCGCGTTCAGATGACAAAAAACTAAATTCTTAGGTTTTACATAATAATTAAGATACTCTTACAGTGCAGTTTTTGTATTTTTTGTCAGAAAGGAGATATTTTCCCGCGGTATAAAGTGTCCTATATATTGACCCGGATAACCAGCTATCATCATACTAAATTTCATCAAAATCTGTCCAGTGGTTTTCTCGTGATGCGGTAACAGACAGACAGACAGACAAACAAAAATTCTAAAAACTATAGATTCGGCCTCTGTATCGATAATAATGTCTATTTCAATAAGATTTCCCAAAAAATATCTAATGTACAGATTCGGCTTAGTTACAATTTTATTATATGTAAAGATTTCAAATGTATTTTGTTGAACTCGTATGTTGCAATTGATGTAATGAGGATTTCTTACGTCGTAATCGACTGCGTCCGCTAGGTAGCGGTCGGGTGCGCGCTGTCGTCGCTCATATCGAATACGTGATCAAGATCTCAATGAATTCTGCTGCACGTCGTTACAGAACTGAAAAGGAATATGACGCGGTAAGGACAAGGGATCTATTATTTAATACCTAAAATAAATATGTTGGGATATTAACACACAGCACCGTCTAGTTCCATGGTAAGCTACGAGGCTTGTGTTATGGATACCAGATAGTTGCTACTCTACATATAAATAACTTTAAATACATACATATTATAAATATAAACACCCATGACTGGAGTACAAACATTCGTGCTCATCACACAAATGAATGCCCCCAGCGGGACTCGAACCCGCAACCGCTGGTTCAGTAAGTAGAGTCACTACAAACTGAGCCAAACGTGCCGTCAAATATATAATAATATCTAATTCATTAAGCGGCTCTAGTACATAACTTTATCAGTTATTTATACAAGTTAATGTCAAGATAGTGTCTTACCTCTACTAGCGGCTTTCCTCAGGTGCGTCCCCATCTTTTGTCTTTAAATATATATTTTTTAAATAATAGTAGCCTAAAGTTAGAAAAAATATAACAGATATGTGTAAAAAAATATATTTCCAACCTGCCCAGCCGTTTCAGCGTGTAGGAGTAACAAACATACACATACATACAAATTATCGCATTTATAATGTAATGTAACAGATAAGAATACTTTTAAAAAAGTTACATAATGTAATTTAAATATTCTAACATTCGATTAACATATGTCAATCACAACCTGCTGGTACCTAATCAATCAGCTTTATATTTAGTTTTTTCAAGATAATTTATGTTTCCGCCTCAATAATAGGTAACTAAACATAAAAAAATATTAGTATTACTAACGATTTTCGTCTTAAGTACCTACCAATAAATATTTTAGGCAAACGTAGGTAATTGAAATACAGATTGCAGATTAAGTTTGACCTTATCAATGGGCAATTGAATGGCGAGTTTAGCGTGATCAATGAGAACAAACTAGAAAGCAGGCGTTGACCGCGAGGCGGAACGTCGTGTCGTCAACGGCACAATATTGACGCATTCCTGTGACCGGGACAGGTCTCCTTAGAAGGAAGACGCCCTGGATGCACTAACTGTAAACCAGCTCTGTAAAAAGATGTCTAATTGCCAACAATCCTGCACCCTACCGCTATATACTTATTCCGGCTACTTATGAGGTAAGCGAACTTGAGAATCGACTCGCAAAAAATTGGCTACCATTTGATCGTCTGATTCAAATTATAAAGACAACGAGTTTGACCGCTGTTCGGTTACATGCATTAGATTAAATAGTAATGACAGCTCGCGCGTCTGATGGATATAAAATATTCATTTTCGAAACTTAATATATTTATGTACTATTTATATTTCTTTAAGCTAAAGACTTATTTGTGTCAGACTTTAATGTATCCAATTAAGTTCGAACGATGGCGTATTTAATAACATACAATTTGCTACGTATAATCGAGGATCATTAGAAAAAAAATCTATGACCGCTTAATATAAATGTCATATCCAGTTTATTATTGTACCTACGCCTCCAGAATAATATCGTAAAAATAGCGCCGACAGGATCATTGTTGTTAGCCATAAAATTTTTTACGCAATCGTGATTCGCACAATAATGTCCCATTAGAGGAAAAAACCAGAAGCGATTTAAAGAATCAATAAGACAGCGAGCCACTTTAAATTCGGGAATTTAAATGAACGAGTTTCGAGACCCTCAAATAAAGCTCAAATCTTTGAATGAAGGATGACTTATAAATATATACTTATAGTGGGTATGTCGGCTAAATTACAGTTAAAAAAATTTAGTCACAGCCTTTTTATCGAACCTTCTCGTTTTATCGGCTTCAAGATAAGAGAATGACAATATAAAATGAATACTTTCCGCCAAAATCTGTGAAAGCGGGTCAATTTAACACTTTTGAAGTGTTGGTATATAATAAACTTCAAGTTTTTTTACATAAGTATTACGAAATGTCTCAATAAGGAAAGTTAGAAAATTCAGGTTATATACGAGTACGGGAACTATGAGTGACGATGATGGGACGCTAACTAGACTAATAGTGAAGCAAAACAGCATTTACCGCTTCTAGCCGCGTCCACGCTCAGTACTTACAAGGCATTGAATGCGCCTTTCCCAGTTACTACTGTTATTAAAAGGGTGTCATTTAGATGTGTAATTTCTATTTAAAAATGTTTAAGTTTCGACTTTTCTAAAACTTGTTGCAATTTTTTTTTCTATGCCATGCATTTGTAATTTAATGTTCATATAATTATTTTGGTGATTTATATGTATAATATAATAAGTACTTATATTAATGATACTAATGAAGTATTTAACACTATAATTTATATTAACGAAGTATTTCAAGGAAAAAGAATAATATAATCAAATAAAATCACGCAAACACATAAGTAATATTTGATAGAATTAGATACATAACTTTTTTTAAACTTAACCATCCTTAAAGTATATATAGGATCAGTTTTATGATATTTAAAAAAAAGGATCATTAAAATTAGTTCACAATTATCGAGTATATCGCGACACATACATACATACATACGTAAAGAAAGATACACGCGATTTGAGTACCTACCTCTTCTATTTAAAGTTGATAATCAAATAATGAGTAAGCTTTGTCATATTAATGACTTTTGAGTTAAGCTATTATATTATAGCTATACCCTTGCGATCTTCACTTGGCCCTGGCCTCAAAAATTTGCGAATCAATCGAAGTAATTATTACTGCATTACTACTGCGAGTTATTTAGGAGTTAAAGCTTAACTCATATTATTCAAATTGAAAAATAAAAGAGCAACAACTGTTACACACACATATATATATATATATATATATATATATATATATATATATAGTAGCATTGCCTGCGGCTCCGCCCGCGTCAATATGACCAAAACCAAATTCTTAGGTTTTATATATGCATGCATACTCGTATTAGTATATTAGTTGACCCGGATAACCAGCTATTACCATACCAAATTTCTTCAAAATCCCTCCAGTGATTTTTCTGTGATGCGGTCACAGACAGACAGACTCACAAAAATTCTTAAAACTATAGATTCGGCCTCTGTTAGCGATAATAATGTTTATTTTAATAAATTTTTCCAAAAAATATTATAGCATTTATTATATATAAATCACAAAAAAGTTAATCTATATAGATTAACTTTTTTGTGATTTATATTTTCATGATTTGGTAAACGTATGTAGGTGCGTATCTAAATGATAAGTCTTAATTGCACCTTGAAAGCAGCAGCGTTTACGATTCAGCTCACATATCATGAATAATCTAGTAAATCTCACAACTTATCAAATTATTTATTACAGAATTAAGAATAAAGGAAAATAAATTTAAATTAAAGGAAATCCAAAATGTATAGGTAAAATAACACCTCCAGGTAAATTTCTAAGAAATTAATTAAATTTCTAAGAAATCTATTTGTTAACTGTAACGCCGGCGTGGAGGGAATAAAAAGAAAAATTTATAAATTCAATAAGCTTGTTAGTTCTAACGACTCGGTTCTCTCGTGTTAGCGTGTAAACCAAAGTAATCCTAGACAGATCTAGATTCAGTGGGGATCAGGCCAGGTCACAGGTGTGGTCACGTCATGACCGGGGTCCGGATCATGTATTAATAGAACACGATATTTATTAGAAAGTTTAGTTTCTCGCGACCCTCGTTTCTATTAAGCCCCAAGTACAACTTACGTTTCCGTAAATCGTAAAAAATTTGCTAATGCGAAAAGTATTACGAGTATTCATTAGGTAAAAGCGAAAGATAAAAATCGATATTTATAACTATCGACCTACCCTCAGTTCGCTCAAGTGCGTCCCTTTATCCCCACCAACGTACTTTCACCTTGTCATGGTGGGAGGGCTCACTAGCGTCCGGCAATCCAGCCGGGCGCGAAGCCAAGAAACGCACCGGGAGGCGGCCCACCTCGGTGGGCGGTGTACCATGCGGGTTGCTCCTGATACTTCTCTGAAAGCAGAGTTGACTGTTAGAGCAACTCCATGGCTGATGTGGTCTGCTTCGGCAAACCTGCCGTCGGGGCGTCGTGATTAAACGCGTAAGCGATCGTGCGATGCCCCATTAAGACGGGGGAGGTTTTGTTAGGTTTTAGTGGGTTTTTCTAGCCGGTGAGTCCCACATAACCACCTATATGTGGTGGTATGCGTAAATGCATTTCCCAACATTAAAAAAAATGGTGCGTTCCTTTGTAACATGCCTTTGTTTTGTTCCATTCCATGTCATTGACTATCTAATACTAAATATTAGCCAAAGTCCAGCTGTTTCAGCGCGAAGGGGTAACAAACATACACAATTATTAGATATAGTCGTTTGATAAAAAAGTGTTTAGTAAGAAAAGCAAGGATTCGACTCTATCAGAAACGAATGTTTATAGCGGACTTCACTAGTGTTTCAAAAACTTGCTAGGTTCTCTCAGACATGCAGGTTTCCTCACAATGTTTTTCTTTATCGTAAGACAAGTAGTAATGATGTCGGTAATGATTCGCACATGACAATATCAGAGTTGCGAGACCCGGGATTTGAACCCGCTTCACTCGGTTTCCTTAGCGAGTGCTTTACCCTTACTAATTATTACCTCGCTCGGATTACGGCAGAATCAACATTCATAATGACGAAAATCAAAGATCGCCCAGAAACGTTCTGAAACGTAGGTGTTACTTTACACTATATTATCTTTATCTACTCCAAAAAGAAAGAGCGTGAAGCTATAAATAGATACATAAATTTTATATAACTGCTCAACAATTTCGTAACAAAGAAAATTTTTTTCATACAGAATTCGACTTAAAATAATGATAAATCACTTTAATGACTGCAATTATTGATTATATAAAAAACAATAATAGCACACATAAAGTTCTATCGTTAGGAATGTCGTCAATAATATTTTTTAAGTAAGCAAAATTTCAACATGCTATTGTGAAAAGAGCTTTTAAAATAATAGCTTAAATCTATTGAATATAGGTTAGGTACCTATAAAATGACCACATTCAATCAAATTTGACGAATGATTCTCCTATTACAATAAGGTATCTCTGTAGGCATCGTTCATTTCAATGCGAGCTACTAAACGTAATCTAAGCGGCCTACGCGTTCCCTTCACTCGATATTACCTGTAACCTACTGTTCTGTCGAAGGACAGACGCACTTGCTAGTGATGAAAACCACTCGTTTTATTATATTAGTTTGTTTGAATCGATAATATTGGTAATAATTTATATAGTATTTTTTTTATTGAAAAAAGATGTAGGTACTTATAAGCAACTAGCATTGCCCGCGGCTCCATCCGCGAAAACCAAATTCTTAGGTTTTACAGTAGTACTAGTATTGTGATAGTTGTAGTAGTACTCTTACATTGCAGTTTTTGTATTTTTTTCTCAGAAATGAGATATTTTCTCGCGGTAAAAAGTATCCTATATGTTGACGCAGATAACCAGCTATTGCCATACCAAATTTCATCAAAATCTCTTCAGTGGTTTTTCCATGATGCGGTAACAGACAGATAGACAGACAGACAGACAAAAATTTTAAAAACTATAGATTCGGCCTCTGTATCGATAATAATGTCTATTTCAATAAGATTTTCCAAAAAATATTTAATGTACAGATTCGGCTTAATAACAATTTTATTATATGTATAGATTATGAGCAAAAACTAAATTTTGTACCTGTTTAAAAAAATCAAGAAAGGCAGTTCTTATTTAGTTTTAACATATGTGGCATATGAGGAAGGCATGTTATTTGAAGGACTGCTATTAGTAAAATATAGAGCTAGTCTTAGACGTGATCTATATATTATATAGCTCTACATGTGTTTATTCAAAGTATAATATATATGCGTATACATGGATAGATATTAGATACATATATTCTTTTGCACTTACCTGTACATGGTAATTTGTTTATTTTTTATTTTGACAGTACCTTTTTTCTTTATTCTCTGGAGGCAAGTTCTTTAGCATTCAGTACTTCTACTTTACACATTACATACCATTTAATAGAAATAATAATAATTAATACTCTACCGCATATAATTAATGAATTAAATGAAAAATCTTTAAATATTTAAAACGCTTGAAGTAATTAATGCTAATTTAATTCTATTACTTAATTAGTTGGCATATATGTATCAATAAACATGTGATAGCAATTATTATTTTACAAGTCTAACGCTCTCTTCGAACAAGCGAGTAAACTGGAAATATTCTTCTGCAAATGCTCTTTAATGAGGATAAGGATCCACGAGGGAGAAATAATACTCTAAGCGTGATATCTACTTCCTATAATAACAAGAACAAGTATATACAAGACTTAAGGTTTTTAAAGGGCTTCGAAAAGTTGCTTCTTTTCACTTAATACTTGATTAGATTATTTTTTAGGAGTAGGTATGTTACGTGATATCATCGCCAATTATGTCACGAGGGTGTTGTGTTCACATGGTTGGGCATCAGTCAGGTTTAGTTCAATTGGTTGCAGGGTTGGAAAATTACTTTTAAGTGATATTAAAGTGTGTACACTTACTTGTTTTAGTAATTCATCATCATATGTATAAAAAGCTTTCATTCAAAACCGTGCAGCCATTTTCGAATGACGCGTAATTTAAGAAATAAATATTTTATAAGTTTTGGACCACACCTGTTTTAATTGTCATCAACTTAAATTCAATTTGCGTATATAGTGCATTCTTCTATAAAGGCAGTTCAAAGGCAGCATAGCTCAATCATTAGGCAAGGTGCAGCCTCCGCCCGCGCCGGCGCCCGAACAGAATAATGTTACTCGTATATTAATTGCACTTAATCTAAAACCTGCATTCTATTACCGCAATCTTACGTATTTACAAAGTGATCACGTTCAAACAATTTTATAGGATTGCATAATTTGCTATATTTTTAATCAAGGCGCCATTTTATTAAAGTAAAAAAACTTTAATATAACAGCGAACTGTCAACTGTGTACTGTGTTTAGTGTAGGTACCTAAGTTTTAACGAAATGTTAATTTCACTCCTTTCTCTCAAAGTCGATCTCAGTTAAAATTATTTCTAATGAGCTTAGCTTGCTTTAAAATTTAAATCAATTTATCAGACATAAATTTAATTTCTCTGAAGTCTCAATAACACATTTGTAAATTATATCTTAGTTAATCTATACATATAATAAAATTATAACTAAGCCGAATCTGTACATCAAATATTTTTTGGAAAATCTAATTGAAATAGACATTATTATCGATACAGAGTCTGAATCTATAGATTTTAGAATTTTTGTCTGTCTGTCTGTCTGTTACCGCAACACAGAAAAACCACTGGAGGAATTTTGATGAAATTTGGTATGATGATAGCTGGTTATCCGGGTCAACATATAGGATACTTTTTACCGCGAGAAATATCTCGTTTTAGAGAAAAAATACAAAAACTACATTAGACATAAGAATACGGTTTTTGGTCATCTGAACGCGGGCGAAGCCGCGGGCAATGTTAGTCATATATAAAAATGATAATCACTCTTTACTCTTAAAACTTATATATTTTTTATAGAAATTTATAATATTGAAAATTATGACAATTTTCAAATTATCTAGTCTGAGTCTAGACGGTCTCAGTCGCTGGCACTTGACGCTGATGTAATAATAACTTGTTGAGATTGGGAAACCATGGCACCTTGTGGTCTATTTATGGAACCTAGTTCGTCCTTACTAAGTTTATAACTAAGCCTGTTATTAGGCAAATGCGAACCAATACAAGGAGAGAGGCTAAATATTGCTCTAAATTAGACTCTGACGAATGTAAATTAAAGGCTATATTTAAATAAAGCGGCCAGTGTTGACATATCGTTTGGTCCATTTCGAATGGGCGTCGCAGTATTCGAATAATGCTGTACACCGTAGCCTAAACAATTGCCCCCAGGAATGTATCGTAATATTTGATTTCGACATACAACCGCTCATTTCAAACGACATTAGTAATTGTATTCCAAGGATTTTTTTGTCGCCTATATTATGAAAATATCTATACATATAATAAAATTCTAACTAAGCCGAATCTGTACATTAAATATTTTTTGGAAAATCTTATTGAAATAGACATTATTATCGATACAGAGACCGAATCTATAGTTTTTAGAATTTTTGTCAGTCTGTCTATCTGTTACCGCATCAGGGAAAAACCACTGAAGGGATTTTGATGAAATTTAGTATGGTGATAGGATACTTTTTACCTCGGGAAAATATCTATTTTCTGAGAAAAAATACAAATACTGCAATGTAAGAATATACTAATATGTAAAACCTAAGAATTTGGTTTTCGGTCATCTGAACGTGGGCGGAGCTGCGGGCAATGCTAGTTTACAATAAAAGAAGGATATTCGTAAAATTAAAATGTCTTATAATATCTATGTATATGAATAAAAAAGAATTTTCGTATGTTCGTCCTCTATGTGTTCCGAAACGATTGCTCCAATTGTAAAGAAACTCTGATGGGTTAATCTGTATACGCCTGAAAAGGTTCCTGATGCAAAAAAAAAGAATTTTTCTATGAATGTTTGTCTTTTATGCGTACCTACCTAAACCATTGAAGCTTAGGAAACCACCCGAGCGAAGCAAGGGTAAGTCGCTAGTATATAAAATATTTACTCACTGCATATTAAGTAAACATATAATATGAGCACCTAAAGTCTCTACATTAATAAACATTAAAAGGGCAAATATAATAATCATAGGCGATAAAAGATGAACACCGGGAACCACGGTCTTTACACTTCTGAGACCATAAGTTAATAGTATAAATATATTTTAAAATGTCGAATGCGAATATCTTGCGTTTACTTCTCTTTAATACGAAGGTATTTTCTTGCATATTATAAAGCTAAAATATTCATTAGCGTAATCACATTACTATTTTTGCGAAAGTTAGTGAGTGAGTTTGTATGCTTCGCTTAAGTCATTGAACTTAACAGATATAAATCTATCAATTTATTTTGATAGGAAAATTCATCTATGTCCCATTGACCGTAAACAGGGGGGGCCGTGAGACTCAGAAACTCACAATGGAACTCTATCGTCATGCTAGTGGGACTTTATAGGATTGTTTGCCCTAGATTGACATAAGGTGGTTCCAAAAACCTACCTATCTGAAGTTTTACTTCTTAAGATATACCTAAATTGACATAATAAGCTTCACAAAAATCAAGTCAAATTCCTATATCTAATAAAGAATATCATGGATAGGTTATTAAGATTCTAGTTAAACCTTAGACAACATTTTTTGGGTCAAGTCACTGGCAGTAACTAGTTTTTACATATAATACAATTGTACCCGAATGTTTTAAAAATAAAATGTGTGAATGTTTGAAAATATTTCTTATGAAAAACGTAAGTAAATTGAAAAAAAAAACTTTTTCTTTTTGTCTCTTTGTTTTGTAATGCCATTTTTAATATATAACTTTAACCCGTTGTATCTTACAATGGTTTGAGATGAAAGCTTTAACCGTACGCGTTCCACGCGCTCTTACATACTCGTATAAAGCGGAGTTCATGTTTAATAATTGTAATAAATAGAAGTATACTATCGACTAAAGCCACGGGCGATAGCTAGTATTTTATATTAGCTTTCAAAACGTTCAATTTATACCTAATGAGATTTCCTAGAAAATGTCTTAGCTATAAACACTGCGATACGACTCATTTATTTCATCAAACATTAAGCAAAAACGGGCAATAATATTAAATACATTTATGCACGGGAAAAGTAACAGTTATTCTGTACATATAAATTATACTTATTAAATTCAAAACTATAAACTATTATTAAACATCGTTTAACAGTTTTTACGTGATTTACAAACATACATTACTAACATGAATGTCAACATTACCTAGACATGAACTCATCTATCTAACTGTTAAGGAACAATATATGAAAAAGCTAAAACATTTGATGTTATTCAATCTATACATATAATAAAATTGTAACTAAGTCGAATCTGTACATAATATATTTTTTGGAAAATCTAATAGAAATAGACATTATTATCGATACAGAGTCCGAATCTATAGTTTTTAGAATTTTTGTCTGTCTGTCTGTCTGTTACCGCATCACGAGAAAACCACTGGACAGATTTTGATGTTTGGTATGATGATAGCTAGTTATCCGGGTCAACATATATGATACTTTTTACCGCGGGAAAATATTTCATTTTTGAGAAAAAATACAAAAACTGTAATGTAAGGGTATACTATTCGTAATATGTAAAACCTAAGAATTTGGTTTTTGGTCATCTGAACGCGGGCGGAGCTAATGCTGAATGCTAGTATAAGTAGTAGTGCTGAATAGGTACAGTTAATTTTTTTTTAATATTTTTTGCGAGTTTTGCTATCATATTCACATCCTGCGGATTATATACTGTTTTATTATTATCATACTATCGACATCCGTTATGTCCTAAATGTTGAGTTAAAATATATTCAGTGACGAGACGAACTCTGGCCATGTGGGGTCTTTTGATATTAGTCAGTTTGACTATAAATTGTGAAGCAATAAAAGTCGCCTGTAAGTTTATATTTTATAACTCTCTAAATTTTCTCATTTTTACTTCATATATACTACTATTTTTAAGTTTGTCATGCAAATTCGCTATGTAGAGACTATAAATTCGAGCTTTTTGTTTCACCCATAGGCATGCAACTAATAGTAGCATGAAACTAATCGTATTGTATTTTTCTTAAAATTGTTTATATTGTATTATTTTTATTTTAACATAGACACGTACATGCTTTAAAAAAAAGTCGATACAATGAAGCTTTTTTAAAAGCTTTTTCAAATGTCAAGTTTTTTCACAGCGGGACTTGTCGATCCAGAATGGCAGGATCTGTTTTCCGCTGGAGGAATGCACATCGGACACGGACGTTCTAAGCGTTTCGTGGAGCTTAATGACAACCAGGTAAGTGAAAGCTTCTTTTAGCACATGCTTAAAAGCATGTGTACACTTTAGGTATGTTATGAAAAAATAGAAAAAAAATCAATAAAAAAATATAAACTATTAGAAAAAACTGTTTAAACTGAAATCACTCATTAATAAAATCCAGCACAATTATTATATATTTAAGAGAATTGAACATAACATTAAAAAAGGCTGCCCTATACAAATAAACAAATATTTCTTTTGTACTTATGCAAAGTACCACAAGATGTGCCTAGATTTATACGATATCCTCTTAAACAATAGTTAATTGTTTTAGCCGAACGTCCCGCATCAAGCGTGCCTCCTCCCGGACGGCAAGCCTGGCCACTGTCGCCATTTACACTATTGCATTCAAGAAGACTTTCAAAGGGATTTTATGAAATTTATGGATTATCTCTGCATTATACAGCACTCGTACGTATATGATTTTTTGAGACAAAAGGCTCATTGACGATTTTCTGAGTGTTTTCCTGCTGTGCTAGTCGTTAGTATCGAGAGTAGTCATGTGTTAGGTGACGACTGACGAGAACAAACATAGAGCTTTATTAGTTAGACAAATAAAGAAACACTAAAGTAACTTGTCAAAGTTAGTTTTGTGTTTCTGGGTAATGATACATAATCAGTACCAATATATTATTCAATAAATAAGCTTTAAAATGCAAAAAAAACTTCTCAATTCTCACTATTGCTTCCATATAGCGATTAATATGCGCACATAGCGAGTAATAGACAGTGCCGATCAGATTTATAATTCTTTAACTATGTCTTATATTCATTAAACCTTATAATATAAAATATATACTTAATTAGATATAAAAAAACTTATTTAAGTTTAAAATCACAAAATTAGGCAATATCTTCATATATAAATGACGGCATAATAATGTTGTAATCATTATTTTTAGACTTCCATCTGGTCGTGAGTCGTGATAATACGTGAGGCATGCATATTGCATGTTCCATGTTTCTACTTTAAACTTTAATAAAACACACTTAAACTCAGATTTATTCTGTAAATATTATCGCAAAATAACGAAATAATTTTGAATATTTGACATGATCAATATAAGCTTTGATAATTTGAATTTAAGTATATTACATAGGTTTTGAAAGGTGGTTTTTAATATAGTCGGTAAACTGATATAAGTATTTAATTAAATTTACATAAATAAATATAAATGTGTTGGGACATTAACACACAGCACCATCTAGTTCCATGGTAAGCTACGAGGCTTGTGTTATGGATACCAAATAGTTGATACACTCCACATATATAACTTTTAAATGCATACATATTATAAATATAAACATTCGTGCTCATCACACAAATGAATGCCCCCAGCGGGACTCGAACCCGCAACCGCTGGCACGGCATGTAGGGTCACTGCAAACTGAGCTAAACGAGTCGTCACATTAATAGGTTTTAGTTTTAATACATACATAATATAGTAATTATTATAAAGTAAAGTTATAAGCGTTAATATTTTTCGAATCGAGTATATATATTTCATCTAGCGACTCGCCCTTGCTCCGCTCGGGTACGTCCCTCTGAACGTTTTAACGGTTCAGTATAGATTTCTCAAAGCTGAGATATTTTCCTGCCGTAAAAAGTATCCTATATGTTGACCCGGGTAACCAGCTATCATCATACCAAATCTTATCAAAATCCGTCCAGTGGTTTTCTCGTGACGCGTTCCCAGACAGACAGACAAAATTTTAAAAAACTATAGATTCGGTCCGCTATCTAGAAAAAATATTTAATGTACAGTTATTATATACATACAGATGCTGTTATTATTCTTGGCAACTTTAATTCGTTAAATGTAAGGCAGATAAATGTAAAATGGGAAAATAAAATTAAAGAATTGTTTATCATTAACAAAATGGATTTATCAAGTTCTCTTTTAAGTTTATTTTAACACATACTTTTTCTACTTTTTACAACATTTGGTTTGTTTTAGAGCCATCGGTGTGTGCTGCCCGGACAGCTTGGGCGAGGGCGCACTAGAAGCGCTCGCAGGTGACCTGCCCGCGACTGCTCCAAAAGATGAAAATGAGATAACAGTCAAGATCTCTAATCGAGCTGAAAATAGAGGTGTGTAATGTTTACATTAAATGATTTATATTGAATGGTTGTTTTATTTATCACAACTTTTATTAACTTGTACTTAGAAATATCTTTTCATATAAATAAATTATTAATATTAATTATAACTATTACTAGCGGACCCGACAGACGTTGTCCTGTCTACACGTCTTTAATTTGAAAATTTCAAACTTTTTTTAATAATTTTTTTGATGAAAACTATTATTCAAATTGTGAATCTAAACCATTCCCAGATCCCCTTGAACACACACAAAAAATTTCATCAAAATCGGTCCAGTCGTTTGAGAGAAGTTCAGTGACATACACACTCACAGAAGAATTATATATATAAAGATATGAAAGTATAAAAATATTCTCTACTTTTCAAAGTGGAACATGTATATTTATCGCACAGTATATTGTTAAGTAAGTAGTAAACAACACAGATAACGCTCTTATTTAATGCCAACATGATACAGTTTATTAAAATGTACGTAAAGCTCAATGATTTTATTATTTTTTAAAGTAAATATTTATTTATGTGATATCGATTATCTAATAATATCTAATATTATCGAGGCAGTAGCCTAGAGGCCGTGTTTGATCCCTCTGTTATTTTCATGTGGAAATCATTACCAACATGATTACCACTTGTTGTGAAGGAAAATATCGTGAGGAAACCTGTATGTCTGAGAACAAACTTTTGAAAGACATGTGAAGTCCGCCAACCCGCACTTGGCTAGCGTGGTGGATTATAGCCTCAACCTCGTATTGAAGAGAGGCTTGTGCCCAGCAGTGGGACATTAAAATGGGTTGAATAATAGTATTACCACTACTATCGATTTTCTTAGACCTTAAAGCAAAACTACAGCTGAAATATCGATATACATACATAGATCACAAAGAGGAATCCCTTTGCTGAATATTTCAGATCATAATTGATTTCGACGATTGATCTTTCATTAACATTAACGAATCATTACAATTAACCTCTCTAATTAATACAGTTTTCTTATATTCATATCTGATTCAATGGTACAGGGTGTGGTCTAAGCACTCGAGCCCAGAGTCGGGCGGTAGGCGCTCGTCCTGCCAACCCCCGGGAGTGGCCGTGGATGGCCTCAATCACCCCTGAAGGTTTCGAACAGTATTGCGGTGGGACTCTCATCACCGACCGTCATGTTATGACCGCCGCCCATTGCACTCGCAGGTATCTATTATTATTTTCCAAAGAAGACACATATACATCGACTGATTGAAAGTCGAAGTCTTCAATCATACAACTGAAAGTAAACTAAAAGTAATATATGTAATATATATTTGTATTTTGAGATGTACTTTAACAAACTCTTTTACCGAATATTTTTACTAAAATTAATAAATACTAAAAATCATAATTCCTTTATCAAGAATATTTTCTAACCGAATTATCAACTGTTATTAATTGATGGTGATATTCTTTACCTCTTTATTGATTATATACAAATTATGTACTTATTTTTATTTAATTTCTGTACTTGTGTATAAAGCCTGCGGAATCATTATTTTTATGGCAAATTATTTAAAATGAAAAATGATGAAAGAAAACTAAAAATGATTTTAAATACCTATTCAACGATAACAAGTGGGAACTCGACATAATTCGTCGATTTTCATTTTTTACTTTTTCACATTGTGGAATCTAGCAACCCCCATATTAATTTATTTTATGTCCCCTATCTAAGAACACTTGGACAAATGAGACAAATCTAACGATACCTTAATTAAAAAAATCCATCGTGTTTGTAAGATATGAGGGAATAAAGAATATTACAAATAAACATTAAAACCATATTAAAAACATAACCTTTTCTTTGCAGTCGGTTAAAAACTTGACATACTACGGAACATGACCTTAACTTTGTTTAAAGTTATACTATATAGCTCAGGTATTGATAAATTCTGTGACTTATTGGGAAAGTTCCGAAGTAATTTGTTTCGTCATACAAAACTTAGAAAAAAAAGTGAATTTCTGGTAAATATACTTATAAACAAGTGTTGTATACATTGTATAATAACGGATATATTTATATAGGATACTTATTTTAAGAGGTTAATTTAGGGACTCGATCGATGACCATGAATATATTTATTTGGTCATTTAAAAATCCAAATTTAAAAAATGAGCATTGTTAATTTGTCTAGAATTTTGAAAATAAATAGAGGGCCTTACTCGTAATTTACAGAAAAAAATTGACGCTAAGTTTCAAAATGCATGAAACATAACTTGACTTATTGAATTTAATTAAACACAGGTGGAAAGCCGAAGAGTTATATGTTCGTCTCGGCGAATACGACTTCCGGAGGACAAATGACTCTCGTTCCTACAATTTCCGCGTTATTGAAATACGCCAGCATGAGTTGTTTGACCACACCAATTACCACCATGATATCGCCATACTAAAGCTGCATCGAGCTGCAGTGTTTAACACATATGTGTGGCCGATCTGTCTGCCGCCTCGAGGACTGCCGCTAGAGAATGAACTCGCTACTGTTACAGGTATTTCACTATATCGTTCATGCTTCATTACTTAATCTTATTAATATTACTAGCATTGCCCGCGGCTCCGCCCGCGTTCAGATAACCGAAACTAAATTCTTAGATTCACATATTAGTAAACCGCGGTAAAAAGTATCCTATATGTTAGACCCGGATAACCAGCTATCACCATACCAAATTTCATCAAAATCCCTCCAGTGGTTTTTTGTGATGCGGTAACAGACAGACAGACAAAAATTCTAAAAACTATAGATTCGGCCTCTGTATCCATAATAATGTCTATTTCAATAAGATTTTCGAAAAAATATTTAATGTACAGATTCGACTCAGAATTTTATGATATGTATAGATTATTATTATTGTGAATGTTACAAATACTTTTGAAAATTTTTCTCGAACTCGAAGATTCTCGCTAGGTTAGGAAACAGAAGTTATTTTAGAACGTGGTACATCGGTGGAAATTTTAGTTGACAGTTTAGTTGAAATGTTAACACCTGCGAGGAAAATCATTGGTTTAAGCAATGTATGGAGATAGTTCGAATATAGACATGCAGATATCTTAATTTACAGTATAAAACACAAGCCAATCATTTCTTAACTTACTGTTGTTTTGAAATTTTTTAAATAGTCTCTTGAATTTAATTCTACATTTCTAACTTCCTAAGGTTGGGGTACACTGTGGTACGGTGGACCGCAAAGCCATGTTCTAATGGAAGTATCCGTCCCTGTGTGGGTACACCAAGATTGTGTCAACTCGTTCAGCGATTCGGTCTTCAATGAGACACTGTGTGCCGGCGGTAAGGAAGGCGGGAAAGACGCTTGTCAGGTATGTAAGACAAATGTCCGATTTCACCAACATCCCATAAGCTACCACCTACGTATGGGATCCCTAGGTTAAAAGTTCCCCTAAACTAGCCCCTAAATTAAATTTCGTTTTACCATCGTCAGAGCCCGTATTTCTAGTACCTATATTTAGGTGGCATTTTAACATTTAGGTGACCCCTAACTGTTGGTGAAACAGAAACTGTCCCCTAAAAGCCCCCTAACCATGCTTAGGGGATCCCTTAAACTTAGGCGAAAGTTAGAGTTGGTGAAATCGACCAAAAGCTTATTTTAATACGTGTACCTAATACATACATTTTTTAATATTCAACTTTTGCAATTAATAAGAAAAAAATACTGAAAACTAATTTCTTTTTCTGATTCTGCTACTTTAAAACTGGTTTAAAAGATTTGTTATTATTAACAAGAAATTGTCACTACAGCGCTAACTTCTGATACTCATATCATACCAATCGTCATTTGTTTTATAGTTTTAAAATGTAGTTTATACTCTATAGATAGGTACAGAGGCAGTCATGAGCCTCATCATGAATTACCATGCATTCGCTTAATATTTTTATATAAGCCTTAAAATAAACACAGACAAATCGAAGAACGATGATTTTGATGACGTTTGTGATGCAGCACGGCATTTTGCACTGATTTTGATATTATAGAACGAAAAAGTTTGTATCTTTTCTGTTTAGGCGAAGAGATAGGCTCTGTGTCTGAAAACTAAATAGAATTAAGCAGGCGATCGAAACCACGGGCAGTAATAATATATGTATATGTATGATATTTACTGTTATCTTAATAATTTGTAAATAAAATTATCTTTTCGGATTTTTTTGCGGATTTATTTGGAGTTTTGAGACTGACTGACTGAGAGACGGGGGGGTCATGGTCTCTCCCGTGACCATGATTGCTGTAAAGCATTCGAAACGTCGGGAACCAAAAATCCAAATAAATCCGCGAAAAATCCGAAAAATAGTTATATTTAAAATGTCAAATATTCGCGTAAATCTAAGAAAGTATTTATAATTAGTTTTTGATAAATAGGGTGACAGTGGAGGTCCACTGATGTACCAGATGTCGAGCGGTCGCTGGGCGATCATCGGCGTGGTGTCGTGGGGCGTGCGCTGCGGAGAGGCGTTACACCCCGGCCTCTACACCCGCGTCGATCAGTACTTAGAATGGATTGTGCTGAATGCTGTCTTTTGAAATATTCAATAAATAATAAATTTATTCATTTTATTCATTCATAAATGTTCATAATGTATTATAATCTTATTTTAAATGTGCTTTGGTATAATCTTGTCCTCCTAGCGCTACCCGATTTCAGTTACGGCTGCCAACCGCACCTTGGCTAGCTAGCTGGATGTCAGCTAAAAGGACACGACCCTAAACACATATATTTAAGTAAATTATGTAAAAATGGTAGCAAATTATATATCACTACTAGTTTTGAATATTATATTTGCAATATTGATATGAATAAATCCATACATACTCGTACATTTGTGGAATATAATGTAATTAAAAACTTATTTTACCGAAGGAGAGTGACCGTCTTGTCTTATCCATTCTGTGTGACATTGATAAAGTCTGTGTTTCAAAGCAATTGAATTAACTCCATATGTAATTTAAACTTAAACTTTAAAAAAATTAAAGCATAGATAGTGTTATCATTTCTCCACATTCCTCTATGGAGTTAAGTATTTCTAACACTTGCTTGTCGTCAATTTTGGGATGGAAAGTAAAGGCTAGTCTAAAAAAGTTCTTATGCTGCCTTAAAGGACAGTACGCCACCATGAGACGCGAGCTGAGTGTGAGTAGCTCCTTGATTTTAGGGGTTATCTGGAATCAAGAATTTTTTTTTTAAATGACAATTAAATAAGGATTTCTTTAATCTAAAATTCAGTTATACTTTCAAAACAAACATACTTTTATGAAAGGTAATTATTATTCAGTCATACATTTGATGGAAATTTATTTCAACTATCTCCTAGTAAATAATATTAGTTTTTGTCCCCGACTTCGCTCGTGTGGTAACCGGAATGGCTTGCTAAATTTTATCGAAATTTGTACAGCTGTTTAAACGTGAAATGGTAACAGACAGATAGACAGATTAAATTCCACATTTATATTATTAGCATGGATTCTTCTAGCACCTCTGCTGCAGAGTTATTTGAATGCGTTATATTATTGAAAACGATTTTGAATACAGTGAAGAGAGATTTCTAAGTACTTATATAATATAAACAAGCATAAATATTACATTCAATCAAAACTACCATAGATGTCTATTCACATCGATACTTACTTTGTGCATAGTATTCCACCATTGGTCATTTTCCTCTTGATGTCTCATAAACTTAGGGATATACCAGAAGCAAACATTAGGGCATTGTATAGGAGCAGAAACAAGTCGGAATCCGTCTTTTACTGCAATAGTGTTTAAACAAAATTCTGCAATTTCCATAACGTGGTCCATCAAGTGGCTTAAGGCTATGTCTCCACGAGCTTTCCATATCATCCACAGTTTAAAAGCATCAATCTGTAACACAAATATTAAAAATAATAAGCCAATTGAAAAGCTCTAAAATCAATAGTTACAAAGGAAAGAGAGGATTGAAAGAAACTTGCTATCTTCACGCGTACAGAGAATTCATGTCTAGAATTAAATGAAGGAATTCATGTAAGGCTAAGTATGTTTTGCCAGTTAGATACGTAAATGTCAAAAGCTTTGGCTTTAGAGCGAGTCCCTTTAATTGATGTAAATTTCAAAATTTCCTCTTATCTTCAAAATATCTCTATCTCTAAACAACACTATTCATGAATAATATACTAATATAAGCAATAGGATATACTTATTGATATTAAATTTGTATTTAAAATAGCTAAATTTTATTTCAATCCAGCGCAAGAGAAGATTACTCGCTAAAAAAAACCTAGTGGATTATATAAAAATACAAGAAGTCGAAGCCTTAAAATTTAAGGAGTACCAAAAAGAATAATACGTTAAATAAATGGCCGGACATTCGAATTTCCTTGGCATAATAATTGATTACTAATGACACGATTTAAAAATCTAAATATATAAATGAATACATATTTATCTGTTTGTGCTTTTAAGTTTTAAACGATACTTATTGCGATAAAGCTTTATGTATGAGCGCATGTCGAAAAGGGTTTCGAGATAGTTCCTACAAGACACGGTGGATGGTGCTCTAAACGTACAAGATTATTAAACCTATATATATATATATATAAAATAGATTATAGATAGATATATAACTATTAACCAGTAAATAATTTGGTGTAACACTTGGACGAAGCGAGGACGGTTCGTTACTATATTAGTAATTAACTTTAAGTAGGTACATAGTCTACCATTTCATTTACTTACTCCCATGTATGTGACATAATCGAAACGATAAGAAATTAATTACGATTATATATTAACTGCAATGCATACAATAATACGTTATCATTTAATAGCCATTTGTAATATAAAAAAACTGACTTTCAGGCACTAAAATGTAAAAAATAGCTAAACGGGGGTTTTCATTTAGAATAGATACCTAATCAGATATTTTCGAAGTCGGTGCCAGCGGACAATATTTTAAGATATGAATATCTAATAGGTAAATATGTATTTTACGTATCAAAATATATTAGATTTTCCTATGCGTCGGCTTTTTCCCATCTTTTTAGTTCGTTTTGGTAAATGGATATACATACATATGTACATATATGTATATGTAGATTGTAATAAACAGTTTGAGTTATTGAGTTATTTACTCGAGATATGCAGGAAGTAGGTAATTTATAAGAAATATACCGATAATTATATTCTCGTATATTTTAATTATTTATTTATCGTATAAGAATATCATGTTTATAAAGGCGACTTCTTCATAAGTCGGAGATAATGAATAAGCTCCAAAACATATCCATTGATTAACATTTATTTACACCTTTAATTCTGTCTACGGTTTCGAAGAATGCTTCGTGCGTGCTTCCTTCGTGTAAGCAAATACACCCTATTTGCTTAAACGAAGAACACTGTCCTTTAATAATATCGCTTAATATGCACTTTGGACTGAATCAATTAAAATAAAACTTATATGTTACTAGCATTGCCCGCGGCTCCGCCCGCATTCAGATGACCAAAATCTAAATACTTAGGTTTAACATATTAGTATACTCTTACATTATACTCTTACATTACATTATCTTCTTCTTACATTACAGTTTTTGTATTTTTTCTTAGAAATGAGATATTTTCCTGCGGTAAAAAGTATCCTATATGTTGACCCAGATAACCAGCTATCACCATACCAAATTTCATCAAAATCCCTCCAGTATTTTTCCGTGATGCGGTAACAGACAGACAGACAGACAGAAAGACAGACAGAAAGACAGACAGACAGACAGACAAAAGTTCAAAAAACTATAGATTTGGCCTCTGTATCGATAATAATGACTATTTCAATAAGATTTTCCAAAAAAATTTTAAAGTACAGATTCGACTTAGAATTTTATTATATGTATAGATGTTCTTTCATTTTAAATATCAGTTGACAACGGGTCTTTGACACTTCTAATAATCCTATTTGATATAAGTGATGTAGTGCAGTATTTAAATGTATCATGTTATCATAAGAAATTTATTATTTTTCATCTATCTCTTACTATTCAATTTATATGAAATGTATATATATTTATAATATGTATGTATTTAAAGTTATATATGTGCAGTATGTCAACTATCTGGTATCTATAACACAAGCCTAGTAGCTTATTATGGAATTAGATGGTGATGTGTGTTAATTTATATATATATATATATATATATATATATATATATATATATATATATATATATATATATATATATATATATATATATATATAATATATATATATATATATAAATATATATATAAATGTAAAAGCAACATGTATTAGGGTATATTATTGTGTAGGATGTTTGAAAGTAATTACTTCGACAAATGAAGGGTACTGTCTAAAATTTTTAAAAATACTCTAAAATTCCGTCGGGACGACAATTCGACACGACATTCGATCGGTGAGAGATCGGCTCTACGCACCCTCCGTAGCACGGGGTTGAAACCCCGCCAATTTCCCAAGTCCAGGCTGTTACTGAGACTTTCTCATAAGAAAGCCTCAATAACTAAATTTGGCCCGACCCGGTACTCGAACCCAGGACCTCCGGATCTACAGCCGTACATCCTACTACTAGACCATAGAGGTAGTTAAAACATAGGACCTTAAGAGGGTGAACTCTGATATATTCGTTACCTTTCGTCCACATTGAATACTCTTATCTCCTGTATCGTATCGGACATCATAGAACTTGTCCTGTTGGAACAGATATTGTGCCGCTGCCGCATTCGCTACATGCAATAATCCCTTTTCCCGCAATAAAACCACCGAGCACTGCAAGGGAACTCCCATCATCTTGTGTGGATTCCAAGATATAGAATTCGCTCTGAAAGTGCAAATTTTCTATTTAATATCCAACATAGGTCTTTTAGAACAATTTCGGCTATGACTTTACCGTATACCAGGTACTTACCGTTCAATTCCTCTTAATTTATCACGAATCTTCGGCGATAACATCAAGCTTCCGCCCCAACATGCCTTGAAAAATTATAGGGAAGAAATTCAATAATATAATGTATAAATATTTAGTATACAATAGGTATACAATTTTTTATACAAAATGTGATTAGATGTTCAAATTTCAACTGAAAATACATAAGTTACTACTTCTCTTTCAAATATATTCTCTATGAAATTTTCATAATAGTTGTCAATGCTACATAACTTGCCTCTATGTTAAGAATATTAATTTTAAGAAAGAATAAAAATTAACTTACATCAACGTGCATCCAAATCTCATATTTTTTACATATATCAGCGATACCGACTAAATCGTCAATAGCTCCTAGTACAGTAGTGCCTGCCGTAGCATTAACAAATACAGGGGATATCCCAGCAGATATTTCATTTTGAATAGCTTTATCCAGTTCTGCTAGCACCATTTGTCCCTGATCATTTGTTTTTATAACTTTCACATTCTCTGTACCAAAACCTAGCCAGTGTGCAGCTTTCTTTATAGAATAATGACTCTAAAAATACGAAAGATATACTCATTGATTATTAATTTTAAGGAAATATTTCATCATATATATTATAAGGTCACACTCCATGTAGCAAAACGTAGCATAATTGTAATATAGTAAATGAATGATCTTTATGATAGAACTGAGAAATTATTAAATTATATTAAACTCTAGTTTCTATGAAAAATATACACAAAGTGAATTATAACATGGACTTACATCTTCAGAAGTAAAAATGACCATTTCCGGAATATTTTTCATGCCTTTTGTTTTAACTTCCGGAAACGCTTTATATCTAGCGGCGACCAACGCGTATAACATCGAAATACTTCCGCCAGGACTGAATATGCCGTCTCCATCAGGAATGTTGAATAAATTGAGAATATGATTGAGAACATTTAACTCTATAAGGGTAAAGACTGGCGCTACTTCAAAAGTATACCTAAAATAAATATATTCATAGTAAGTGCGAGAGATAGAATAAAACTTTACCTTAACTTTCGAAACTGGGTTTCTTTAAAATTTCAAAAACAATTTTTTGCCCAATTTAGTATTTATTAACTCTAAACTATCTTTGAGAGAGTATCTCCCGTGACCATGATTGCTGTAAAGCATTCGAAACGTCGGGAACCAAAAATCAAAATAAATTCGCGCAAAAATCCAAAAAGATTATCATTAGCTCTCCATTACATTACCTGAAATTTTATACCGGATGGTCTAATTTGTATAAGCATTTGTTGAACTATATAATATTCTAATCTATATGTATAAATAAAAATGAATCACCGAAATGTATGTACGCTCATAACTTCCGATCAACTGCACCAAATTGGATAATTCTTTTTTTTTGTGTTTTTTATTGTCAGGACAAGTTTTGTATAGAAGAAAATTAACACCTCGCGGTAAAATTCTAAGACATTAATTGTTAACCGAGCCACCTTTTGCTCCGCGTGCTTTGAAAGGTTAAAAGCATTTTTTTAACTAAAATAAGATTTTTTTAAATCTCATGATATGAAAAGTGAGTGAGTGAAATAGTTTTTATCCCGGAAATAATCCCTTAAGGGGGTGAGAATGGGAATGAAAGTTTGTATGGGGAAGCAAGCTAGGAACGAACCCGAGAAAAGTGAGGGTGAGTCGCTAATTGATTATATTAATTGACTGTTGCATTTTAGCATAAAAAAATCCCACACGTGATTGGATGATACCTAATCTGGGTCATCACTCAGACTACGATATTACTTACACTAACTTAATATTAACTCTACGAGAATCAAACCTTGAACACTGGCAAAGTTTATTAACCTTTATGTAATGCAATTTGCAATATCGCAAATTGAATTGTTAATTAATTGAACTATTTCTTATCTGGCTTTAACAAGATAGCATTCTACACTTGTTGAAGAAAGGAAATTTTAAAATCCTGTATTAAAATCCTATTAATATTTAAAAAGTTTGTATGTGTGTGTACATGTTTGTTACTCTTTTACGCAAAAAAGGCTGGACTGATTTGGACCAAATTTAGTATACGGAGAGACCTGACCTGAAGTAACAGTAGTTAGGCACCTGGCACTAAGACGCAACCGAGTGAAGCGTGGAAAAGTTGCTAGTTAAATCATAATGTTTTTTCCATATTACTTTTTTTTAAGTTTCTATTTTTCAAAAATTGTAGAATAGCATATCGTCTTAACGATGTTTATTACAAAAAAAAATACTCACTGACTTGTGTTGAATGCTTCAGCAATCCATGCGCCAGCCAGCCCGTAAGGGTCCGGTGCTCCGTACAATTGATTTCTAAATGTCGTTTTATTAGTTTTTACACTATATTGTAAAACTTTTCTAACAATTTGTTCTAATTCAGAATCATTTACCCTCCTTGACATATCTAATTCTTCACTTAAAACTTCCTGTAAATTTTTTATTAATATATTTATTAACTTAGCAGGATAGACATTTGTCATTTATTTGCATATAATCTATACAAATACTATAAAAACCGGTACGTATGCAAATTTAATATTTATTAGTCTTTACCTTTGTAAAGTACCTACTTGTAAATAAGTCTAAGTTCAAGAATTGCAAAGTTTATTTCTAATATATATTCTTACCTCTAATTCTTTTGGATGCTTAAACTGGATCAGCGGGACGTGATGAGCTGATTCATCTTTCAGAATTCCAAAAATCTTATTTAAAAACGAATGACCGTTCATCTCCATGATCGATATTTTACAATTTTTATTGTTATACTAACATCCACATATTAATTTTCAGTTTTACAATAAATAGAAAAACTTAAAAGCTTGTTGTGTCACCGGAGGACTGCGTGCGACTGCATAACTTTAAGTATCGCCGCCAAAAATTCATTAAGCTATGTACATATACAATTGCTCATAATGTAAATATGTATACTATTCAACAAAAGCTAATTCTAAAGGGTGACAACCATGTGTATTTTTTTCTAAAAATAGTTTTAAAGTTATTTTTTTATATAATTTATGAGTGATATAATTTTGGTATATCTCCGAAAATTATCGAAGTACGTGCCAAATATTTAAGTTTGAGGTATGGAGTATGGGTGTTATAGAAAAGGGTCGCTTATTATAGTCATTTAGTATAAGTCGATAAACCAAAATAATTAAGCTCTATTGATATAGTATACTATAATATATTAATAAAATTTCCTCAGAAATAATGATAAAAAAAAAATAAAGTACCTAAGTGAATTCAATGTGTAGGTATACCTATAACAATGGAAATAATATGTGTAAGCTTTACTTTTGACTAGTTAAAAGTTTCCGAGCGCTGCTTGCTATGTGCATTGTGCACCCGCCTTAAGATAGGACGTTCCACAAATGCCTGCAGACATGATAATTTATTAATGTTTACATTATCCATAACTGGCTACACTCGCGTTCCATCATGTCTCTACTATTTTCCGCGTGCTTTACACTAGTAACTATGTACTTTTTGTGCTATCCACCGCATTGCTTATAAAAGTATCAAGTAAATGTATATGCCATGGGAATTTTAAGCCAATTTTATTTATTTATTTTTTTTAAATTATGAAAAACCAAAACAAATCTATCCCACGGGATCCGTACATTTTTCGCGATAAAAAGTAACTGACTGACTGTGCCAAATTTCATCCAGATCCATTGAGCGGTTCTGGCATAATTGAGTAACAAACATCCATCCAAACATCTAAACTTTCACACTTTTAATATTAGTAAGACGACCAACTAGTGGTAAGGATGAGTAATTATTGCAATCCATATTAATGAGCATACTTATAAAAAAACTTATTGTTAAACATTTCAAAGATGAAAAATCCTATACAACCTCTTTGTGGTAACATAACCGCTAAACGTAATCCCTCTTTCACGTTTAGTGGTTGTTGCTAAATAAAACGATCACGTGTCAAAGCCAGTCACTAAATACAAAATTCATACATTTATATACCCTGTAGTCACGATTTTATAACTTTTTAACTATATAAAATAATATTTCGATGTAATAAGATACTATTTAAATTGCAGGTCAAACTAGTTTGGCCTTCTTTAGGCCAAACCGGTTTACCCAAAATGTGGTAGGATATACTAGTTTAGCCCAGGACAATCTAGTTTGGCCTAAATACTTTAGGTATAGCTAGTTTGAAATAACATAGCACTTATGATATTGGGGTTTCTGGGTTTAAAATAAACAAAAAATATCTAATGAAAAATAAGCGGGAGCTACGCTACGCTTCGTTCTCACTTCAGCCTTCTCAACCTATGTTATCCAAGTGGGATCTGTCACATAATAATACCACCCACTCCTCCAGAGGTCACGTCCCATATACTAAGCAGCCAAATAATACCTCAAAATTGTTCGGCCTGGACTAAACTAGTTAAACCTAAAGTATTTAGTATTTTGTCCGGACTAAACTAGTATATCCTGTCACACTTTGGATGAACCTGTTTGGCCTAGGACAAACCAATTTGGCCTGAAATCTAGTTCGGCCGGTATCATATACACAGGTATACATACAGGCGGGTCACAAATGTCTAATTCAGTTGCTATGCACTAATCACATATTAGTTCGCAGGTACATTCTAATTTAATTCTAAGCAGAGTTTAGCATCTATTTTCATAGCTTTATTTACTTCAATTTTTCTCACTCCCTGAAATAAATACTATCGTTCTTTACTCCATTCTTAAAAAAAATATGTTACACCCCTGTTTCTTTTTCGCTTTTTACATCACCGGAATCAAATATACGGCCGCGTGTATTTAAATGAAAAAATGAGTCATAGGTGTGTTAAAAAAATATAGAAACCTCTTTGCATATTTAATATTAAAATGGAAGTCTCGAAGTTATCAATAACTTTCGATATAGAACGAAGAACATTATTATTTACGAAGAAGAATAGTCGTCTCAATACTTTACGTTTATAACAAAAATCGGACTGCTTCTTAATATTATTACTATTTTTCGTGAAACTTTATCATGATAAAATATTAGAGCATAAAATTTCACAACCACGTAGATTTTGACATAAGTAGATATAGGTTAAGTTAAAAGTGTACATAATCTATTTGGTATTTCTAGAAAAATTATTTGTAATATTTAAACAAAATGAATTTTAGAAGATCACGAGCGCGGTCACATAGAAACTCTATGAATATAATGGTTAGTACAGAAAGGTGGCGAAGTTATAGCAGAAAACTTTCACGTCGCGATATAGATACTGAGGGAAATTCGGAAGACGACATGCCTAAAACAGCTGATTTAAAAGACTGGATGGAAGATTTATTTTCGCAAAATAACGTGACTATTGATCAGACTGACCAGGATGTGGAAGTAAATCTTACAAAGAAACAAACTCTTATTCTATCTACACTTGTACCAGATCAAATACTTCTCATGGATAAGTAATTATAAAAGTATAATTATTTTTAAATAACATAAATATTTTAAAATTACTTTTAATGATAAGATAATTTATTTATATTTCAGTTTCAACAGCGTAGATTCGAAACGATTCGTTGGCGTGTTGATGATGGCTGATGTATCAGGATACACAGCTTTGTCTGAAAAATATAACAATACAGGCAAAAGTGGTACATACAGATTGACAGTAACTTTAAACACATATTTAGGATCTCTGATAGAAGTAATTTATAGTCACGGTGGCGACATAATCAAATTCGCCGGGGATGCATTCTTAGCTCTTTGGAAAACTGATAAACGTACGTTTTTATGTCACACAATCCACACGGCGATTGCTTGCGCTCTAATTATTCAGCATTCTTATGGATCGTATGAAACTGATGTTAAAGTTAACTTAAAAGTAAAATTAGCAATATCGGCTGGTAACCTTATATTTGCACCCATCGAATCTGGTATAGACATGAATTACATTATCGTTGGATTACCTGTACTTGAAGCTAAAATTGCAGAAAGCCTTTGCGCATCTGGAGAAGTAAAATTAACGCCAACCGCTTGGGGTCATTGTTACTCGAGAAACTATGATCATGTTATAAGCGGTGATGGACACGTTACAATAAAAGCAATACTTTATGACCCACATGAAAAAGATGTAAGTAAGCCTTTTCTCGGTTTCGGGGCTATGATCCGACAAGTTAATAAGCCATATATTGCCTTAGAAAATGTTGCGGATTTCCTTTTAGATGATTCTAAAAATTTAAACTCATCGGCTATATTGAAGAAGAATGAATGGTTGAGTCTCCGCAAAACAATTTTATTAGCTGAAGAAAGAAATATTGGTGCCGATATAAGAAAATTTATGATTAGACCAGTTTTAACACAAATTGATGCACATCAACCGCTGGAATATTTGACAGAAATGAGACAAGTTTCTGTTTTGTTTATAACTCTTAAGCCGAAAGAATGTTCTTTTCCTCAACTTATAACTATTGTTAATAATTCATATCAAATTACTTGTGAAATTGTATATAAGTCTATGGGTTGTGTTAACAAAATAATCTTATTCGACAAAGACATAATGATTTTAGTGATTTTTGGTTTACGAGGATTCAAACATGAATCAGAGGCCCAAGCTGCGCTGAAATGTGCTTATAGTGTAAAGAAATCCGTGTCAGCTCTTGACGGGGTTCTCGAAGTATCTATTGGTGTAACTACTGGTCAAGTTTACTGCGGGGTAGTGGGCCATCCGCTGCGCAGAGAATTTACTGTAATAGGCGCAATTGTTAATAAAGCTGCACGTTTTATGTGTGGTTTTCATAATAAGATTACTTGTGATGAAGCTACTTTCGTTAAAAGTAAGATGTCCAGTAATGGATTTACTCTACAGCAACCGGTAGAGCTCAAAGGAATAGTTCAACCAGGTAAAATTTTTGAATATACAGAAGAAATTAGAGTAAAAGAACTCTTCAATATACCTTTAATTCCACCCTTGCTTAATCGTCATGATGAAATGGAATATTTTGAGGATTGGATTAATGATCACCATTTAAAATATAGAAGTTTTGATGCTTTATTGCTCATAGGCGAAAGCCGCATAGGCAAATCTAGACTTTTAGAATGGATGGCAAGGTTTACTCGAAACGAAAATTTCAATGTATGTTATTTATGTTTAACCTCAATTCATTCTGCAACGACTTACTTAGCATTAAGTCAAATCGTAGAACAAATAATGGGTCTTAAGGAGTCTTTTAGTGGATTTGAAAAAGAAGAGCGAATAGTTAATCTTTTAAAATACTATAGTGAAGATTTATGCTATTTAAATAATATACTTAAAGTTCGTTTTGCATATCACGAAGGAATTTACTCTCAAGATGAAAAAGTACGGAAAGAAAAAGCAAAAAGTATATTTAAAAAAATAATTGATTCGTTATCTAGTACGTATATTATATTTTTAGATGATTTACAAAATTTAGATTCATCATCATGGGAATTTTTGACAATAATGTTTCAGTCAATGAAAATCTTCACAGTGCTTACTGTAACACGAGGCAAATTTAGTAGCGTGCACAGTTGGCTATACGCAGTTTTTATAAACAATAATATTAGAAAAGTCATTTTAGGGTGTTTAAATTCAATCTGGATCGCCCCATTAGCATGCCAAATTTTGGATGTACATGCAGTATCAAAGGACTTATGCAGTGCTCTCAAAACTAAATGTGATGGAATACCTGGGCTCGTGGAAACTTTTATCGTACATTTGTTTTCAAATGGAGCTTTAGAAATCAAGAAAATTAACAAAAATGAACTAGAAAATTGGGCAGATCAAGATTTACAGTTTCCTGATCCTGCATTGTTACTTCCAGTTGCATTGAACGCCAAAGATCAAATAGCATTGAATGAATTATTGCAAGAAAATGTGGCTGAAAATATTTCTATATGCTTTGTTACACAAAAGGAACAGCTCAATATAGATTTAAACGCACAAAATGTGGATGCACTTATTATGATGCAAATAGATTCACTAACTCCTTACCAACAACTACTTTTAAAAATAGCTTCAGTTATAGGTAATATACTTTCAAGAGATCTATTAGAAAGCATAATGTACGAAAATAATCCTTTAACTACAGCAAAAGCAATTAAAAGATTATTTGCAATGCGCATACTGTGTTGTGCTAATGTTAAATACAGTAAAGGTTCAACCTCAACAGTAATGTCTACTTGTTCAGAGCCTGTAATTTTAACTTGTGACTGTGTATTTGATTATGATCCAGAATTAAATGATAATTTACCAAAATATGCATTTTGCAAAGCTATGAAGTTTAAAAACAAAAAATCAAGAAAAACATTTTATGAATTATTACCTTTAAATCAGAAGAAAGAATTTCACTCTCGTATTGTAAAATATCTAGAAAATAATAAGCAAAAATGTCCAGAATGCGGAGGTGTATTAATGGTAGTGCAATCTACATGGAACTTACAGCCACAGGTTCCATACATAAACAAATACTCCGCGGATATGTCAATGCAGGAGGAAAATATGCAAATACAACATCAAAATGATTGTGAGATGACAATTGAGGAAATATCTCAAATTTCTAACAACACCCAAGAATCACTGGAATTTCGGAAAGTAAAATCAGAATCGTTTAATAAGACAAACTCTAAAACAAATATAGTAACCAATTCAGATACAAATATAAAAAAGCTGTCAAATAAGAATCTGTCCCCACAAACACCTATTTTAAAAATAAAGTCTAATGATGATGAAGATCGTGATACGTGTAGAAGATCAACAAAAAGGGTTACAATGACTGATGTAAATTTTAAAAGTTTTAGCTCAGACGTTATAAATACAAATACTATATTTGATATGTTAAGAGCTGTTACAGAAGCAAAGTTTATAAGTGAATGGCATAATATGGGAGCTATTGACAGTGACGATTGTCTTAAAATAGACAAAAATGAGAAACAAAAAAAATCTTTTTATATCATCCTTGAAAAAGGTGTATCCCAAATTAATTTTAATAGATGTTCTTGCGCAGAACTTAATATTATTATACATGAACAACTTATTCACCATGCCCAGAAAGCTGAAATGAAAATAAAAGCAATGGACCTCCTTATACAGTACTGTTATTTAAATGTATTGGAAAATAATTTTGAGATAGCCATTCCAAAACTTGAGGAAGCTGAAAATACATGTCTTGAAAAATCTGTCACAAAAGAATTTGATTTACATAAAATTCGATTTTTAGGAAAAATATATTCTTTAAAAGCTGCTTCATTTTTGCTAAGTGGTAGACTAACTGCTGCAAAGACTAATATAGAGAAAGCTGCAAGAATTTATCGAATTAACTTGAGAAAAATATCAGACATATTTCAATTACAGGACGTATTTACAGCTCTTCGACTTAAGCACCAAAAATATAATTTGCATAATACGCTTATGAGAAAAGATTCAATTTTTTTCTTAAATGTTGCTACTATGCTATATTCCACTTTGGATGATGAGAGTACTTTTAGAATAGCTGCACTTCGGTCATTACACCTTGTACAAAAAGTTGAATGTAATGTTATAGATATATGTGACACTTTTACCAATGCTATCCAATTGGAACTCGATAGAGGAGTACCAGAATCGACGGTAGAACTCGAAAAAATGGCTAACAAATGTCTAGAAAATACACATAAACCTATTCAAGGTGACGAATTATTTGCTATAGGGAAACTATTTCTAGCTATCTTTAGAGCTCGGACTGCTCGAGGTCAGCTTGCAGCTACAATTCGATCTGGTTTCAGAGCTCTTGTTATCAGCCGATTTTTAGGTGCTGATAAAATATCCATTGATATAATTCCTGATTTATTTTACTTTTTGCTATCGCGATGCCGTATTAAAGAAGCGGTTGATGTTGTCAAACTTCTTATTCAAATGGGAGAAAATCATGCAACACTAGAATTCGAAACTTGGTACTACGCTCTTTGCATTGACATGATACTAGATGCAGGTTTTCAATTAGAATCACCATATGAAATAAGTCGTTTTGCTGAATATTCGATTGATAAAGGCAAAGCGGCCGGCGAAGGTCGTCGGCGACTCATTGTAGGTTTATGGACGTTTTGGTTACGAGTAGATTCCGAACAAAAAGCAAAACGATATGAAACAGAAGCGCTGAATTGGTTAGTTCATAATGCCGACGAAGGCTCAATGAAATCTATTATAAGCGGAATGAGACTAGCAGAAGGAATGTTAGAGAGCCTAGCTAAAAAAGTTGACGATCTACGAAAGGTGATAATTAATGACTATTAGATGTAGTATATATATAGATTTCTATATTATGTAGAAGTTAATCATTTCATTGTCATCAGGTTGTAGATTTAATGGAATTGCGTTCTTTAGCTGACCGAGAACTTACTAATTTGGAGAAAGACATACGTCTATTACGAGCAATTTATCCCCGTTGGCTATTATTAAAAGCAAATTCCTTAAGTTTATCTGGACGACAAACAGCTGCGACTACGTTAGTAAATCAGGTTAGTATGAAGTATTCATAAATTTCTATTTCTCTCTCCTCATTTTGCACAAAGTTTACTTTATATAGTTTTATAAGTTAAATAGCAAATTAATATTTTAATTATTTATTTATCAATACTTGATATTTGAGCAGTAATTAAAAAATATCATGCGATCAGATTTCGTCCACAGTGACCTCAATGAGAAGTAGAAGAAGTGAATCTCAATGAGACAAGCTATTTGCGTAGGATATATTATAGTGCAAAACTCCATTCACTCTCAAAATGTTGGTGATGGTGTTGGTGATGATTGATGGGAGACAATTGGTCACGATAGATGAGAGGTTAGGTACAGCCGATGGCTTTTCGTGCTCTCCGAGGCACTCTAGTATAAAACCACCTTCCCAACCACGGGCTGTTACTGAAAATTTCTCGGCAAAAAAACTCAATCATTATACTAGGCCCGAATCGGAACTATGAACCCAGCACTTTTAGATCTGCAGCTTTAAATTGCAGCTACTAAACCAACGAAGCAGTTAAATGTAATATATAATATACATGTAATGAAAGTAAATGACTTGCATAATTTTCTGTATAGGCTTTGGAAGAAGCTCGAAAAATTAACAATCGACTAGAAGAAGCTTTAGCACTGGCTACAAATTCAAACTCCCAAATTTGGATTCAAAACGCCCGAAATTTCCGGTTTTCATCTTGGAATGCTAGCACTATGAATGCGCGAACATCTTGGCACAAAATCTTATACAAGATGACTACTAAAGGCATATAGTATCGTACTAATCTATAACATGACTTTATGCAATAACAAAACTAATTGCTTAGATTAAAAAATCTAATTATTTTTGACGATTTTCATTAGTTGTCCTTCACCGCCCTCAGTAGAACCCTAGTATAGCGTACTCAAACAATTAAACAAATTGAAACTGATCATCATTGTCATTACAATCATTATCACATTTATAATCAACTCGCTATATGCCACAGTTGGACATAAGCATACACAAAGTGACTTCACAATGTACCTACTGCTTTTTTAATTTGTGTACCTAGATAAGATCTGAATCGAGGTGGGAAGACACTTTACAGTATTTGCGACGAATGTTTTTAAATGCTGCGCAGCCTAATCGTAATTTTCCTCGACATTCCTTTTTGAAATTGTACTTACTAATTTGCAAATTTTTTTACGGATTTGTTAGCGTTCCTTTGTACTTTAAACCAACTTCGAGAGGTACTCCTTTAAAAGCAATTAGTCCCGAGATGTCTTTCTGTGGGTTGAAAAGTTGGCTAAGCTTAGCAACCAGGTGTTCTAAGTCTTACACCGTTTAAGACACGATGATGATTTCGTACCCCAACCTCTGATGTAAGATGTGACGTAATGCCTTAAAAATTAATATGGTTTGTCGGATACTAAAAATAAGTTGTCATATTTTCTTTAGACTGCACATCCCAGAAAATACTTACTACTTTAATATAATATTATTAAGATTCTCCTCCAAGTCCTTCAGATGATTGTTAATCCAAAGCATTTTTGAAGTTATACTTCTTTTGGGACGTTTGGAAAAAATTATGAGAGTAATATTTTTACAATGCGCGCGCACACCGACAGCCAATAAATCAAAATATTTTATTCAGCATTAAATTATTACAATTTTTTACTGAACGTCATGAGTCTACTTCCAGTTCGGAAAGAAGAAGCCTCAGACCTGAGAAGAACTGGCGAAAGAAACTCAGCGGGACTAATATTGACTTGTTATCTTTTTTAAAGTAAAATTATAATTTACAATATTTCTATCAAGTTGAAGTAGCCTGGAGGCGATATTTCATTTCCAAGGTGTGCCATCTTCTATAAAATAATTTATTGTATAATAAGCCTTTAGCACACAAACGTTCTTTAACAATTTTTTTGATTTTGGCGATAGAAGATTTTTAAACATTTTCTGGGATCCTGTTGTACAAGCGTATACATTGTCCATAAAAAGAATTACTGACTCTGTGTATACGAGTCACAGGCATTACAAGTTTGTGTTTGCTCCTAGTATTAATGATATGCATGTAACACTTCTTGGAAAATTCGTGTATATTTTTACGGACATACATAACATTTTCGTACACGTAATGAGAAGCGACATGATGAAGTTAGCTGATAACTGTTTGTTGCCATAGTAACCGTTGTTATTGTCTGACAAAAGATATATTATATTATGTTCTTTCCTTCTAAGTGATATTCTATAAATATATGATCGTAATATGCCTAATTTGCCTTATTCATTATTTTATTAATTTGTCATTCCTTCTACAAACAGAGAGTTGTGAGTTGTGACACACGGGATGGTTTCTTTAGTTAATTTTGTTCTGTTACGCCAAAGAAGTAAGTATAACTTCTTACCATGGATGACAAATAAAGCTTCTTACATTACGTCAGACCAGGGATGTGACAAAATAATCGATTTTTATATTAATTAATTATTAAAATCGTTTTTTAATGAATCGATTACATTACTTACTCTCTTTTTTTTTAAATAAAAAGATAAGATATACGTTGTTGGATTAGGCCAATTTAGCCAAACTAGACATTTTAATCAAATTTTGCAAACAGCGCCATCTGTGTTATAAATGAAAAAACGCGTGGTCACTAAACGTAAAAAAGGAATGTCACTTGTCAGTCGAAAAATGGCGCCATCTGTATATAAATATTAAAAATCGACTATTTTTTAGTTAATCGTTTTTTTACAAATCGATTTATTTTAAAGAGATAAAAATAGATTATTTAGTAATCGATTTTTCTCTCCAAGGTCCAAGGCAATCACTACATCAGACGAACATACAGCTTGTCACCAACATAGAGTACACCAAAGTTCATCTAAATTATATGATAGATACCTTTTCGAATTGACCAGTAGAAATAACACTACACTGATTGTGAGATTTGGTTTCATAAAATCATTACAAGATTAATAAAATAAGAAATTTGAATAAAGTACCTACTTATGTCAATGGTTTATAATTTTAGTTAAAAGTTTCATTGTCATTAATTGTCAAACTGGGAGCAGTATGAATGGGGGGCGGGGGCAATCATAACTTTAACAACCTTAATCTGTGATCTATAACCATGGATACCAGTGTAGCCAGCTTAGGTATGTTCCTCCCCATTTTGGGGAGAAACATACCTAAGTTTTTTTTGAAGAGAAAAATGTTAAGGGGTTTTTAGGGGGGAAAATGCATAGAAGATTTATTAGGGGATTTTTTCTTTAATAGCATGACTTTAACGATTCTTTTCATTATAAATAAAAGTATTATATTAAAATAATTAACTTTACAAATATGTTAACTGTGATTATTAAATTAAATTTATGATAATTAAAAAAGCTCCTCCTTAACTTTGACATTTGTAAATAATCGGACTTTTTGATGAGTTAACTATTTTAATCTTTGAAATATTTATAATAAATATGACATCTATAGTGGTGAACCGCATATGTCATACCTGGTAACATTTCTATATAGTTTGTGCTGGTAACATAATGGCCAGTGTAGCCAACTTAGGGGCTTTCCCCCCAAAATAAGAGGTAAACAATTGCACCGGTGATTTTTTTAGAGGGGAAAAATATTTAGAGTTTTTTAGGGTTCCATACCTCAAAAAGTAAAAAAGGAACCCTTATAAGATCACTCTCTTGTCCGTTTGTCCGTGTGCCACCACTGATTTTCTCAGGAACGGGTGAACTTAGCAAGTTTAAATTTATACCCGATACTGAGGTCTATAGTCCCTATTAGGTGTATAAAAATCAAGGTCCTGAGTCAACACGATAAAAAGATATGGGCAAATTTAGATTTTCGCAAAAACTTGTAAGTACAAAATTTACCTTAATTTTCAATTTTTTTTATATATCGGAATTTTTCCTTTACTTGTACTATAAGACCTTGCTTTTAACCAAAATTTCAACCGGAAATACCCTAGAGGTTATGGGCCGAAAATATTATGGTAGTTCCCGTTGACTTAGAATCACGAAATTTGGCAAAAAGTAAGGTCTTACAGCACAAATAGAGGAAAAATTCCAAAAAATAAAAAAGTTGAAAATTAAAGTGCAACAGATTTCCTACAAATTTGTATGGAACCCTCGCCGCTCGGTGGGTGAGTCCGACTAGCACTTGTCCGTAATTTTTTGGGCTTATAAAGTTTCATTTTAAAGACTTGGAAAAATCATACATATATCTTTAAATATTATTTGCATCATTTTTCCTTTTTTATTTTTCTCTAAGTAATCTATGAAATTTACTGAAGTGTAAACTTCTATAGGCAGGTTTCGATGGAGAGTAAATTCATATAAGTCGTCATGACATGACATGGTCACGTGACGTGTGCCGATAGATGCCAAACCAAGATAAATGTAAACTGTTTTAATTAACAAAATTTTAATTTAAGAACAAACAATTAATTTGAATATCCAAAAATAAAAACTATTTGTTTAAATGATTTTATGTAATAATAATAATAATAACCATAAATAAGCTTTTTACCTTACATCCTTTAATCATTTAAAAAAAAGTGGGTGTATACTTATGCACGCACATAAGAAGTTATACTTCTTTGGCGGAACAGAACAGAATTGCTAAAGATTTCTTCCCGTATGTCACAACTCTTTGTTTGTAAAAGAAAAGCTAACTTAATCATGTCGCTTTTTGGCTGTCGGTGTGCGCGCGCATCGTGAAAATTTTACTGTCATAAATTTTTCCAAATATGCCAAAAGAAGTATAACTGTAAAAAAAAATTAAAAAGGGGTTGTAGGAGTTTTTGAAATTACTTTTAGGGGGATAAAATTTCAAGTGTTGGCAGCACTGATGAATACTTACTATCAGCGTTTTAGCATTTATCAAATATCAATTAAGTTTTGACTTTTGACTTTAGTTTATCTTATCAATTATCATTTTCAGCAAGTAACTTTGAATATCTTTATAAAATTTACAAAAGTGTTCATTATAATAATTTGAGTCGTGAGTTTACTTAAAATGAAACAAAAAACAATATTTGTGGGGGATATTGTGTCGCCGAAATCATTAAATGATATAAATTGTCGTACATCAGGATTTTTAGAAGTGGAAGATGGAATAGTAAGATACTTCTTGTTATATTATTCCATACTTATAATACCTAGTAAATTTAAAATGTGGCACTATTTGTTACGTTTTCGATCTTATACTGCTGAGTGCTGAATAGATTTCGATGAAATTATATACCTACACATTTTTAGTAAAAATATTTTTAAATTTTATTTCAGATTACTGATATAGGCACAACCACAGAATCTAAACCGTTACGGGTCAGTGACAATACTGATGTACGTGTGTTAGGTCCTAATCAATTTCTAATGCCAGGATTCGTAGACTGTCACACCCATGCACCTCAGTTTCCTAATATTGGGCTAGGACTTGACCGGCCATTGCTTGAATGGCTCGATAAGTATACATTCCCTTTGGAAAGTCAATACAGTGATAAAGAATTTGCTGCCAGTGTGTATGATCAGGTTGTTGTAAGTATTGTATTGTTCATAGGCTTCCAGTAGCTAAAGTGAATTGGAATAAATATATTTTTTTATTTCTTAAGTTCAACGCCTGATTGACTGATATTACAAGTAAATAAATACTATATAATAGTTTTTAAATTAATTATTATAATTTATATTAATGCTAGTAAATAAGCTTTTAGTTTCACATTAACTTATAATAGTCTTTTAAAAAAATTCTTTTATCATTTCAGAGAAGGTTATTAAAAAATGGCACGACAACTGCATGCTATTTTGGATCTATCCACTTAGAAGGCACACTAGAACTTGTAAATAGTGTAATAAAGCACAATCAAAGAGCATTAGTTGGTAAAGTTAGTATGAACATCAAGAATGATGCAGGTTATTTTAATGATACAAAAAAGGAATTAGAAGAGGTTGAGACATTTGTAAATAAAGTATATAATTGTAAGGTAAATAAATTGTTTCTATTTCAAATTCTAAATCTTATTACAAAAATACATATATTATGCAATCATAGAAAGAATTTGACAAGAAATAAAACTAAGCAATAGGGAATATGCCTGTGATTTAAATAAAGGTGAAATATCTTTTTTATAATCTTCATTGCTTTCGAATTAAGCCTGTATCAATATTTATAATGTATTTTTGGTTAAGAAAATAATTATTAAAATGTTTAAAAATAGGTGGGAAATTCAAAGCAGTTGAAACGCACGCCATTGGTCAGACCGAATATGACGTCAAAGTATTATTAACAGCGATTAGCGATTTTGTCGCTGCAAATTGAGTCGTCATTTTACTGTGTATATCATACTGTGACGTCACGAAAAGCGCGCGAAATAGCGGGCGTTTAAGGGGCTAGACATAGCTAATTTGCTGTTTTTGTATGCTTATAACTTTTTTACACGCATGCTAACAATCTAAAAAATATATTTTGTAGATAACTTTTTTGACTTCCTTATCATTTAACGAATTTGTTTTTATATGCATGGTTTACGAGAATATAAGTAAATTGTGAACGTCTAGTTAAGCACTAAACATCCTATAGGCAATATATACGATATATTGTCTATAGCTCTATATATTTAGAAAATATATATGATATATTACAATGTACTTAATATTAAAAAGAAGCGTACCGTGTGTACTTTAAACTTATTTAGCAAATTTTCAAAAACAGCAATAGTTTCGGAAAAACTAGCGGTTTTTGCTTTTCTTAGTTTTGCTTAGCGGAGGACTGGGCGGCAGTCGGCCGACGACCTTCGTATAGGATACCCGTGTTTCTCGTCGCTTCGCAAACAACGCGCCAAAGTAAAATATTTGGATGTAGCATTTATTTTACTATAAAAGTTAACTAAAGTGCCTTCGGCTGGGCAGATTGTGACAAAACACGTTTTTTTTATGAATATAAAATATGTTAAGTTTATTATATTTATAACAACGAGAGGGCTTATTATAGCTTAGGGAATCGTTGTTATTAGTGTAAATATTTTTTAAATATTTTTGAGTAACTGTAAATAGTGTTTATAAGTAAAGGTATTTTTAGTGAAGTGACTCAATTTAAAAAATACTTAATATCTGCAAAAATGCCAAAAAAAAGACGATGCTAATTACGAAGAATTCAAAAATGTCAAGAAGTAATGTAAGTAGATGCGAATATTTAAATCATATTCATTCTTTTACAAACTCTCGTACAATAATAATAACCCAACAAAACCTTCTCGAAGTACCAGGAGCAACCCGCATGGTACACCGCCCACCGAAGAGGGCCACCTCCCTGTGCGTTTCTTGGCTTCGCGCCCGGCTGGATTGCCGGGCACTACTGAGCCCCCCCACCACCACAAGGTGAACGCTCGTTGGGGGGGACTATTTCCTATCCTAATCCTATATATGGGTAAACATTTCGAAATCTGTTCAAGAGTTCATTTGGTGTAAAGTAAGAACAATGGGTTTTACCCACAAATTGCGGGTTCGATCCCCTAGTGTCTATTGCGAGTGGTATTATTTAATAATTTAGATTTTTTTATAATTAATTACTTATTATTTTTTGTTTCTGTTTTTGCAGGAATTAAAGAAGTCTTGTTTTAGGTCATGCTTTAGATTAGGTTCATTTACGTCATTGGCTAAGTCTAGCGCCATAAAGTATCCATATCAGTATGATATTTAAAAACAAAATTATACTAAATTTTAGTAAATGATGTTAGCTATTGTATAAATAATTAAATAAAAATCACGCATATTCCCTATTATTAATAAGGATCATATAAAAAGTTATTTTTTATTTCAGAATGATTTGGTTCAGCCTATAGTCACTCCACGATTTGCAGTCAGCTGTGACAAAGAACTAATGAAACAGCTGTCACAAATTGCTAATAGATATCAATGTGGAATACAGGTAAAAATGCGTTTTTTACTTATTATTAGGATATTATCAAAACAAAATTTATTGTGTGTTTAAAATTTATTTCAAAATATATCGAAAAAATACATTAAAAGTTTCGAGTAGTAGTATGAAAAAAAATGTTTTAAAAGAAAACAATATCGAATGTGCATAATACAAGACGTGGATGCGATAAAACAATAGCATTCCCAAGGAGGATTGATGTCAGGCAGGACGCAGGCGGCCGGTCGTAAAACTTGCCAAATCCTATCATCAGTACGGAAGATGTAATGCGCCGACCCCAAGTTATTGAGAAATGGGCAGGCAGAAGAAGACTAGAATATTGTCAAAAAAATAAAAAAACCATGCTGACAAATAACATTGCCTATGGACACCTCTTTAGTACATTCTGGGTATTTTTAATTTCCTCCCATAAACATTGAAAAGTGGCAAACCAATGAAACTTTCTTAAATTTATAGTAGGTATATTGTTAAAAATTCTCAATAAGTTACTATAATAAATCATAACTTCTAATAATAAGAATACCAAACACAAAGCCTACTAAAGTTTGATCTTATTATAACACAATCTATTTTGATTCGTGAATAAATATTATATAACTTTACAGAGTCATATATCAGAAAATCAAAAGGAAATAGAACATGTTTTGGAAAAAAATCCATGTTGCTCTTGTTATTCAGATGTATATGAGAAATGTGGCATTTTTGATGAAAAGGTATGTATTGTTAAATTACTATATGAAATTATATTTTTTTCTATTTTGCAAGTTTTTTTATGTTTTACGGTTTGATAAGAAAAGTAAACTTGTCTTGTACTTTCTCATTTTTAATTTTATCACTATTTATTAGGGTCGTATTGTCGATTAGTAACTTAAAAGTGCCTATTGCAAACTCACAAACAGTAGGTAGTAACAGTGTGTCTAGTTTCCTATGTCTTTGACTTCATTAAGTCTTACATAATAACAGTGTCAAATTGTAGACAATGTGATGCCAAATCATATAGTCGATCTGTGCACTAATTTTTACTAAAGTCCATCATGCCATTTCCACTTAAAGGAGTAACAATCAAACACACATAAAAAGAAACTAACAACTAACTCATTTATTAACCCCCCACGCAAAAAGAGGGATGTTATAAGTTTGACGTCGATGCCTGTCTGTGTGTGTGTGTCTGTCTGTGGCATCGTAGCTCTCAAACGGGTGGACCGATTGCGATGTGGTTTTTTTTTTCATTTAAAAGCCATTCCTTGTGGTGGTTCTTAGCTATGTTTGGTTAATATCGGTCCAGCAGTGTAAGAGTATCAGCTCTTTTGCAAAATGATGTAAGGCATTTTGGCGTATGATTACTCGATTATGTGCTTTACGCGTGCCAGTGTAATCGTTAAATGATAATTAATTTGCGTAGGGTTTTTTTTTAATTTTTAATAAAAATCACGATTTTTAAAGTAAAACTTCCTTCCGCACGCTTGACTTGGGGGTTAAGCTGGTAAATGCGATACGAAAAAATGTACATACGCACGTTTCTTGCCATGGTAACCGTTGTTGTCTGACAAACGATATATATTATTACATTCTTTCCTTTAATGATATTCTATAAATATATGATTGTAATATGCCATATATGCGTTATTTTTAGTATCTCACCTATCCTAATTACATATTTAAAACATAAATTGAATTTTATAAAGAGTACCGATAACCTACAGAAGTTTAACTTCTAGCGCGTGTACACATTCATACACGCACTTTTTATTTATTTTTTTAATAAAATGTAGGTATAATACAAATAAAATAGGAATTCAGTATAAATCCAAGTCTTTACTATATACTTTTGTCAGTCAATTGTTCCAGAATTTAATTTCTTGGATAGAAAACACACATCGAACAGATTCGAATATATAAATTTATTTTAACCCATTTAATAAACATTTCCAGTGTATAATGGCGCATGCAATTTATCTGAGTGAAAAAGAGATGTCAATATTTTCACGTAAAGGAATTAGCATAGCACACTGCCCCGCCTCAAACACCAGGCTAAAGTCCGGCTTGTGTCCTGTACGGAAACTACTTAATAATAAAATTAAAGTGGGACTTGGTACAGGTAATCAAATAAATATACTTATAAAATAATAATATTATTAATTTAAAAACTAAACTTAGATAATCTAGAAGATTGTCTTGTTGAAAATGAACTCAAATACAAAAATAAAATAGTAAAGTATGTAGTGATTTTTTCAAACTAAAAAGCTGTAAATAAAAAAAATATTTACAAATAAAAAAAAACCCGACTGCATAAAATCTAACTAAAAAGATGAAAAGAAGTTCACGCAGGAATAAGTAATAAGAGGGAGTATACACGTTTCATTCTTGCCGCGAGATGTACATACTCGTATGTCTCCGACTGCATAATACTATATTCCTTCGTAAACTTCTGTTCATCTTTTTAGTTAGATTTTATGCAGTCGGGTATTTTTTTTATATATATTTTTTTGGTAATGAAGTAAAATAGTTCGTAGGCTTTCGGATCAACGCCATCTAGCACCTATTTAATTAAACAAAAAAGGTCGAATTAGGACCGTTCTACTTCTTCGTATGTTATCTGCTTTGTATGTTTGGTTTTATTTATTTCACTAATTTTTAAATAGATGTATCGGGCGGTGACAATGCGAGTATATTGGACGCTATACGACGAACAATGGACGTCTCTGAACATTTACATTTACTAGGAGCCGAGGAATCGGCTTTAAATTGGAAGGAAGCTCTATATTTGGCGACATTAGGTGGAGCGGAAGGTAACGTTTTATATTTAATTAGCATTGCCCGCGGCTCCGCCCGCATTCAGATGACCAAAGACCAAATTCTTAGGTTTTACATATTAGTATAGCCTTACATTGCAGTTTTTGTATTTTTTCTCAGAAATGAGACATTTTTTTCTGCGGTAAAAAGTATCCTATATGTTGACCTAGATAATCAGCTATGACCATACCAAATTTCATCAAAATCCGTCCAGTAGTTTTTCTGTGATGCGGTAACAGACAGACAAAAATTCTAATAACTGTAGATTCGGCCTCTGTATCGAAAATAATGTCTATCAATAAGATTTTCCAAAAAATATTTAATGTACAGATTTGACTCAGTTAGAATTTTATTATATGTATAGACTTAATTATTACTAAATCCTGACACTAAAATTGCTCTTAAATGTGTCACATCACTATGATATGACGTCAAAAAAGTCATAATAGAATGCAAAACTTGCATTAAAAACTGTTTTTTTTTATACTTGGTTCTAGACGTTTCAATTTTCAAATGCTTTACAGCAATCACGGTACGAATTCAGTTTTGTGTACAAACACTTAACCATAACTTTACTATATAAAACCTTTAATAAGTACATATCAACTAAAAAATTTTTGTGTATCCCGTAAGAAATATATGTCGTATATTTATATAGATTTATGGGGATAAACTACAAAATTATCAATATATATACATAAAACGATTATTTTTATAATCAAATATTTAAAATCAAAGATAGGTAAATATCATTATTTTTTTACAGCTCTCCATTTAAACGACAAAATTGGTAGTTTCGAGATCGGTAAGCAGTTCGACGCACTGCTCATAGATTTGTATGCAAAAGATAGCCCTGTTGATAAGTTCGATTATTCTGTGGCAATAAATAAAGAAGAGAATTTACTAGATAAAGTACAGAGATTCATTTACTTGGGAGATGATAGAAATATTGTGCAGGTTTTTGTTAAGGGCAAGAAAGTGAAAGATATAAATATGGCCAGCACAAATGTTGCTTTATCATAACGAAAAAGGATCATAAACATGTATTTCTACAATTTTTATTATTATTTCAATAGCTATATGTATAAAATATTGATTTTTTTTAAATAAAATTTTTACTATTTTTGATATAATTTGAATATGGGAGGTTTTCAATGATATTTCATTTATTTAAATCTACTTAATATTCAAGGTTTTTATTTTTTGAAATGAGAGGAATATTTATTTTATGAACATTTTAGTTTTTTACCATTTTTGAGTGACTTGGGTTTTAATTATTTTTGCTAACTATTTAAATGTTTATATTAGCCATATCCCTATTTAAAAACTTTCAATAGTGATACAGAGTTAAGACAAAACGGTTGTGTATATAATATTTTTAAATAATATAAATGGGAGTTGGGACCAATTTACTTTAATAAAAGTATATTTTTATTAATATGTTATATGTATAATTTATATAAATAAATACCATTTTACAGTATACATATCTTTTTTTTCAACAGAAATAATACCTTTAGAAATAGTGGCCCACAAAGCGGCTAAATAACGTGGATACAATTTTCTTATCTATATATTTAAAATAAAAATAAAATCCAGCAATTATTCCATAAATTTTTATTTATATTTTCGTGTAATTCTTTATAATTTGTATAGAAAATGTGCAAATATAATGTGACAATTTGTTACAACTTAATTCACAAAAGCGAATACCATAGTACAAATACTCTAAAATAAATTATATAATACTAATACTATTTTATATAAAGAAAACTAAAATGGACATCAATAATTTTGCTACACCGTTCGTTTATCGTCCATTGCTCTAGACTTGAGCTACAAATAAAATAACATATCAATTTGAAACTTTTACAAAACAAAATTCGTTCTAATTCAAACTAAAATCTAACAATTTGTTCGCGCCGTCGTTAAAGCTCCGAGATCTGTGAAGGATGACTTAACATTTTACGACAATAGATAATACTAATACTCAAAGCGACTGCTTTCAATACTAAGTCGGTGGAATGATTAGGTATTACATATTCGAGTTAATATAATATAAAATACAATTTAATGAGAACAGTCTTATAAAAAATTAAATGTACCCAACGATTTGCAAAAACTTACATCATTGTACAAAAACATATTTTCTATAATTAAAGACAATCGTCGAAAGTGGTTTAAAAAAGAATAGGACGCACTTTATTTAAAGATATTTAGTAGAATCGTTATTAAATTGTAAAACTTGCTGCCATCGCTATTCGTCAAGACTTGCGATTCAAATCTATATAAAATGGCAAAAGCAACAAACGTATGTAACTATAATAACTGACTACTCATCTATACATCAATACATTTATTATTTATAATAAAAAATAAAACTACATATTAATTTATCCTAACGCTAATCAATGAACACAGGAACTTGGACGTCCAATATCCAAGAAAAATTTAACATCTATCAAAAATTACACAACACTCATAACCGTAGGCCTATGAGCGCGCGCTTGGCCAGGTGTTGCCAGATGCGCGTATTTTAACAAATATATTCAAAAACTAAAAATAAACACATTAACTACTTATTTTACTTAATACTTAAATGATATAAATAACTGACCAAATGGTCTTTTGGATTTTTATAAATTATAGCAACATATGGCAACACCGGTCCATACTATCGTTAGTAATATATAATAATAATAATAATATAAAATGCTAATAGAATGATTAGGTACCTTACATATGGCCACAATTAGCCCTCATGTAACTGCTACACCACAACCGCTAGGAATTCATTAATACATTGAGCTGCCTTCATAAACTAAACTATATAGCATCGTAACATATTTATAAACATGTTCACACATTTACGATATTTAAATCGAATATATTATATTATTATAATTGCTTTATAGTTGTATTAGAAAAGTATTCGATTAAAACTCGATACTCGAAACGAATCACTTCATTCGTTCTTTTTTCTATAGACAAATCGTACAGATATAAACACTTAATAACTAGCCTTGCATTGAAATATTAAAACAGCAAAACCAGTTAAAAATACTTTTTTAAAATATATTCGTTAACAATTATAAAAAATATAACTCGTGCTCTATAATTAATGAGGAGTGAATGACGAAGAATGAAAAAAGTATTGACATGAGAAAGTGCTCGCTTCAGCACTCGTACATGAAAATCCTTACTTAGTTCAGTTATCGAATGAACTAAACTTATAAGTTTAAATACTGTACCAAACTTTTAAATTCCATAAAACCTCAAACACTTTTAAAGAAGTAAAACAGATAATACAAAGAATTTATTTTATAAGTTTATCAAAAAGTCTATAGCTAAAATTACCTTACATCATAAAAATGTCAATAATGAAAGGTTCTAAAAAATTAGGACTATTACAATAATTACACAAGATTTCACAATCAACCAGCACCTATAAATTATATTAGAACGGTTTTATATAAAGTTTAGACATCGGATTATATGTATGTACTTACACATATTTTGTCTATCTGTTTAGTCCGGATAATCTCCGAAACGACTGGACTGACGGGACTTTCACTGGCAGATAGTTGATGTTATAAGGAATAACGTAGACTTTTATTTTAGAAAAAGAATTAGGGTCCCGCTCAAAAAAATTAAAACGTAAAATTAAGTCATTAGTAGATAATATATAATCCAATGTCTATATAACGATGTTTGTACTACAAATTCTAGACAACCAATATCAAATTCCTGAATTAAGTCTGCATCGATTCCAAGATGAAAATTTATAAATAGGTCAATATAATTAATTTTATAAAAAATATAATTTCGAACATCTGACAGATCTTAGTGTATATAACACAGCATTATAAAACTAATCAAGTGTAGAATAATCGGTCTTTGTTTATACAAAAGATTATAATATAAAAATTGTATTCAGTATTAGAATTTTGGCAATAATGAATATGTAGAAGGGTGTAAATTAAATATGATGAGCGAAATACAATTAAATAATACATAAATGAGGTAGAGTAAAATGCAGTGTGTTGTTATATACTTCAGTATACCAGTACATATACTAGAAAAATTTCGCAATGTTACTTTTCATATCTCCTAAATGTATGTTATTTATCATAATTATTTTAATTTAATATTTACAGGAATGTTCGATGTGCAAATACTAAAAAAAAGTAACTGCCTATGAAGTTTTTAGTTGTATGATGGCACGAGTAAAGTAAAGCTTCCATATAAAAATACAAATGCACACTAGATGTAATAGAAATTATGTTATGATAAGAATTATGTATGTCTTATCATATTATAAACATATACATATGTTATAGAACCCCTGTATAAAGTGAACAATACTAATAAATAGTATTTGTTTATATTATAAATTAAAGTACTGCACACATGTATAGATTTTTACATCTAGAAATGTTTATTTTTAGAGAGCACATACTTTATATATTAAAATAAAACGTTCACTCATGCCATTGCTAGAGAACGTTTTAACATTTAACATTCGTTTCGTAAAGTCATTTTACAAACAACAAAAAGAACTTAAGACTGAGTAAGAAATAATATTTTTAATTTTTATATGGACATAGCTAACATTTTGCAAAAACAGAAAATAATTACATCTATTTTTGTTCATATTAATAATACTAACAGTTTAAATAGTATATAATATATCTATAATATGTATAATAATTTATAGTGTATTATGAAAAATAATAAAGTATCCTTTTTAGAAACAAATGTTATGTATATGTTAAAATCACATACTATACATAATAATAGACGAGGATCTTTACACTGATATACATATATATTGAGAAGTTATATGTAAAACTCAGAAAAAAAATATAATATGCTAATCATCCATATTATATATATATATATATATATATATATATATATATATATTATGTTATTAATATATAATATTGTTATATATATATAGGTAATAGCAACATGTTTGAGGGTATATTACTGTGTAGGATATTTGAAAGTAATTACTTCGATAAATGTAGGGTTGCAAGAAAATGTTTTATTATGTGCATGTTTCATACATTTGGCACCAAGATATACTATGACATTAAATATAGGGGTGTTTTATCTTGCTAAATATTTTTGGTAGGATTATATTCATTGAACAAAACAGATCAATATATAATGTACAACCCGTGTCAATAAAGAATGAAATTGCAAATGGAGGCAGTAATAATACCTCAGTATAGACAACATAAAAAAAAATATCCAACTATTTTGCCATGTGTCTAATAGTAAAAATTTGTCGATAGAATAAATAATAAATTGTTCGTTACGTTAAAAAAGTTAATTTGTCAAACTTTAATTTCTTATCACTTTATAGCAGTAATATGTAATTTGGCTAAATAAATACAATTAAAATTTTTATACAAGATTAAATTCAATAAAAAACAATGACTTAGAGATCAATATTATTAGACTAAGATGACATTACAATGGCCTTCAATTCCATTCTTAATTGACACAGCTTATACAGCGTGTTTAGTTAGGAGGGTTACAACTTACATTCTTTTTATGTATCTGAGGATGCGTATACAGAGCCAGATTTAGAAGAGGACATGAAAATGGGGGTCTAAATGAATTAACTTTTCACTAGTTCAACGTCACTCATTAATCACATTATTTAACTTGAAACATATTATAAAAAAACAAGGTCTTAACGATTCGTCGTTAGCCCCTTTAACCTCAAACTTGGCACTGTATATAATTATATAGTCGGGTGTGTACGTGTGTCAGTGGCGAAGTATCCATACTAGACGTCTTACATTACAATGTAGTTTGCTATAAATTTTCATACATTTAATTTTTTTTTATGTGTAAATGTTCTTTTGGAAATATATATATATATATAATAGCTTTAATACGTACATATAAAAATTGTATATCAATGTTTTTTGTTTCGTAACGGCCTACCTCTGACGCCACTGACGTGTGTATATATGTGGTGTGTGTGTGTGTGTGTGTGCGCATTACCAGGTGGAAGGTCGGGGGCAGGTGCGGGAGGGTCACGCGGTCACTTGACGAGGCTGGAGAGCGAGCGGCACCTCAGTGTCGGAGTGCGTGAGGGCGCGGCACAGGCGCGCGCGCCGCGACCGCCGCCGCGACCCGCCTGTGTGCACGTGCCGTTGTTGGTGGGGGCGGACCGGGGCCGCTGGACGTTTGCACACGTGTGTATGCGCCGTTATTGTCACGTTACAAATGGGGTAGTTAACATCATTAACCAATTAATTCCAAGAGAAACAATTTTTCAATTTAATATAAAATTACATTTTTAGTTGTTTTGATAGCAATAAATTTAATCAAGTTAATCGAGTTGGCAAAAAAATGAGATCACAGGTTACTTTTGCCATACAAAATCAATAGGAGAATCGCTTTGTAAAGGCTCATAAAAATATATATGTCAATTGATTGATGGTGTCCATAACCCAAATTTAATTTTGATATTGTTCTTTATTTAAGTTTATACTTTTTCTTTTTAAAGACGATATGTAACATTAAAAAGTTTATAACACAAGAAAATTTCATAGACACCTTTTAAAAAATATATTAACAATACTGGCGCATATTACCTGTGCAAATGTCTGAATATTCACAATGTCATTTTAAAAAAAACTGTCATTGGGCGCTGATAACGAAAAAAAAACTTTTTAAATAGCTTTACAAATTAAATAGCAAATAATAATAAATTTTCTACATTTTATATCAGCACACAACGACATTAAATGTGTCAATAATGGAATTTGAATAAATTCGACAATTGACAACACCAAGAAACGTGCACATCGAAACAAACGATAGGAACAACAATCTTAGGCGACATCAATATATCATGCCGAAACCGTTGCATTCATTGAAATATCGAAAAGCATATACATTGTCACGAGCACGTTGTGTTTTTAAATATTATACAAATTCGAAAATACTTTAAAAAAAAGTGTCAAAATTTTATATGATTTCGAATTTGTAAATAAATAAAGCTAAAAGATGACGTCACATGGACAGCTTTGTGTTGCCATTTTTGTATTTAAAATTACTAATGATAGCTTTTGTTCAGTAAAAAATGCATCTAAGGTCGACGCTGTTAATAAAATAAGCGATAAAAATGTAATAAATTTGTTCGTAAAGTTTAACATTATCGAAATTGCAAATGAGTAAAGCAATCACAATAAGTGTTTTCAAACATACGTACTAACAATAATATTTCATTATATATAGCTATTAGCTAGTATATCAACAAATCACTAATGTAAGTTTAACCTAACAATTAATTTGAACTAACCAGTCTATCTAAGCAGAAAACAAAATTCATTTAAAAACTCTGTGCGTTAAAGTACCAAAAAAAAACATTTAATTTTTATTATAACCTATTAAAAATACATCAAAAGCCGACCTATAATAAATATAAGCTACGATAATAATTAGAGTCCAATAAATAAAGTGAAAATAATTTTTTGGCAAACGAATCCAAAACGTGCAACACATACATGCCTACAAACTAACAATGCGCACATGCAATAAGGAAAAGCGACCCCCTTCGCCCATATATATATACACTGTGTCTCAAGCTTTGAAGGCATTTCCCTTTCGGCTACATAAATAAAAATACTTACAAATACAATATAAATGGTATAATTATATTTATAAGAAAATAATATACTTTTACCTAACCGTAACTTACATCGACCAAAAAAGTACTAGATACTCAAACCCCATGCAAAAGTTCTCTTAAAACTGTCACCAGTTGTGTTTCAATCTATAATAAAATTCGTTTATCACAACCTATAAAATTTGCTTGTTAGATAGAAGATCTTAGAAGTTCACGAACGATATCTAAATTAATGTATCAACTGACCAAACCAATAACCTTATGGAAACAAAATATAACTTATTTACATACTTCAATATAGACTGCGAAATATATCATAGTATACATAAATATGCCAAACCGCACTTGGCCAGCGTGGTGGACTATGGCCTGATCCCCTCATATTGAAGGGAGGCCCGTACCCAGCAGTGGGACGTCAAAAAGGGCTGAATACAATACAATACATAAATATATACATAATAAAAACATACATATAATAAAAGAAAAATCCGTAACCGAAAAAAAACCAGTAGAAATATATAAGAAAAGGAAAAAAAAAAGAAAAAAAATCTGTAACCGAAAAAAAAAGCAGCCGAAAAGGAAGCGCATCCGTTGCGTAACACATAACCACAGTACCGGTTGGTGTGCGTGTGTGTGAATCCGAAATCCGAATCAAAATAAAAACTCTAGACAGGCGACGAGCGCTAGGAGGGCCTTGCTCTCGCGCGCGCAGGGCGGGCGGGCGGTCGCGGGGGCGGGGGCCGGGGGAGGGGCGGGCGGCGTACTTGCGCGGGGGCGGGCGTCCAGCGAGGCGGCGGGCTGCAGGAACCACTCGGAGCGGGTCCGCATGCGCGCCCGCTGCCGCTCGTGCACCTACGCACCCGCCCTGTTACCCACACCGCTCACCGTACCCTCGTACGTGCGCACGGTGGACGCTCGCACGGTATAAACAACTCTGTTCGGTTGTGATACGACGAGTGAAATATAATATAGTGCCATGTTAGCTAATTGACTTGGAATATGCTTAAGTTTAAATTTTATAAAAATGTTCGTCTTAAATACTAACACGATCTAATAATAAATTTCGATAAATCTACGTATGACTTTGAAAAGTGATTATTGAAATACATAATATATCACATAATTTGTTTAATTTTAAAATTTAATCTATATATACATATATAAACCATAGGGGTTAAAACTTGACATTTTAGTAGTTGATGCATTTTATGGTGTAAACATCCACTAAGAAAGTAGTTTTAGAAATTCCGTTTCTGGATATAAATAAATATGTATTTCACAGTTCCTGAAAATCTGTCCCTTAAGAGAAACCCTTGTGAAATAGGGGTTGAAAGTTTATATGGGAAGTCCGTCACTTTTGGAGTAAGAAGCATGAAGTTTCATATAGAAGCTTTTGATTAGAAATAAATATATATTTCAGCGTTTTTAAAAACCTATCCCCTACGAGGGTGGAATAAGGGTTGAAAGTTTATATGGAGAGTCTGTCATTTTATAAACAAGAAGAATGAAATTTAGTATTAAAGCTTCTCAGCAAAAATAAATACATACGAATTATATCGTTTTGGAACTTCAACCCCAAACGCAAGAAATAGGGCGGAAACATTAATATTAATTCACAGAAATACGTAAAATTTATTTTCAGATACTGGATTCCTGTAATGGAAAAATAATTTTCTTACTAATTATTGTAACTTCAATAATATGATAATAAAAAAAATAATTACCATTTTAGAGTTATCAATAATTTTTTAAGTATTTTTTTTTTAGTTTTTCTAATTGAAACCTTAAATTCAAGAAACGTTTATTTTTTTATTTTGCTAAAATGCTTTCCGTTTTAAGTGACAATGTTTCAAAGCTGACAACACTTCTGAAATGTCAGAATTCCGTCGAATTAAAAATCAGACTTTAGAGCGATTTTTGACCCCTGAAAACCCCCACATACTAAACTTCAGCGAAATCGTTAAGAGCCGTTTTCGAGATCGCCGGTATAAATATACAAGAATTTCTCGTTTCAATATATTAGATATTATGTATTCCGAAAACATAAAAAAAAATATTTGTATATAAATATGTTAGTAAAAGCAACACAATATTCGACGGAGAGTCACAATTATACCATCCATCAAATTATTACTAATGGCATAAAGCCCAAGAATTTTATTTTTTGTAGTTTTAGCGCGAGCGAAACCACGGGTTCTGCTAGTAATCTATAAATTATATGTTTCTTAGTATTCTATAAGTATAGATTAATTCATCAATATTTAAACGAATCCTAAATAAATTTAAATAAGCAGTTTATTTTTCTAAAAATTTTTAAACTTGAATTTTCTACTTTCGAGCTATTTCGAACATCTGTAACATGGCACTTCGTATGCTAGGGTTGATTGATACAAGTATTAGATAATGATAATATTATATGATTTATATTTAATCATAAAATAAATTTTAAAACAATATTTCAATTTTTTTTTCCAACAAAGTTGTTCATACCTTAAAACGAGCTTCTATATACAGTGACAAATAACCCACAAACCGTGTGATATTTACAAAGTAATCTCCATAAAACAGAAGATTATTTAGCAAATATAATATTCACTCAGAGAACAAACCTATGTACCTAAAACCTCGTAATATCTTAACTAACCACCTTATAAGTAAAATACTGCATTATTTCGGATTAGGTTTATTTAATTAATTGTATAAAGTGAAACAAATGTTAGGAACATTAGTGCGTTAATCATTTATAATTTAATTAGTCACTACACAATACACCTATTATAAACCATTACCATCGAAAAATCAATAATAATAATATATTATCCAAAATATATATTAATTTCATCGAATAAAAAAAAAACACAACCGCAAATTGACAATGCTTTTTGGTCAGTATATAAATTAATATACAAACATGTTCTAAAATATCATGTAGGTACAATTTTTATTCCCGTACAAAAAGTAACACGTAGTATAAGTGTATCGTCTACGAAGCGTTATTGTTTATTTCACACACGTTGCATTTTCATAGAAATAACTAAAAGAAAGTCACAACTCGCCTTAAATACCTTTTAAGTGTGAACAGATAATTTTTCATGCAACAAGTATGAGTATGAACCACTGAAAAATACCAGAATTTTGTATTACCTACAACACGAGATAAGAAGGTATAAGAATTACTTAATCTTGTATAATTTTATCATTTTTAATAGATGTTTGTAAATTACATCATAGAGAACAATAAAGTAATAACAGTTGTTGCTTTTACTTCATATAAAATGTTTTTTTTTTATTTGACTTTCTTAATATTTAAAAAATAAATATAGTAAAACTAAACTAATAAGTTCAAATAATTTAAAGGAACAAGAAATTTTAAGTTATTTAGAATATCTAAAAATTCCTTTGCTAAAATACCAGATTGCAAAAATTTTTATTAAAAAAAAAATTAAGTCAGTGGTTCATACTAAGAAAACGGGGATTACATAGAGTAGACAAGGTACGATTCGTTCGTTGTACTACGGGTATCTACAGATCAAAACCTCGTCACCATTTCTTAAACAATAACCAATCCTTTAGTGTGCGCTAGAATTCAAACATACATTTTATATACGTTTTCTGATTCAATTCAATTTATCAGTGAGATATTCATTAATCTAGAGTTCATATAATATGAGATTATTCTCAGACAATTAAGAATAGGTAAAAAACGTTATAAAACAAAAAATATTCCAATATTGATATTACCTACTAGAGTTCAAGCTCAATTTGTATATAATCAATTACTTATACTGTTAATTTAACTCTTTTAAATAGATCACTACTAATGCTGATATATAATCACGATTTAAATAAAACAACATAATTTTTAGTTTATTGACACGTTGTATGTATGTTCGTTATTTTTTTATTCAATATAATCAATTATATTTATAAATAATTTTGACTGCGAATTTTGTACAGTTAATAGAACTAATTATTTTTACTTTACTAACAATTTATATTAAGAATGCTTAGTTATCTGCATTCAAGTTTTTTCTAAAGAAAAAAAAACATTTTAATTTAGAAAATCGTATCTACGAAAAAACACCTAACTTGTATAATCATAATATGCATTGTGCATGTATTAGAAAATAAAATTTAACCGAATTTAACCTAAAAAAAATAAATAAACATTTCAAATAATATAATCGATTAGGTATACACATAGCGGGTCTCACCTGAGGCAAGTAGGAGAGGCTCTTGGTGCTCTCCGCGTACTTGTTTATGGCGCGCAGTTCCTCGAGCGTCATGTGCGGGCTCGAGTTGCTGCGGGATGATTGCGACGACGAGCTCACTGAAACCTGCATGAAATTCGATTAATATATAAATTACCAGTTCTTCTCGGGTTTGAGGCTTCTTCTTTCCGAACTGGTAGAAGACTCTTGGCGTTTAGTAAAAAAATGTAATAAATATAATACTGAATAAAATATATTGAATTTAAACTAACGACTCACCCTAGCTTTGCTTGCGGTTCGTCCCTGGACAAAAACAATGCTCGCTAGCATGCTCGCGCGCTTGCTCGCGATACAGATAATAGTGTTAAGAACATAATTAGCTGCGCGAAATACATTACGGAAGACGCTGAAATGTAACCAAAGCAAACCATACCGTGTGAACTCACCTTAAACACGCTCTCCTCCAGCGATATGGACAGGCGCGTGCAGGAGTCGAGCAGGCTGTGCTCGGGGATGATGCCGAGGCCGGCGCCGGCGCCCGGCCCGCACGCCGCGCCCACCAGCGCCGGCATGGACTGGCACTCCTCCGACTTGGACAGACCTGCTCGTGGGTTTACGACTTCAGCTTTTTTTTTAAATACATATATAATAATAACAATAAATAATCCTGTTCTTTTTTCGAATTTTCTTAATTTATTTTGGCGTTGTGTTTCATGAAAAAATCCGCAAAAATAGGTTCATTTAAAATGAAAAATTCGCGTTAATCTAAGAAATTATTAAACAATCAATGACTTTGTGACCTTTTTATTATATTTATAATGTTGATTTGTTGACACGACTGGATTCTGGAAGTCAGGGAACTAATTTTTCTTTAAATATAATTCCTTCACATATAAAAATTGAGAAAATTACAATAATACATAATGGAAATAACCCAAAATTTATTTGTTACAATAATTTGCTTTCTTTAACATATTATTATGAAGCGCAATCCTAAATACTTTTTAATTTATAGTTCTAAAGCATGTGCGTAATATACATACATTATTTTTAAAGTTCATATATTAAATAATTTCATAATAATATGCACTAAACCAATAATAAACAAGTATATGTATGTTCCTACTATATAATTTTCCTCAAAAACGAAGTAAAAAATATATATAAAAGTGCTTTCCACAAGTTATGTTTTTGAAAAACCTAATTTTAATTGATGATTGATATGTTAAAGAATATTCATATAAATAAATAATCCCATATATGGTTAAATGTGCTACCAATGTTATGCCCATTTGATTCGAAAATTAAAGTGATATAATAAATCTACTTCAAACTGTGACATTATTAACGCACAAAAGTGCTGGACTCACCAAAAAATAACTTATATTGAAAACTTAACAAACTTGACTTAAGAACTTAAATGTTGTTGACCTGTGGAAAATTGGCTACTTAAAAATCTATACTAATATTTATAAATGTGAAAGTTTATGAGTATGGGATGTATGGATGTTTGTTACTCAATCACGCCAGAACGGCTGAACAGATCTGAATGAAATTTGGCACAGAGATAGATTATAGTCTGGAATAACACATAGGCTATTTTCTATCCCGGAAAAATGTACGGTTCCCGTAGGATAGTCTGTTTTTGCTGTCCTGACAGCGAAGTTTTATCTAACGATATAATTATACGGCGACTTCTTCTGTATATTATTAGGTACTTAACTGTTGAGCATCTCGCCGGCTCTTCCAGCAGAACTGCCATCCGAGCCGGTGGTAGCCTGCCTTGAGACTTACATATTGACAATTTCAATTAAAATATAAAATGGATGATTCACAAAAGAAAAAGTGTTTGTAAAAGCGTATTTAAATAATATAATTTTGATTTTAAATATATAAAGAATTCTACTTATTTTTTTAAATTATGAAGAGTATTTTGAAAGCCTATTCGAGAACCTTAATTTTTGCGGTTACTATACCAAATATGGAAAAATTGGAGCAATATTCCAAACGTCATTATAATTCATAAATAATCATTATTGTAACATCAATAAAAAAAAATATTAGAAAAAAAATCCATACTTTTTTTCATAAAAAACAGAACAAAGTAACAAAAGATAAAACCCTTTAAGCCTATAATATAGAACGACGCATTCGCGATGTGTGACAACGTCAGATTAGTGCAATGCCTTACGCTTGTATGGTCTCCTTACCTTCTAAATTGAACTTGTTGCCCCAGCGATCGCATTCACACTGAAGCCATGTTTTCTCAGCCTCTAACGATAACTGACCTGTAAAAAAAGAAATAATTCTTAGAAAATATCATGATTATTGATTATAAGATATTAAAGAACTAAAAATATTATGCAGTATAATACAAATATAATATTTATTATAGGATAAGTAAGATATGTACATTGTACATACATATGTACATAATATATACATATATTTACTTATTTGAGTCATGAATTTTTAATTTGTTATGTAATAGTGACTGGTCTCAATTCAGGGGCTAATCACACTCACTCATTCATTGTGCATACCATAAATTTATCTATATGCAGAAAGTCACGTTGATGTGTTGCTTCTTTGCTGCGTGAAAGTAGAAATAAATATCGAACACACTCTTGATACTATATTATGAAAATATAAAATACGAACAATACATAAATATAATAGATATTAAATACAAAATATTTAATATGTTATAATAATTATAATATCAAATTAAAACTGTATGCCAATCGAAATGCACTTTAAGACTGATTCTTTTCACTTTTTATCTTATCATTAAAGTACTCATTACTTTCTTATCAGTTCGTATCTTGTTTTAACTTCGTACGAAAAATAATCGTTTAATTATTATATATAAATAAACTAGCTACTGCATACGGCTCCTCCTGCCTATCTCTTTGTGTTTTTAGTGATTACTAACACGATGCATTTGATTTTATTAATATTAAAATTTGCTCTTTTTGAACCTACTATTCTGTACCCATTTTGTATCTGTACAATCTAAAAGATACAGAACGAATGATGTATGCCAAAATTGAAAAATAGAAGAAAAGTCTAAAAACTAAGTAAATATCCCTGACATTTTTAACATTAATAAACGCTTCTTGCATTTTCAAAATATAAAAAGTAACATGTTTGGATACCTAAAATAGAGTCGTGAAACTAAAAAACTAAATATCAACTAGTCTACTTGTACCGAGTGTCAACTTTTTACTATCCACAAGTTATTTGGGACTTTTTTAAACTGGTAGACAAACCCACATACGCTGGTGAGCATTATTTATGTTTTAGCCTTTAAAAACCTAATAAAAAGTTTTTTTTTGTTATGTTTCAATAAACAACTGAACAGTTTTATGCACATGGGCATTTTACAATTACAAACATCAAATCTTCGTATTAAACCAAGCCTATTGAACAAACGAGTCTCAATGATAATTTTGAAGAAGCAATAAACGTTTCTCAAGAAATTACACCAAGTGTCCGACTCAATTAATCCATAACAATTGGCCGCCAACTGGATTTGCCCTGAGGTTATTAACTCGTTAATTACCCCACAATGTTTTTGTGCAACCTTTATTTATTGTGGTCCAATGTTATATTCATTCCCATTGCTTTTATTGCATGAGATTTGTTTTGGATATCATCGCTTTGGTGATTTTAAAAAAAATCTTCTTTAATTTTTAAACGAAAACCTCATAATAATTCCAAGAATATAATAATATTTTTGATTACGTATAATAAATACTATATGCATAACTAATTAGTAAACAAATTAAGTTTGTTTTCTGAATTATGTCTAAAATAAAAATTAATAAATTTCGTAAATAAAACGTTTTAAAAGCAAAATTTTTAAAAGAATGTGAATATTAGACAGACAATATGAATTTTAGACAGATATTACGTAAAAGCGCAGTGATTGCTTTTGCGACCATTGCAGATTCGATTTTAAACACGCATTTTGGGTTTGTTAATCGTAGATTTTAGTCTGTTTCTAAGTATATATTTATTAAGAATTTTCAGTTCATATGTACAAGCTACAATGTTCATATAACACACAAAGCCGATATGTACACATAAAAGACAGGTATACATACGTGCATAAGCTTCCTGATCTCTATGATGTCTCGGTGGGGGAGGATCACGGAACGAGCATATCCACTCGTCCCGCACCCGTAATATCCTTCCCGTAACTCGTGCGTAGTACTCGTAATTTTCCCTACCGAATAGATCCCCTGCGCTGAATTGCTCGATCAGTTGACGCATTATGCGAGTAGCCACCTGTTTTGAAGGTTTTATGTATGAAAATATGATAGTTGTAATTAGTAATGTGAGAAAAAAAAAATATGAAAATTTTGGTACTAAATGCAACAAAACTAATTTTAAATGTAAAAAAAAATAAATAAAAAGTATTAGATGAAATCGGCTTAACCATAAATCAATAAATAAATATTTATATAAAAAGCGCTATAAACTATAAACAATCTAATTACGATAGTATCGAGATACCTATTATTAATTGCTATATTTGCATGTTCCTAAACACCTATACTATAAAATAATGCAGGTCAATCTAAACAATAAACATATAATAAAATTGTAACTGAGTGGAATCTGTACATTGAATACTTTCTGGAATCTTAATGAAATCTTAATGATTTTATTGAAATAATCATGATTACCGATATTGTATTATTGTTTTTAGAATGTTAGCCTGTCTGTCTGTCTGGGAACGCATCACGGAAAAACCACTGGACAGATTTGATGATGATAACTGATTATTATCCGGGTCAACATACAGGATACATTTTGCGGCGGGAAAATATCTCATCTCTGAGAAATCTACACTAAACGTTAAAACGTAAGGAACCTTTATACAATGTGAATAATTAGTGTTTTATCAAATAAAGTATATTATTATAAAATCTGAAGTAAAATTTACAGGCTTCGTGCGGCCACTTCCTATTAAAATTAGTAGGGCGAGATGAGTCAAGGCGAGATGGGAAATGACTGACTTATTCAATTTATGAATCAAGTGCTTATCTACGGAATGCAGGGGTCGGAAATTGTAACAAAAAATAGCAAGGCAAATGCATAGACTAAAGTTTGAAGATGTTTTATATATCAAGCACGCATATACCGACATATGCTTATGGATACGAATATTTGTTAGCTTATGAGCTAAATAAGCAGTGTCTTAAATATAAAATTTAACACTATTAAGACAACATAAAGACAAATCAATTAAAGATTTATAGACGAATACCATTACAGCGCTATATACAAATTAAAATTTTACAAAAAAAACCGTATATACACCGACTTTTCTTCAAAATATGTATGAGATTGATATTGAGGTACATAATATTTGCCATAATCTTATTAAAAAAATTAAAAATCGATCAACAATTGCCTAACAAATCGCGTAACATACCCACAAAAAATACAAACGAATTGAGTACCTCCTGCTTTTCGACGTAGGCGCCATTGTAAGTTTTAAAATTAGCCGTTTAATTACATTTTAATTAAAACAAAATGGATGCTAACTACGAATGCATGTTAGAAGTGCAAATTGTTATACTTACAGAAACTTCCGCCTTTACGCAGCATAATTTAAATTAGTTAGTAAGCGACTGTGTAAAGCTATATACATAATACATATGTACATATAAAGAAAGTTATTACGGTAAAGGTGGAAAATTTACAACAATTTGTTTATTTAGACCATATCATTACACTGTATATAACATTTTATTTATGTAACTATTTTAATGTGGCCACCTTTCTTTTAATAGAAATTCTAAAAAATATAAATAACCAATCGGTTCCACTATATACTGTATATGTTACTAAAACTAACTTGCAACTGTTAATTATGAATTAATACACATAAAAATCAAAGATTACGATTATTCAAAGCATTCACTTAGAATTGTAAATTGAATTGTATCGTCTGATAAGCGAACACTCGGATCTCAACGCTGATAACAATGCCAAAAGATTAGCATTGCACCAGGCCAAGGTATAAACAGTCTCCCTCATATACGAATTCTTTAAACGGTATGCGTATTTATAATGAACTTTCGAGCCAACTATTTTAATAGAAGGTAACAAACCACGCTCGATGTTACAAACCGTTCGTTCATATTGAATACGACGAATTTAAACTATTTAAAGTTGATTTTATCATCAACATATTGCTGGAATCATCATTAAATTAAAAAAAAAACTAAACTGAAACAATTCGACAGGCACCGCCCACTAAAAAGGTGACATATTGATCCCACACAACGCACCTACATCTATTGGAATATTATATACGCTATCGCATATTAAAAAACAAATTCGCATTATAAAATTGAATTACAATACTCTCACGTGGGAACATATTATCCACTTAAGTCAATAGTTGCATATCAAAGCGACAGTCAATTGCATCGGAATGATATACTAACCTTGAATCTCTGTACATCTTCCATTGTAGCAGTCTTCCCGTCGGACACGCACGAGTGGAAGAACGATGGTGCCACCGACACGCCTAGGGCTTCTGATGTCATTCCAGTACCTATAAATTGAGGGAAATTGGGCTAATGGATTGCGCAACTGTGATCTTTGATAGTCTTTATTGGTTGTTTTTGTTGATAAAATGGCAAGTCGATAAGGTTTTAAGATACGTAACAAAACAATGCATTTTTCTTTATTTTCGTTTAATAAGTTTAAGTAACATTTTGCCTTAACGAAGCCGTGACAAACATATAACATCTCCGGCGCTTAGGGAAATGCCCTTTGAAAATATAAATAATTGTAGAAAAATTGATCATTTGGACGATTTAACTTGTTTTTATATGAAACCACTAAAAATTCGAATATAATACTGCTATGTAAGTAGTAAACATTAAATAAAATTCAAATGATCTATTTCAAAACTTGAAATTCTTACCCTTAAAATCTACAAATACATAATTAATTTTATAAATGTGAAAGTGTGTTTGTTTGTCCTTCTTTCACGTGATTACGACGGATTGGCGTGAATTGCGTGTGGAGATAGTTAGTGGGCTGGAAAATGACACAGGATACTTTTAACCGCGGGAGATTATGTAATTCCCACGGGATAACACGTTATAATAAAATCCAAAAAAATATTTACGATCAGAATTACTTGAAACTTGGTATTAATGCTCTTCAATAAAATTAAATAAATACGTTTTTTAGCATTTTTCAAAATTCGTAAAAGTTAAAAATTAGTAAAAGGGGGTAAAAAATAGGGGATGAAAGTTTGTATGAAACAGGTTTTTTAAAATTTTTTTTTTGTAGTTTTAGCGCGAGCGAAGCCGCGGGTTCTGCTAGTTAATAAATTATAATTATTATCATATCTTACTTTAAGTAGGTATTAAGGTAATTATAATAATTCAGTTTGTAGTTTAGAAAACTTACATTAATGTTCATATTATGTTATATTTATATAATTTTAGATATGTATAATAATGACTTCATATTATAATGCGAACTCATCATATAACGTTTTACTACATATACATTTACTTATTTACCATTCTAAATACATTAAAACGCAATATATTTTCCGGACGCGCTGATTTTTTCTTATTTTATAATTACACGTAATTGTTCTTTTTACATCAAGTGTTCGCTTTTAAGTAATTGCTTATATTTTCTAAGGTTATATTAAATAAATGTGTTATGATAAAATTGTAAAGGAAATATTATAGACTAAGTATTATACAATACAATAAGGTAGTGTTAGCCCAGTGGTAACGCGCTCGCTTGGGAAACCGAGTGAAGCGAGTTCAAATCCCAGGTCTCGACCTCTGATATTTTTATGTGCGAATCATTTCTAACATGATTACAATTTGCCTTACGGTGAAGAAAAACTTCGTGAGGAAACCTGTAAGTCAGAGAAAACCTAGCAAGTTTTCAAAAGACATGTAAAGTCCGCCAACCAGCACTTGTCCAGCGTGGTAGGTAGACTATGGCCTGATCCCCCTCACATTGAAGGAGGACCGTGCCCAACAGTGGGCCGTTAAAAAGGCTGAATACATACATGTACAATACAATTCTCATCTCAATAATACTTATAAAATATAAATTAAAAAAAAAAAACAAATAATCCATATAGCCAATAGCAGAACAGAAGTACTTACACAAATGAACAACTAACAATTCAGTAGGCTATAGGAATTCAATGAGCTAAGTAATAGCACCTTTATGTAACGACGAGTGACATTTCAAATAAAATGCCACCCAATGCCTAACAGAGTTAAAAGGGGGATAGAATAACATGGTTTAATGGGCCGTTCAACTACTACATAGCCCGGCGTTTGCGACTGTGAATGTACTTAATGCACATTCTTTTCACTTAAACTATATTATTGTACTTTTTTCATCTAAATTACATAAAAAATGTTAGGGAAAATTTATATACGTAAGTAATTTATCAATTTAATTTACCGAAAATCATTAAGAGATATTTTATGTATTGATTAGTGCTGTTCCCAGTGGTGTAAACACCATTCTTGGGCCCCAATACAAAAAAAATGTTGCTTATTTTGAAAACGCATGTGGTCCACAGACAGCGACAGTTTTCTCCCTTTGTTGGTTTTTTTTTAAACCGTTCTCACGATAGATCAGTTAGAGTAAAATTTAGTAAAAAAGCTGAGCTAGAGGACCATTCACAGTTTTATAGATCATAGGTACGATTATATTCCTCGTGGTCTTCGTAAAAAATAATATGCGAAAATTTAAGACATTTTTTCTTGTAGTTTTTTTTAAAACTTTATATGGAGCCGTCTTCGAAAATATGTTTTGAAATAAAGAATTGTTTGTGGCTCGCATGGGGCCTCCTTGAATCAGGGGCCACACTACAGTACCTTCTACTAGGTACCCACAAAATTATACAAAAAAAATATAATTAAAACCGTATTTTACCTTACAATATTTGTTAATTTTTATATATTTTTTTTTTAAATGTCAATGAGTTTTATGAAATATTAAATATGGAATATTTAATTAAGCGTTCACCTAAACCTTTCTCATGCTCATTTCGTCCATAGGTGACAACCGTATGGAAATTCATTCGGTAGTTTTTTAGTTTATCGCGTTCAGACAGACAGACGCAGGGATTTTGTTTTATTATATATAGTCATATATGTATAAAATATGTTCAATCCCAACATTAATAGATAGAAAACAAATCTAAAACCACTTCATATTGATTAAAGCAACGTTACTTCGACACGGATGAAGATTGAAGATCTAAAGAATTATTTTTGCAATTTCGTACGGCCGTGACACAGTAAAATTAACACAAAACGAAAATAGTTTTTCCGAGAGCCGCTCCATGATATCCGCCATTGTTAATAATGTGCCATTAAATATAACAACATCCTTTACATTCAGATAAAACGATATATCTGAATTAGCTAAATTCTCTTTTCACAAATAATCAAACGTACATACACACATCCAAAAAGCATTCATAGAACATGTACTTAATCTAGTACGAATATAGTGATGTAGATAAAAATGATTCGCAACATTACACCAAGGTTACTTGAACATTATATCATGCGATTTTATATGTATATTATAATACAAGATGGTTCCTGCGGTTTCGTCGGCATTTATGACAGTTAATTTTTCATACTTCCTTTGACATTCCCGGAGTATATAGATACAGAATTTTCAAGTTAATTATAGGTTTGGATAAAAGATTTTATATTCAGTGCAATTTATTATATACACTGAAGATAAATTTAAAAAACTTTAGCAGTGCTATTTTTTTGTATTTTAGGTAATTTAAATAATTTATACATACCTTGTACGATGTTAATGTTAACAATAAAACTCATTTTAATATTTATTACAGAGAGTAAAACCTAAATTGTGACGATATAAAAAAAAAACTACTTAAATAAAATTAGAAGCGTACATTTTGCTTAGACTTTTAAAACTTAATTTGTAACAGTATAAGATAGGAATGGCATGACGTAAATAAAAAAGACAATGGAAACCGAATACAGCATATGACTTTAATATGGACTTGTCCGCATCAAATAAGTGCATCGAATCGTTTGAACACAATCGCGGTCTCTTTCAGTACGTACGCAATAGATCAGCTAATTAGAATATTTGATTTGACAACCGAGCGTTCAAGTGGTTGACCCATAAAAGTGTAAGAGCATCCGGTTTTTGTCACTTGTCGGTAAATCACTTCGGTTCGATGTCTGAAATTACGCCCATAAAATATATACTGTTTATAATTTATTAATTCAATTCAATTTTCTTGTTATTGGCTTCAAAGAATTTATTACTTTACGCATCTTATAATTGAATTGTCGTAAAAAAAATATTCACAAGTCTAGTTACGTTTATACATAATGTCGGTAGTTCCATCACTATTACAAATATTGAGATATATATAAAAAAACTAGCGTAGCTTTACGTTTTAAGGTTTAGTATAGGTTTCTCAAAGATAAGATATTTTCCCGCAGTAAAAAGTGGTTTTCTCGTGATGCATTCCCAGACAGACAGACAAAAATTTTAAAAATTCTAGATTCGGCCTTTTTTTTATACCACGTCGGTGGCAATCAGGCATGCGGCCCGCCTGATGGTAAGCGGTTACAGCAGCCTATGGACGCCTGCAACACCCGGGGCATCACATGCGCGTTGCCGACCCTTTAAGAACCTATTTACTCCCCTTTTGAAGGACCCCATACTGTAGCCCTCCCCTCTGGAAAAACCTCGGCAGGGAGTTCATTCCACAGCGAGATTGGGCTGCAATGTGTGAGCATGAACTCGCTGTCGATGGCGAGCAGTGCGGTGATAGAAAGTGGCCGTGGGCATCATTTCGAACAATTCTTCGGGACACAACCCATTGTACAAACGATAAAGCACAGATTCGGCCTCTGTATCGTAATATATATTAATAACTACATATTTCAATAAGATTTTACAAAAAAAAATTAAAATACAAAATCGACTCAGAATTTTGTTATACATAGGTAGGATATAGATATCAATAAGAAAATAGACATCACAAAATTCTAAAAAAAAAAAAACCAACATGTTACGAGGATTGTGTTCTTTCTTTCAATTTATCTACTCATTAACTCATTAATTCACTAACCGCATCAACTTAGTTCCTACATAAAGTTTATACAAATTAATTCAACTAGGTGTGTAGTTTGAAAATATCGTTCCTAGGTAGAATAAAAAAGCGCATGCCACAACATATGGGCGGAACAGAGGCCTTAGTGATGAAGTAGGTCAACCACGGCGAACGAACAACTACAGATTAAATAATAACACAATGCCCGCTTAGCTTGTTGCATCATTAGATCGCCAACGCCGTTGTAATTGGCAAAATTGGTCTAATTATTATTTTCAATTCCAATGAACCAGGGGAATGCATTATTATTTTTTTTAATTCACCGTTGTATACATTGCTGGCACGCGATCGACGTTACCTAGGTGTAATATCTTTTAAAATCATAATCTTTCGATGTTCTGTATAAAAAAGATAATTACACGTTTTTTCTAATACGTGCAGATTCGCGGAGCAATTTTTATTACTTTTAAGATAATATTTTCATTTCATGTATATGTGGTAATAAACATTTTTTATACTTAAAAAGATAATAATGCACATTTCACATTCTTTCATAAAATGTTTTAGCTTCATTTGAAATATCTATAAAGAAATTACATGAACTCGTTTTAAAATATAAGTACTGTTGGATGGAAATTAAAGGTCTGCTCTAGAAGTTAGAATTAAATGCATAGATTATAATTTACATGAGAACGAACCCGTGGCGCTTAACCAACGTTATAGCCTAAACTAAGTCGTTTCCAGCATCTAATTCTATTTATATCTTACCAGCCTTCTCAGCGTTGGACGCCATCACCCTGAACGTTCCGAAGAGTAGCACCAACAATCTCTGCGTGCAAACGGGCAGTGATAATAGCAACCTGTAGACAAAAAACATTACCTGTACTGTATAATATAAATAATATTAGGCTGTGCTAGCACAGTGATAGTGTGTTGCTTGGAAAACAAAGTGAAACAGATTCAAACTCAGAGCGAATCTCTTTCAATCACCTGCCTTACGGTGAAGAAAAACATCGTGACAAAACATGTCTAAGAGAATTTAACCATTTGTCGAAATACATGTGAAGTCTGCTAACACGCATTTGGGCAGCGTGGTAGACTACGAAGGGAAGCCTGTGCCCAGCCTAGACATGTTAAGATGACTAAACACAACAAAATAACAGAACAATTTTAGTTTTCCGGAAACTAATCAAGTCCCTGTAGATCTAGGTCTAGGTTTAACATTGAAATATATTAGAATTTTTATCACTTGCTCAATTTACTTTTACAGAAATTGTAACTTTTACGAGCAGCCCACTATTAATGTAACTTTAGTGATGTGCCTGCTATAAATGATGTTTATATTAAAAGATGTCTACATCGTCATATTTTGTGTAATATTTAATTATATAATTATAGCGAAAGTTGACGGTTAATGATCGTTGTGACCTAATTCAGGAGGAAAATTAAACGCTTGACATAAACAGGAGGTCAACGACCGCCCTCACTATAAAGGTAGTCTCACACTATACTTTACTAGATAATACGAAATAAGCTTAATAATTGAATAGTCAGAGTATAACGCGACCATTTTAGCTACGTACTTTTATTTTCGGTTTTGTTATTGTCAAAACATAGTTATTTTCCTATTTATGAATTAAGGAAATTGTATGTTTCAACGGGCGTATCTTAACCTACTAAATATCTTATCAATTCGAAAAATCTTGCATTAGATAATTCATTCAATAGGGAAGTTTATAGTAATAATATAAATATGAAGAGACTAGCGGCTCACCCTCGCTTCGTTCGGGTTCGTCCTACGTACGTTTTAACGGTTAGTATAGTATAGATAGAATATATATTTTATGATATATAAGCCTATAGCCTTTCTCAATAAACGGGCTATCTAGCGTAAAAAGAATTTTTCAAATCAGATTAGTAGTTCCTGAGATTAGCGCGTTCAATCAAACAAACAAACATACTCTGTCTCTTTATAATATTAGTATATGTAGATTAAAACTTATATTATGTGCACTTAATAACGTGGTGATAGTCAAATTTTTTTTTTAAATTTTATCAATAAAATAAAAACTTATCTCCATACCAACATTATACAAAATAAAACTTATAATTTTTTCCCGATTCACAAGAAACGCGTTTACTTTTCATATATAGAAACAATTTGCGTAAGCATATTCATAGGAGTCACTTTCATTGCGTGATTGTAAACTCTTTGCTTCCGTCCATCTTTGTTTTCCGTTTTAATTGTACACTAACATGTAATAATAATTGTCATAAATAAAGCAAACGTAATAAAAATCGATCAAGTGCGATTCGAATTCGCACAAGAATGGTTCCATACCTTTTTATTTTTTTTTATTTTTATTTATTTTTATTATTTTTTGTTATAGCGACAAAAGAAGTACATAGTATTCATATGTGAAAATTTCAACTCTCTACCTATTCGGTTTCATGAGATACAGCCCTCTGGCAGACGGGCGGACGGACATCGGAGGCTTAGTAATAAGGTTCCTTTGGCACCCCTCTGGGACGAAATCTTTAAAAGTGATATCTCGAATTTATGTATACTTATAAGAAAATTGAAGTGTCTGTCTGTGATTTTAAAATAACTACCCCTTGATCAGCTCATTTGGTTATTTGGTTATTTGCTTTTTTCTTGTTACATGAGATCATCATTCTCATCCTTCTCTTCGAGAAGACACATCGAGGTTATACTATAAAGAAGATTACGATTAGCGTCAGCTGATGTAGCTTGAAGGAGTAACAAACATAAACACATATACACAAATACATACATACAAACTCATTTATAATTAGCTAGCGACTTAGCCTCGCTCCGCTCGGGTGCGTCCCTAGGTAAGTTTTCTTTTTCTAAAATAAAAGTAGCCTAAGTTACTCCCTATAACATCAGCTATCTACCAGTGAAAGTCCCGTCAAAATCAGTCCAGCCGTTTCGGAGATTAGTCGGAACAGACAGACAGACAAAAATATTAAAAATCGTTTTTTTTTTCTTATAAGTACCGTATACAAATTTCATATGCATTTAGTAAAAAGCCGTTATTTTGAAATTACAAACAGACACTTCAATTTTATTTATCTGTACAGATGTATAGATTTGGATTCAGATAAAAATTTAGTAATCTACACTATTACGAGCTATACCTATATATACACTAATATATACTATTATAAGGAGGAAAGTTTTGTATGTTTGTAGAGAATAAACACTAAAATTACTGGACCTATTTAGATGAAATTTGGTAAGAAGATAGTTTACGAGACCCTGGGAAAGAATTGGATATAGGATACTTTTTATTCCGGAAATTATCCCTTAAGGGGACGAAAATGGGGATGAAAGTCTGTAAAGGAAATCAACCTAAAAAATTAATGATTGATAGAGGAAAATTGATGAAGTTATTTTAAGGAGAAACATCAAGATTGATACGTAAACAAGTATTGTTCTACCCTTACATAGTAGTTTGACGTCCAACACCAAGTTTTACTAACAATGAAGCTGAAATACCTACAATCATTTTACAATGTCTTTATATTACGCAAAGACATCATCACCTTCTCAATAAATATGTATGGTAAAACTATATAGGCCAATCGTCAGTCGCTATTTTTTATATAGTAGGTGCTATTAAAATTGTTAACTGAAACGGTTACATTTAATATGGGCATTACATTTAGTATGAGCGTTAAAGCCTAAAGAAAAGACATAGGTTTTAAAAAAAGATTACTAGGAAGTAATTTGGGAAGATTTTGAATAACCACCTAATTTGAGAAGAATCATAAGTATATTAAAACTTTTTAAAAAAGCACCTAAGTGAAGCCGGGCAAGTAGATAAATATATTAGTTTATAATCACTATTTTCTTTTAATTTCTCATATTATCTATCTATACACTATATAAAAATCGATGTGTATGTAAGTTCTCTATGGACTCCAAAATGGCTGGAGCGATTTTGATGAAATTATTAAATAAAACTATCTTTGATTTTTGGTAACCAAAAATCAAAATAAATCCGCGAAATAATCCGAAAAGATAGTTTTATTTAATAATGTCAAACATTCGCGTAAATCTAAGAAAGTATTATTTGATGAAATTCTCAAGCAATCAGCTGATTAGCACAGCGGGTGATCCTATGAAGTTTGATAGCGATCGGAAGTTAGAACGCGGGCAAAGTCGCGGGTATTGCTAGTTGATAACATTTATCATCGCATCCTTAATAGTTATACACGACAAAACGAGTCTAATGTACCATAAAGCGGAATAAGATAGTTGTGTGAACTGGCTTAATGAAGCGTTGAGGACGGTTAAAACCAATTTATGTATCAATAAACACTTCAGATTGATAAACGTGTACATTTTTTATACATTTTTTTCTGGTAAAGGTAATATAAAAGAAATTATCAAATAAATTTAAAGTATCGTTTATGCTTACAAAGTGAAAATTAACAATGAAACAAATATATACATATAATAAAAGCGTAACTGATCGCTGTACCTATAAATGGAAGATATTTGAGAAAAACTATTATTGGAGGTCTTTATTAACGCAATGGAACCCAAAACAATGCTTTTTAGAATTATTGTCTGTTTGTCGGTTTGTCTCTGTGTTTGTGCATTATAATTCTTTTGTAATAATTTAGTAATCAAAAAATTGTTTGTGTGTTGTAAAAAAAGTTATGTCAATTTAATGAATTACTTTAGGACGAACCTGAGCAAAGCAAGAGTGAGTCGCTAGTACATAAATAATTTAAATATATACATCACAGTGTGGTGTTCTAAAGGCACCGAAAAAAATACTAAAAAAAGCTTTGGAAATTGACTAGTGTTAGAATTTAAATTTTGTAAGGTATATCACAAAAACGAAGACTTCCCAAGTGTAGCATATTTCAATAAGATTTTACACAAAGTTACAATTTTATTACATGTATAGGAGACTACATGTGTGTGATAATAATGATGATAATTTAAAAAAAATATAGTTTACCTCCTTATTGCATCAACTTGTTGATCTGGTGGTAATTCTACAGCAGTAAAGAGATGCATTTCTCCGTCGCGACCAAACACCCCTCCAGGTATTTTTCTATAGTAAAAAGCATAGTAAACAAAAATTTTCAACTGAAAAGATGAACTTGATCATAGAAGTCAAAAACTTTGCTAAAAACTATTGTTAGGGGAAAAACATGAAGATTAGACATTTTAATAAAATATATGATGAAGATAAGATAAGACCAAAGTAATGTTTACAATCTATGTTATATTAGATACTGTTAAATTATTATTTTGTTTGTACTTATATGAAGTTTGTGTGAGTGTGATGTATGTATGTAAGTATGAACTTATACTAATAAAGCATTCTCTGCTTTGAATATACTTTTAAAAATTAAGTACACAATAAAACTATTATAATTTAACAAAAATGTATTAGTTGAGAATGAATCTTTTTTATAAATGGTTATATGATAGATAATTTTAAGTCTACCTAAGTAGTAAAGTATATTTATATATTTTTTTTAAATATAAACACAGAATCAAAAACACTATATAGATATTTTTAAATTAAATTTACCTCAGAAATTTTTTCAGCACGCTTGCTATCGTATAAACGGAATAGTTATCGACATTAACGAGTCGTCCAGTTTGAAGGAAGTGTATGAGCTTCTTCATAGCTCCTTGGTGTCCTGGCGCGCGAAACACATCCCGTCGCAACGGTGCCTCTTTGTTCAGCTTCAATATCAGCACCTACAGAAATCACCATTTAAAATATCACAGCTTACGCAAATTGTGAGTATATCTAAATAAAAACGCACAGTATTTTGCCACAGAAAATATACCGTATATTTATTATGTCGTATGTAGTCTTGTATGTCAGAAATTTTGAAAATATTTAGTACATAGCCACTTTTAATTACATTAATTGCCTCCTCTATAGCGCGGCAATTTATTTGACACTATCACAAATAAATATTTTTGTCGGATACTAACGAGCAAAGGTCCTGGTATGTCATCCTTGCATACTTCGTGTAAGGGTACACCAAACTTCACCTTCTCTAATCTTCTAGGGTATGGTAGAGTATTTGGATGACCACAAGACGTAACCACATTGCTAAGTGTAGCAGCTCGCCGGTGCATCCGCCTCGCCCAGTTGCTCATTTTGTGGCGATTGAAGAACTTTTAACAAAACCCAATCAATGTTATCGTTTAACGGGTTAAGTTGATTGCAAGCATTTTTTGAGCTTTTATCTCTGCGATCAATCCAATATACGAAAAGCCAAGAATACCGTAAATAAACGTTTTACTTAAAATGGGTGATTTTTCCATTTTTGTTTTAACTCCACCTCCATTTTTGTAAGATCAAATATACTTCCCGTAATTCAAGAAAATCGACTCGCTCGATACACAATCAAAAGAACAATGTTGAATGTACTTTACGATTTATGGTATTATACCGTCTTCTTTTAGGTATATATACGTACTTAGAATTATTATAGCCGAGTATATATTTTTATTGTACGCTTTGGCCGCTGCGTACCTAGCTTGCCAGTACTATTAAATAACGTGCTGTCATTGAAATTATTATGTTTTACAATCATAGACCTATCATCTAAGCCACTAAAGAAAAAAAACTTAATTAAGTATATTCTACATATACTTTATTTCAAAAATTAATAAACTAATAACAAAATAATAATAGTAGGTAAACGTACAATAGTTACATTACTAGCGCTCTAAATGAAATCTTTTTCTCTCGCCAGATGTCACGATCACTATATCCCTCAGCATATTGTAAAGCCCGGCATAGGGATGATCGATAGTAAATAAACATCGATGGTTAGCTGGAAAACATCGATGTTTTAACATAGATGTTTTGATTTCAATAACATTGAAACATCGATTGATATGATAATAAAAATCGAAACGTCAATATTATCTCTAAGGTCATCCAAGATGACCATCGAGTTCAAATATTATACACTAGATGACACTGATCAACGTAACCGAAGTAAGCTGTATCACAGATAAAAGAATACTAGACAAGTGCTGTACGAATACTTATTTCCTTGCATTTCCTAGCCCCTAGGGCTTAAAAAATACTGTCAAGTAAAACGTAAAGCGGCGAGAGATTAAAAAAAATACTGTCAACTTAAACGTCAATGCTCGTGTTGCCTGATTTGACTATTGTTGTGAGACTAAATTTCCTTGTTCTTTCTAGTTTGATACAGCTTTTTTTTAATTTGTCATTGGCTAATTGTAAACAATTGCAAGCCATAATAAAAAAAACTGTGAGTGAATTAAGTGAATTTGTGAAGCCGAAGTCTACGTATTACCGAAGCGAATTCATCTGCTATTGATATCGTTAATAATGATTTTCAGAAACAAAATAACAGTGTTCCCAAAAATACTAAGAGTATTAATTGTTTTGTATTTTCAGTAATAATAAACACATTTATTAATCTATTTAATTTGACAGTGACAGACTGTTTCATTTGCTAACGAAAAAATCAATGTTTTTAGACGTCGATGTTTTCTATCGATGTTTATCGCACATCGATACTTTTAAATCGATATAGTTATATATATAGCTATATTCCGCGCGCATTGCTCGTCAGGCGAATTTCGTCGGCAGCGCTTTTCAACTCGATTTTCAACAATAATTAACTATTATTATTATATTTATTATATAACTATACTATTATACTGTACACTATAAAAAAAGATATAAAGATTTAGATTCAGATTTGATCAGATTTAGATTGCGGAAGAGACAGACAACTATTATGAAAAAAAGGTTTTTCTTAAAAGTACCATAAATAATTTCATGTTCATTTAGTAAATAACTGTTATTTTGAGATTACAGACACTTCAATTTTATGTATCTGTATAGGTTATAATACACGTTAGAGTTAAAAATATCGAAGCGCATTCACGACCTACTTTGCTGACGAGTAGCGATTGGATTCGATTCGGCTGAAATACCATGTTTTCCAATCATAGAGCATAATGCCGTACTTTGGTGCACAATGCCGAAGTGTGCTAATGCTTGATTGGAACGTAAATTAGTTTTCAAATGCACCAGCAGAGGGCACAAGGTTCAGTGTTCAAAGAAGAAAAATTAACAGCTATTATGTATATAATATATATCGTCGATATTATAAATTATATAATAATATATAACTAATTAATATATAATTATATAAATAAAATATAAACAGATATTGCAACGGTGATGTATATATCATATTTTCTGCTATTGCGCGCATTACGCCAAAACAGTACCTACTTTTACAAAATGCTAGATTGAGCGGAGCGTTGCTGTACTTGAAACATTCGAAGTAAGCATTATGCCGTATAATTCGCTTTAGTGCTCTAATTGGAAAACAGGGATAAACGCACAAGGAATAAATGCGACTCGAGAGTCGAGTCGACTCGCCTGATACCTAGGGATGTTCATGTAAAAAAATATCGATATTTTTTTTGATATAATATTTCGTATAATTTGCGATATATCGTAAGTCGTAAGTTATTTGTTTGTATTTAACTAGTCTGTAATATTAAATATTAGGTACGGATCAGGTTAATGAGTAAAAACAGTTAGTGAAGAAACAAGATATTTTATTTATTTATTAATCCTAATACTTTTTCTCTAGACTTTGCAGAAACAAAATTTTACTAAAGTGCTGAGTTAAAATAGCCGTTTTTATATACCGTTATACATACTTACTATATTTAAATTTTGTAAGCTGTATTAAACAAAACAGACAACTTTTATTTATACTTTATAGGTTATTTTGTAATTTGTACTGAGAAGCGACAACGATGACGGATGAACGACGTGGAAGTCGCAACCCGGATTTCGGAAGCGAGTAAGACTCTCGAGGCACAGACATACTACGAGTTACGACTACAGTCACAGATTATAAAATTTTTACTACTACTAGTCTGCCTTCACGAAGATTATGAAACTAATTTTCATTTTCGTGTCTTTGCGTCCCGTTATTGCGAAGGCTAGTTTTTCAATAATTCGGGGTTTTCCGTTTCAAGTCTGCTAACAATCCTTTTTCTTAATCAAGTTGCCATCCATAAATAAAGGAATTAATATTACAAAAAAAGAAATTGAATGTGCTTTTAATTTCTCACGATATTTGATATATCGGATGAAATCTATCGATATATAATATCGATACTATATGATTTGATATTATCGGGTTGAAGCGATATATCGCGTACATGTATCGATACTTTATGAAATATCGATATATATCGTGCACTCGTATAAGATGCCTTGTTTCGAATTTCGATTTTCGACAAGTTTCGCCTGTAGTCGACGCCTACGCCAAGTTTTAAAGTCAATTATCTACCAAAAAAATTTGGTAATATTGTCTGTATTGCACAGGCAATAAATAAATAATTATAATTTAATTTAAATGAAAAAAGGTCGCGTGGTCGCAAATATAAAACTGATGCAAAATTCAAAAACTCCTACCAAACGTCCAAAGAGAATGTAAACACTACGTTTTGTTTATATTTTCATAACCAACATCGTGTTTTGTCTTTATCTATAATGTGTATACTTGCCGCTTGTCCATGCCGCTTGCGCTGTCTCGATTTGACTCGTATTTATTAATTATTAAGATAAGTTGATGTAAATGCGGTTAGTCAGTGTTTGTGCGGTTAAATAAAATTCTTATAGTTTTGTTATATTAATATTACATTTAATTAAGCTTCTTCTTTAACTTCTGTACATAAAAATGTCTGACTGGGAAGAAGATTCCGAAGACACCGCTCCTGTTGCAATAGCACCACAACCTGCGTACCATGCCAGAGTTTTTAATTCTTCTAGCCGAGGCCGACCATGGGGTGGTGTAAGAGGTCAAAGCAATGAATCTAACTGGAGAACACGTGGTGATGAGTCTAGAAATACCCAAAATAATCGTGGTAATTTTCGTCGTAATTTTCATCAAGATCAAGGAAACAAAAAGGTTATTAGAATTCCATCACATAAAGTAGGACGTGTTATTGGTAAAGGTGGTACAAAAATACGCGAACTTGAGTATGAATCCGACGTTAAAATCAAAATCGGCGATTCTAATGGAAATGATACTGATATAACATTATTAGGCACTGATGCGGCTATTTCTAAAGTGGAAGATAAGATAAATGAACTAACAGAAGATCGTCAAGCTTCAGTTGTAAAAGAAAATCTCAATAACAGCAATGCAAGTGGTGAATTTAACGAATTTGTAAAAACTTCTGCAGATGGAGAAGAAATGATTGATTGGAGCAAACTTAATTCCTCTTACTCTAATCAACAACAAGAACGATGGAACAACTTACCACCAATTATTAAGGATTTTTATAAAGAAGACCCTACAATAAGTAACATGACTCCAGCTGAGGTTACCTGTTGGAGATTAGCTAATAATGATATACAAGTAAAACGAACTTTTGATGATAAGCCTGGGCTAAGACCTGTGCCTAATCCAGTATTAACATTTGAACAAGCTTTTCAACACTACCCAGAAATTTTAGAAGAAATTCGTAAACAAGGTTTTGAACAACCATCCCCTATTCAAAGTCAAGCTTGGCCAATATTACTTCGTGGTGAAGATATGATTGGTATTGCTCAAACTGGAACAGGAAAGACATTAGCATTCTTATTACCAGCTCTAATTCATATAGACGGACAACCTATACCAAGAGAAAAACGAGATGGTCCAACAGTTCTTATCATGGCCCCAACAAGAGAACTTGCATTACAAATAGAAAAAGAGGTATCAAAGTACCAGTATAAAGGCATTAAATCAGTCTGTATTTATGGAGGAGGAGATAGAAAGGAACAAATCAAAATTGTAACTAAGGGTGTTGATATTGTTATAGCTACACCTGGGAGATTAAATGATCTTGTTTTGGCAAGACATCTTAACATTATAAACTTTTCCTATATTGTCTTGGATGAAGCTGATAGAATGTTGGATATGGGATTTGAACCTCAGATCAGAAAATCTTTATTCGATGTGAGACCTGATCGTCAAACTGTAATGACATCTGCTACCTGGCCATCAGGTGTACGTCGCCTTGCCATGTCCTACATGAAAGACCCTATCCAAGTGAATGTAGGCTCTTTAGATCTTGCAGCAGTTCATACAGTTACACAGAAAATTATGTTTGTAGAAGAAGATGATAAAGAAGCTGCACTCTTAGAGTTTATTCAAAATATGGATGAAAATGACAAAGTCATAATATTTTGCGGTAAAAAAGCTACTGCCACACATATATCCACAGAACTGTGTTTAAAGGGTATAGAATGCCAATCTCTCCATGGAGATAGAGATCAAATTGATCGTGAAGCAGCTTTGGAAGAAATGGTGGATGGCACAGTTAATATTTTGGTTGCAACTGATGTTGCATCTAGAGGTATTGATATTAAAGATTTAACTCATGTTATCAACTTAGATTTCCCTCGTCATATTGAGGAATATGTCCATAGAGTAGGTAGGACTGGCAGAGCTGGTAAGACTGGCATTGCTTTGTCTTTTGTCACTAGGAATGACTGGGCACATGCACAGGAATTGATCAAAATATTAGAAGAAGCTAATCAAGAAGTGCCAGATGAGTTGCTTTTGATGGCTGAAAGGTTTGAAGCCATGAAAATTCGTAGAGAGAGGAATGATGGAGACAGGCGTGGAAGAGGTGGTAGAGGTAGACGAGATCGTTATTAACATTTAAAGAATCTTTACAACATTTCAAAATATACAATATCTATCATATTACATTTAACCCTTACATTCAGCTAATTTGATTGAGTGAAGTATAACATGAAAATTATTGTTAGAGAACCAAAACAGAATTACCTTTAAGTTGTACCTATTATCTTTACACATGTCATAATTATACTTTGTAACGATTAGTGAGATATTTAAAAGATGCATAGACTGACTGCAATGATGTTAATATGTATGTTTAAAAATATTTAGCATTTCCTAATTATATATAAGGAGCCATTCAAAAAATACATCACACAAACTACTCTTTCTACGACCCCCCTATCAATATTGCTTCACTAATAGATCCCCTGACCACCCCATAAGTGCGATCATATTTTATGAACGGCCCTAACAAACTTAAAAATATAATATATTTCTAGTTTTATTAAAGTAGAATCTCAAGTTTTCATATAGTAAGGAAATAAAAGTATTACCTACCAGTAAGTAGTAGTGTTATGTAACTTTTCTCTTATTATATTTATAATAATTGCTAGAGCTGTAAGCAGCATAACATAATGTAGTAGTTTTGTTATATTAGGTTTGAGCCGAAAATTTGCTGTTACAAGGTTAAAACCACATTTCACTATGTCTGAGTGATTTTTTGTTCTTTTTTTTTAATAAAAGCCATCATTCCATATTTTGTTTATTATTTCACATTAATAAAATTGAAACAGGTCTTAATAGATATTATGAATAAACATCATATATTTAAAAAATACAACACTTCAAGCTTCGCCCAAAACAATCCATATAGCACTTAAGCTTAGAGAGTTTATACTTGATCAGGTATCTTACAATAAACATACAGGGACATGCTTAATACTACATTGAGTGCTTTGTAAATAACATACACAACGAGATTATGAACGAAATTAAAAAAAATATAATTTTCTGTCAGTGTTAGAAATCTTTCGTTCACCCTGAGGTTAAACTTATTAGTGGGCCGACTGAAACAACGATAGGAAATAAATAACTTCAGTATAATTACTAAAAGACTATACAAAGTAAACGGACAATATGAATTGTTAGTGGACTTATACAATTTCTAATCTTTTCATTTCTTTGAGGAGTTCAATGCCCATTTTGGCGGGAGAGCGAGTGACAATGACGTTTGCTTTTTCTAAAGCTTTAATTTTATCCATTGCTCCGCCCTTTCCTCCGGAAATGATGGCGCCGGCGTGGCCCATCCGCCTGCCGGGCGGTGCCGTGAGACCTGCGATGAACGAAACCACGGGTTTCGCTTTTTGGCCCTAAACAAAAAACATTCATTGGATTCATTGTTATTTGAATTAAGCTTTATTTAGCTCATACGAATTAATTTCAATTTATAAGTTATTATAATTTATGATATAGACAATAAGTTTTTGGACTTTTACACATGACATTTCACATAATGACATTGGACAAAAACATAAAAAGGCAATTTCAATAGCTGGTACTAGTGTACTAAATTTCATCTAAATCTGAACATCTGTTTTAGCGTGAAGGTTTAACAAATATTATTTTTTTTTAAATTATAATTAACATTATGTATTTTACACAAATAATAACTTCTTGACTGCTGTGGAATCTTGAAATTCTAAATTGCTAATAATAACGCTATGCAATATCTTTATATATATAATTCTTCTGTGAGTGTGTATGTCACTGAACTTCTCTCAAACGACTGGACCGATTTTGATGAAATTTTTTGTGTGTGTTCAAGGGGATCTGGGAATGGTTTAGATATTCACAATTTGAATAATAATTTTCATCAAAAAAATTATTAAAAAAAGTTTGAAATTTTCAAATTAAAGACGTGTAGACAGGACAACGTCTGTCGGGTCCGCTAGTATTTTTATATACAAAATATACAACAAGATAATTTTAACCATTAAAGCACGTGTTCATCTAATAATAAAATATTTCTTCGTATCTGCTGTATCACAATAAAAAAAATTGAGTATAAAATTATTTTTTTCTCATACATTAAATAGTATAAACAGGTAGAATGTTTACGTTGCCTACCTGTAGAAAACTAAGAAAACTAACAATCGTCAACCATCATCATTTCATAAGCAAATCAATTCTCATATCTATGCACACACTACGTATTCTTGCGTAATCTACTGATGACATCTGTATACTTACTAGGGTTTTAAAAAATATTTGACGAATTTATCTAACAATGTTTATACTGATAATAACTATTATTTACTCAACATATTATAATAAACTAAATGCCAAAACTTATCGATATCACGTTATTTTATACACAACTTACAGTATTCATCTGAGTTAAATATTCAGATGCAAGTTCCTCAGCATTTCCTCCAATTTCACCGATCAAAATGATGCCTTTCGTCTCTGGGTCCTTCAGGAACACTTCGAGACAGTCGATGAAATCCGTACCATTGAACGGGTCACCACCGATACCCACGCAGAGGGTTTGACCCAAACCAGCCTGAAAATCGTATCGATTTATTATATATGTAATAATATCTATACATATTATAAAACAAAGTCGCTTTCTGCGTCTGTCTGTTTCTCCGCTTACTTCTTCTAAGCCACGCAACGGATTTTGATACGGAAAGAGAAGACGGAGACGGAGGTTTGTGTATGTTTGTCAAAAAAAAAACTTATAATAATAATAATTATTATTATATAATAAAAATAATATTAATTTTTGAGCGGAACCCTAATTCTTTTTCTAAAATAAAAGTAGGCTAAGTAACGTCATATCTCACTCTATCATTAAACGTCTTAAAATATTTTATAATAAAAAGAAAATTATTTAATTTTCAAGGCTCGATTAATCAACAGTGCTTAATGGTGCATTAATACTGCATCCACATAAATGCGCCGATCTTTACCTATTTAATTAATGCATACTTCGTCAGTGCGCTTTACGTAATATCAAGGTTGGTTTTGGTCGAATATCGATTTCTATTATAAAACAAATAATTTAAAAAAATTAACTTGCCAAATATAGTAGGTACTTAATAATAAATAAATTAGTTTATAAAAAAAACATTGCAAATGGGCAACTTAACACTTAAAAACTTTAGTCAAAAATTATATAAAATGTAAGAGAGATAAATGTTATTGCAGACTTTTTTGTAGGTTGTTCTTTGTTGAAATTTTATTATTTTTTATATTTGCCATAAATTGTTTTCACTTATTTTTTATGTTTCATGCTGTTCACATTAATAAAGCAACCTAGTAGCACTTTCTCTGCCAAATCGACTTATTAATGTTGTCAATGTTCATCTTTTACAAGTGCTAAGGCAAAATTTTAATACACCAACACTCTCGAGAAATGCGAAAACCACACCCAAATTTGTTCAATAGCTCTCGACTTCTTTTTTATGTGTAAGGACTAAGGATAACACAATTTTTTATAACAAAAATACTTTTAGCTTATTGTGTTATGCCTGTACCCTTTACTCTTTTGTTATATTACTATGTATTCAATAAACATAACTAGTAAACCATTAAATCAATTTTTATTTTCACCAACAAAATGCAACAATGCAAAAGTGTAATTAACTTACTTCAGTAGTTTGGTGACAAGCTTCATAAGTCAAGGTGCCTGAACGAGACACCACACCAATACAACCTTGTTTGTGAACAGCTGCCGGCATGATACCAATTTTGCACTTTCCAGGTGCAATGATACCAGGACAGTTGGGTCCTACTAGACGAGATTTATTCTGACGGAGTAAAGCATGTTTCACACGCACCATGTCCTGAAAATGTCATTAGCAGAATATTTTAACCATTTTCTTATCTAATTATTGTCAAATATTAGGATGCCAATATTGGTAAAATATGAGAATTATATAAAACAGTATGTGTAGTAAACAACCATTAGTAAAATAGTTAAGTGTGCAAAAATCTATTATCTATTATAATAGTATAAAAAACTGTATGCTTTATTACTTTTAAACAGAATTACAATAAACTATTATAAAAAATATCTGATTTTCAGTTCCAAATAGATAACTGCTTTCATAGAAATTATTAAATTGTGATTTTTATGTAAATAAGAATGAATATACATACTACGTAGATATGTTGGTTTGTGTACTAAAATACCCAGACAAAATGGTATGTGAATAATTAAGAAGTCAATGTACAATTGGATCAATTGTTCAGATATGTTGATTAGCTACTTGCATATTGATCATATCAATGAATGATAAATGTGATGATATAATAATGCTAAAGTTTTTTAGCCTTTTGAAATACATCTATAGAAATGCAATCCAAAGAGGTAATAAAGATTTTATGAAATCAATATATATGACAGGTAACTTAAAAAAATATTAAAATATCATTACATGCTGAGGGACTCCTTCAGTAATTGCCACAATAAGTGGTACTTCGGCTTCAATAGCTTCTAAGATGGCTGCGGGTGCTGCAGGTGGAGGAACAGAAATAAAAGTAGCATCACATCCTGTCTTTTCCTTAGCTTCCTTCACACTGGCAAATACTGGTTTACCAAGATGTTCTGTGCCAGCCTTTTTTGGTGACACACCACCAACAATTTTTGTTCCATAATCAAGAGCCTGCTGACCGTGGAAGGTGCCCTGTTTGCCAGTGAATCCCTGTATGATAACTTTGGTCTCACTTGTTAGTATCAAGTTTTTCCGTGTTTCAGTATATGGTGTGCTGCTGGAATATCTTATATTGCCAAACTTTAAGCCATCTGTTAACAAAAAAAGATAAAACTTATATATGCTATTATTTAATTTGATTGAAATAGAGTTTATTAATGTTTTAATGTTTGAAAAAAATAATAATTAGAAATGTTATTCAATCATATTTAATATTAATATACACTTGAAAGCCACACCCTATGTTTGCATATAAGATTTTGGTATATATTATTTAAATAGTTCATAATATTACTTTTTTACAAACCATATTTAAAATAAGATAAATCTGTCACCTGTCATTGTTCAAAGGTCAGTACATTGGATAAAGTAATCAATATTGAAATAAGTAAGAGTGATACAAATAAATATATTATTGATATAAAATTTTACCTTTATACAATAATGAGAATGAGATGATTCTAAATAGACAAATTTGTTATATTAATAGATGAAGGTTAAATCCTAATTGGTATGACATTGAAAATGTGTATATTCCAACTAAAAATTAATTGTTTTTCATAAAATAAAAGTGTTATAGTAGGAAAACTCTCCAAATTTACTATTTACATTTTAGAAGAGAAAATAAAAAAAATACAAGGTTACAATCAGTGTCATGGTTACACAAAAAATATAGAACCCTATGAAAAATTCTGTTGGACATTCATAGAACATTGTACATAATGTAGGGTTTTAATATTTGATATAAAATACTTTTTGATATATACCTTTGCAACGAGATAAAATCCGAACCGGCACAGCCATTGTATAACAGGTAAGGGAATTTTAGAAAGATTCTTGTGACACTGACAAACTACCAGCCATTACGTAATTACATAAACTTAAACTGAAGTGTCAAATGTCTGTGACAATTTAACGCGGATTTTGCCTTTTTCTCCCGCTAGAAGTCGCGATCACTACTGGCCTCAGTATATTGTAAAGCTCTTAGAGATGGTTTTTTTTTCTTTTATTTAAAATTTATTAAAATGACAAATTATGCAGTACCAGGATGCAAACAAAACGTATATCATTTCTTCTCAAATGATAAAAACTAAAGAAATTGTGGGCTAAAGCAATAGGACGACCGAAATCACGATCTTTATATTTAAAGCTATGTGGACATCATTTTACAGAAACTGATTTTAAAACTGTTAAATCGTCTACAGGTAAATATATTTTTTTATTTTTTGTACTTTTTACTACTATTGGAACTTTTACAGTCATATAATATATAAGCCCCCATAATTGTTTAAAATTGCAGATTTTAATTTACAACGTCTAAAGTTACAGGATAATGCGGTGCCATCTGTTTTCCCTTTGTCCAAGTTCTTAACACCTTATGCTGCTGTTAGGGAAGAAAAACTACTAAATAGAAATCTGAATAAGAATTTTGCCCACAAGAATACAAAAATGAAAACAAATTATTTGTATTGTTTTATTTTTAATTTTAAAGGTAAATGCCACTTCCTGTGAATAGAGTTTCGTACAAACTTTTATTCTCCATTTTACCCCCTTATGGGATTGAATTTCAAAAAATGCTACAACACGTATTTATTAAATTGTATTGAAGAGCATTAATACCAAGTTTCAAATAATTTTGATCATAAATAATTTTCTACTCATATAAACTTTATTGTCCTCTTTATCCCTTTAAGGGATGACTATTGAAAAAAACCAAATAAATATTTTTTAATTTTTATCTTAAAGCTAAATTAATTATTTAATTATTTTTTAGCTCTTATTTTTCACCACTTTCTGTGTATTTCACATTAAGAATGGCAGAGTTTCTTATAATCTTTAATCCCCTATTTTACCCACTTAGGGATGAATTTTGAAACATGTTTTCCTATCGGATATCTACGTCATAATATAAGGAATACATCCTCCAAATTTCACGTTTCTACGACCAGCGGTTTAGGCTCTGTGTTGATCCACCAGTCAGTCAGGAGGTACCCTACCCCAGCCTGCAAATTTATGATATTCGCAATGAAAAAAATACTAATCGATAGATTTTTAATAGCTCAATTCAACTACGTAGCCCTTCCAAATTGCTCCCATTAATTATAAAATAAAAAATCAATAAAGTCCTTGAAAAAAAATTCATTTATCCGTATATTCAAATTTCTATATCTTTTGATATATACAATATTTTAAATTGCTCAAAGTTCTAAAATACTGCTCAAGTTGCATTTATAATTGCTCAAGTAGAGTTCTCACCAGCTCCACTTTCCTTAATTATTAAATAAATATAAATAGTTTGAATAAATTTAACGTATAGATAGGTGAGTGCTGGCCTTTATATTAAAGGCAGTTTATATTCATGCAGTTTGTTTCTTTGAAATAAAAATGTCATTAAACTATATGTATATTTAAAAATAAAAAAAGTTCCGTCTTGTATTGATGTTAATAACATTTTACTAATGATACCTGTCATGGCTAATACCTTAATAGAATAAGCATTTGAACATAAGATTTTGTCTTAATTTATCTGTTGGTATTAATTTTCATTTATTGGTAGATTCCAGATCTGTTCTTTATGTTATAATATCTGAAGTGGAATCACGTAATGTGAACAATTCATAAATTCAATAAATTTAAAGAAATCCACCGAGAAACAGAATTAAGACGTTGAATTGGAACGATTGTCCAAGCCCGCCGAGACCGACCGACAATGCGCGGTGCGCATGCGCACGCTCACTTAACCTACGTTACATTTATTACAACCAAAGAGTATAGTTATAAACTGGGATTACAACTATACTTTTAATTATTTAATAATCAGCGAAAATGGAGCTGGTAAAAACTCTACTTGAGCAATTACAAATGCAACTTGAGCAGTGTTTTAGAACTTTGAGCAATTTGAAATATTGTATACATCAAAAGATATAGGAGTTTGAATATACAGATAAATTATTTTTTTTTCAAAGACTTTATTGATTTTTAATTAAATAATTAAAGGTGAGCAATTTGAAAGGGCTACGTAGTTAAATTGAGCTATTGAAAATCTATCGATTAGTATTTTTTTCATTGCAAATATCATAAATTTGCAGGCTGGGGTAGGGTAGGTTCAGTCAGGACTACCACAGAATGCACGTCTCCTTCTCAATTCTTCCATCAGCTGTTTACTTACAGGTTACAATACATCGCACAGGTAAGATACGAGCACAATAGAAGCAAAAAACCAGATACAAAAGAGATATAATAAATTGCTTAACCTTAGACTGAATGTAAATAGATCATATGTGTAGCGCCCTCTTTGTAAGAAATCTTCCCCATACACGTGTGTAAGAGTGACATACATAATCTATTACCTGTATACTAAATTGTAAAATGTCAGTGTGACAATTGACAAATATTTTAATTTGTATGTGTTTTATTTACTACGATAACGATAACTACTATTATTATACGACCGCCACGTATGAAGTGATAATATAGATAGTAGAAACTATTATTGTTTGCATAGAAGACCTGTTTTGCAATTTTTTTTAATTAAATAATAAAAATGTGCGGTTCTGATAAGAAATTGGGTGAAATACGTGCTCTCATACTAGTTGGCGGATATGGGACCCGTCTACGACCCTTAACTTTAAGTAGGCCTAAGCCATTAGTGGAATTCGCTAACAAACCAATTTTAATGCATCAAATTGAAGCGTTAGTTGATGCAGGGGTGACGCAAGTAAGTTTCTTTGTTCAAATTTTATTGTGAGTGTTAACTTTCCTCCTTTTGTAGGAAAATTACATTGTTTGATCTTATATTTCTAACGTATGATCTGATTGTGTTTATATTTCTCAAACTTTTAAAATTAATTATTTAATTTGTCTTAGGTAATTTTAGCTGTCTCATACAGAGCAGAGGATATGGAAAAGGAGTTAAGTGAACAAGTGTCGAAACTTGGTGTATCTTTAATGTTTTCACATGAGACTGAACCACTTGGCACTGCTGGACCTCTAGCTCTAGCAAGAGAATTGTTAAGTGCGAGCCCTGAGCCATTTTTTGTACTGAACTCTGATGTTATATGTGACTTCCCCTTTAAGGAGCTGGCTAAATATCACAGAAGTCATGGAAAGGTTAATATACAATTAATATCCTATATTGCATGCTAAAAAGTCATCTATGATTTTCAAACTTTTTGTTTAATTTATACTAGGTTAAACAAAATAGCTGAACAATTTACACTATACTGATCAATTTATGTTAGATTAGACAACCTAGAATAGATTACAACAATTAAGTGATTAATTCTAGGTCAAATTCTTGAGATTAGGCAAATTCTGTTGATTAATATTTTTGTAACTAAGCATAATCAATATTTAATATTCAATATCACTATGCAAAATAAAGGGCACCTTATGATAATAATAAAAAAAAAATACAACCATAATTTTTTATAAAATATTAATGGAACAATTATGAAAGCTTATTATTATTTTATACCATCTAGGAGATTCCTAAATAATTAAATATGTAGGAAACATTGTATTAATTGTATTTAAATACATTTGTCATGTCATATAATATGAAAGTGATAATAATAGTAATTTCTGTTAGATTCATTCATAACTTAAATCATTCATAAAACTAATAAATAGTGGGAAAAATATTTTTTTTAATATAATCATATATTTAATATATGAAGTGAAAACTATATCCCTTTATAAGCATATTATCTGCATTAGTCATCTGCTTCCTGTAAAAACTTGTTTGCCTTTCTAAGATAATTAAATAAACTAAATATAGACACAAGAATAGTATTAAGAAGTAATCTACCAATTAATATCAAAATCAATTTTAGTATTATTAGTATTAATTTTCTGTAAAAAAGGAGACTGTAAACACTTTTTGGTCTCATTTTTAGGGACCCTATTACTCTCTGACTCTGCTGTCTGTCCGTCTGTCAGTCTATCTGTCTGTCGTCAGGCTGTATCACATGAACTGTGATGGTTAGACAATCGAAATTTTCTGTTGCCACTATAAAAACAAACACTAAAAAGTAAATATTTAAGTGTGCTCCCATACAACAAAGTTTGCCGTTTTATAGATAATGGTACCATAACCCTTCATGAGCGAGTCCGACTCGAACTTGGCCAGTTTTCTAACTTGTCTATAAACTTAGTGACTAATCTTATCGTTATTAGTTCATCAGTCCAGCCATGTTAAAAAAAGACATTATTCTTCTCCTAGATATTGATCATATTCTGATCCTTATGGCTTTTAATAATAAACATATTTTTTATTAATAGTTTTAATTAAATTAAATTGATATTTCAGGAAGGAACAATAGTAGTAACAAAAGTTGAAGAACCATCCAAATATGGTGTTGTAGTGTACAAAGAGAATGGGGAAATTGAAAGCTTTGTTGAGAAACCACAAGAATTCATATCTAATAAAATAAATGCAGGTAAACTGAAAATCGTATATTTAATTTATATTATTTTAGATTTTATGTTATTACATTACTTTTATTAAAATCTATAAAATCATAATGAAATATTTCAGGAATGTACATACTTAACCCATCTGTTCTTAGTAGAATAGAGTTGCGTCCAATGTCAATAGAGAAGGAGGTGTTTCCTTTCATGGCAAAAGATGGAGAGTTGTATGCAATGGAGTTACAAGGATTTTGGATGGATGTTGGACAGCCTAAAGATTTCCTAACTGGTATATATATATATAGCCTTTATAAAATCTTATTACTAATATATGCAAATGTGAAAGCTTTTCCCGTGGAATCGAAAGATTTCCCTGTAGTAAAAGGTATACTAAATGTTGATTCAAGTAATAAGTTATCATTACACAAAATTTTGTTAAAATCAGTTTAGTGCGTTTTATCTAAAACTCACACAGACATAAAGCCAAACAGGCACAAATTTTAATAACAATTGTTTTGGAGTACATACATATATATAACTGCCTCGGTGGTGTAGTGGCTAGCATGTACGGCTGCACACCCGGAGGTCCTGGGTTCGAGTCCCGGGTCGGGCCAAGTTTAGTTATTGAGTCTTTCTGTATAGTAAGTCTCAGTAACAGCCCGAAGTTGGGAAGTTGGCGGTGTTTCACCCCCGTGCCTCGGAGAGCACGTAAAGCCGTCGGTCCTGCGCCTTAACTCTCACCAGTCGTGTCGAGTGGTCGTCCCACCGGAGTATGAGAGTGATAAGAATAGAGAGTGCACTTGTGTCTACGCGTACACTTGTGCACTATAATATCTCTTGCGCAGTTGGCTAATCTCAATGAGATTGGCCGCCGTAGCCGGAATCGGCTAGGAGAACATCATCATTACATATATATTCTGTACACAATATTTATTTACTTTTATTGTTTTTATAACATATGTCATATTTAGATTTCACTATGTTACTGTTTTATTATATGTATTAATGTATAGATGGCAAATATTCGCGTAAATCTAAGAAAGTATTATGGGTAAATATTACCATCGTCTAAATAGTTTCCTTTTTTAAGATCCTCGGCTTAAAGTGTTTTTGTATAATAACATCAGCGTTAAACAATTACGCAACAAACTCAAATCACAACACCTGATAACGGTTGTTACAAAAGTTAACTACTATGTGTTAATCCATTACATGGTCGATTGATGCTGCAACTCTTCAATCAAATCCGTTGAACGGCTTGTGTGGGATTAACTGAGAATTAACCAAACACTTACATTTATAATGACGATAATTTATAATGACAAATTTGACGACACGTTTGGCTCAGTTTGTAGTAACCCTGCTTGCTGTGCCAGCGGTCGCGGGTTCGAGTCCCGCTGGGGGCATTCATTTGTGTGATGAGCACGAATGTTTGTACTCCAGTCATGGGTCATCAGTTTATATTTATAATATGTATGTATTTAAAATTATATATATGTAGTGTATCAACTATCTAGTATCCATATCACAGGCTACGTAGCTTACCATGGAACTAGATGGTGGTGTGTGTTAATGGTGTATTTAATTTAATAATATTAACGAGGATATCGCTTTGTTCGGGTGCCTGAAACAAACCTATTTGTAACTCAATGTCATAGTTTATCTCTATACTAAATTTCATCTAATTCCGTCCATTCGTTTCAGAGTGAATGAGTAACAAACATACACACATACAAAGTTTCTCATAATATTAGTAATTTGATTAATGAATTAAGAACATTGTTATTATTCATAGGATTTATTCAGTTTAATTTAACCTACAGGTATGTGCTTATACCTCACAAGCTTACGTCAGAAAAACTCAGACATGCTGCACGACGGGCCCGGGGTGGTGGGCAATGTTCTCATAGACCCTACAGCTACTATTGGCAAAGGTTGTAGAATAGGTCCAAATGTCACTATAGGACCAAATGTCGTTATTGAGGATGGTGAGTTAATAATTAATTTACTTACTTTTTGAAAAGGAAGGATTTTTCAAAATTCAACCCCCAAGGAGGTGACATAGGAGTTAAAAGTTTGTATGAAACTTTTTATTCCATGGACTTATTTGCATAAAATTTCGTATGAATTGAGTACGGCAAAAATAAAGAGTTACGTATTTCAGCGTTTTCTAAAATTCAACCTCGAAGAGGGTAAAATCTTCTTTTTAGTCGTTACAGTCTTGACAGACTGGTCGTAGTCATCATATAAGCCTTGTAACCCGTTCGACTATTCGCCTTCATTCCTCTTTATAAAAGGGTAAAATAGGTGATAAAAGTTTTTATGAAACCCAGTTTTTAGAGTTTTTTTTTTGTAGTTTTAGCGCGAGTAAAGCCGCGAGTTCTGCTAGTATTATATAGTAAAGACAATATAACTTATACATTAAAAAAGAATAATAAAAATCGATAAGCACGTTTAATATACTCAATCGCAAACAATAAAAACTAAATTTTCATTAGAATTCACTAAAAATATGAATCTATACTAATATTATAAAGAGGTATAGTTTGTTTGTTTGTTTGTTTGTTTGTTTGTTTGTTTGTTTGTTTGTTTGTTTGTTTGTTTGTTTGTTTGTTTGTTTGTCTGTTCGTTTATTTGTTAAAGCGCTAATCTCAGGAACTACTCCTTCGATTTGAAAAATTCTTTTTGCATTAGATATCGCGTTTATTGAACCCGTGGAATTATAATTTCACTACATTACAATGATATGTCATATTACACAACTTGAGTGCAGTCTGTTTCAACATTATTATGAATAGTTATTCCAAAAAAAAACTAATAATGATTTTTAAAACATTTTTTTATATTAACGTTTTCTTATCTGTCATGTTGTTTTTTTTACTAGGAATCATATTCGGTACTTAAATTGCACGAAATTAATCTCTTATCGATGGAGTTACTTGTTAACAGTTATCACACTTGTATTTCTAATATGTCCTGAAGTTTTCGTCGAATTCTATAATGTCGTTTGCTTTCCGTGGAAAATAAGTCATAAAATAAAGATTACGGTTTTTAGTATTTTGTCACGATGGTAATAATTATATATTTTATTGAATAATAAATTTGCTTTATTTGTTTTTTTTAATCAATTACAACTAGTTTTTGCCAACGGGATACGTGGATAAAAGTTGACCACAAATTCACTCACTTCTTACATTTATAATATTGACTAGCGACTCGCCCTCGCTTCGCTCGGGTTCGTCCCTAGCTTGCTTCCCCATATATACTTTCACCCCCATTTTCACCCCCTTAAGGGATGATTTCCAGGATAAAAAGTATCCTATGTCCTTTCCAGGGTCAAAACTATCTTCTTATTGAATTTCATCTAAATCCGTTCAGTACATGCAGAGATTACCCCCTACAACGTCACAAACTCACAAACTCTCAATCTCACAAACACACAAACTTTACCTCTTTATAATATTAGTACAGATTGATTCTCATACAAACTTTCATCATGATGTGACCCTAATGTGAGGATTTCCGGGATAAAAACTATCCTATGTTCCTCCCAGGGTCTCAAACTATCTTCTTACCAAATTTCATCTAAATTGGTCCAGTAGTTTCGGAGCTTATTTGGTACAAAAAAACAAAAAATCTTTCCTCTTTATAATATTAGTATAGATATGTGATTCGACTTTGACCGGCTCCAAGGCGGCTAGGTACGAATTGAGTACCTATTTGCTTATGTTTTTTTATATGTAGATACATTATAAGAGATCTGAATAGCAATTATAATCCGATTTTCATAATTTTCGGAGACCTAAATATACTAAAAGAAAATAGTTTAGACTATTTTTGAAATTATTTACATTGATTAAATTCATTTTGACGAGACACCCGTGTTTTCTATACGAACATTATTGATACTGATAGTTAATATGCAAAATAGGGCACAGGTGTAAAACATGTCGAGTACATGATTCTTTCAACTTCTGCAGAAATTTAGTAATTTGCTTCTTTAATTTAATTCTTTTGATCAGTGACTACTAGGAGTCCTATTTGGGATTTGTAATCTAGTAAAGTATCTACACGAAAATACGTTTGTCCTACATAATTAATGATCTAATTACTGCTGTTCAAAATATGTTCTAAAGTTTTTGTAAAATTGTATTTATTTGTCAAATAGGTGCTTGCATAAAACGCAGTACAATCCTTCGTGGGGCGGTAGTGCGGCAACACGCGTGGCTCGACGGCTGCATAGTTGGGTGGAAGTCTGTAGTGGGACGATGGGTGCGAATGGAAAATACAACGGTACTCGGTGAAGATGTTATAGTAAAGGATGAACTATACGTGAATGGTGGCCAAGTACTACCGCACAAGTCTATTGCGTTATCTGTGCCAGAGCCACAAATTATAATGTAGACTGACGTTTCGTAATTAATTACAAATTCAAGTTTTAATTTTATGGACTATTTTGCGGATTTTAGACAGTAATAGGGCATGATGTGCATTAGAATGATCTAAGACTTTAATGGAGCTACGTACAATGAGAGGTTTTTAAGATGGCGCCACCTGCATAATATGATGAAGAAAAATATTATCTTTAGAAGTTTTGAAAGTACAACCTGAGTTTTAAATTACTGCCTGAGCTGAAGTAAAATATTTCTGGCTGGAAAATCTTTAACAGTGTTTGTAATTTGTTTTAATCAAACTACACGTTCTTATTAAGCATGTCATGCACTATATTAGTAAGAGATCCGAAGTAAGGTTGTCCTTCACACATCTGCTACCCGAATAAAAAGTATTTTCTAAACATTAATATATAAGTAATTATATCACAAACGGGTTACCTAATTAAATATGGTCAAGTCAATGTTACTCGGATCTAAAACTAAACCATCTAGGGTCCGCTTCTTACTTTTAAATTCTTGTAACATTAAGAGACCTGTAAATAATATATTGAAAAACGTGTCCAGTGCAATAGATAAGTAAAATGAACTGATTTTACAGTTATACTATTCTTTATTGTCTTGCCTTAACAAGCATTCTAATATACAATTACTTATACTATAAAAAAAGCATTTTAAAATCTAAAGCTATGCTGACAAAAAACAAACAACTGACAAATGCTGACAAAAAAAAAGCAAACAACTGTTTTAATACTAATGTGTTTTTAAATGAAAGTATAGATTATAATTGATAGCTATATTTTTTCATTTCAATTTCGTATATAAGTTATATTATTTCAGATTGTTAAGACTTATAAATTATCTCATCTCCGTTTTTTCTGAAGGTTTACCTAAATTTCAGTCTTAAGTTGTCACAAATTAATTTTCTTTTAATATTCAAAAAACAATTGGTTTGTACAAACAATACTTACATTTTAAACTTATTAGTATATTTAATTCATATTTCCTGTTACGGTTAAAAGATATTTAACCTTTTTATTTGAGGGTCAGATAAGTAATATTACAATATTGTTTAAACTTACTTACATTTGTTCATTTAAGCTGAAGCCGGCATAATTAAAATACTTAGAGTTACATTATAAATTGAAGGAAACTTCATTCTTAGAAATATATAGCTATTACATTGTAATTTTTATTTAGTATATTATTTATAATTTAATTATATTCTACAATTAATTATAATATAGTGTTGTGTCATTTGATTTATTATAATTTTTCATATTATTATATTTTTAAATTTAGTTTCTTGATGCTGTCATTTGGATAATTGTCTTACTTATTTTAAGTTTCATATTCTATTCTTGAAACATTCCTTAAATACTGTCTGTGAAAAAAAATACAGTTAGGGTTTATAAAATGTTATTTTATGGTTAGCACTTTGTGCAAAACAATTTCGTTGATTAAGATGTTGAAAAAATTAAAGAATAAATAATATCTTAAACCCCTGATTTGCACATTTCATTGTATTAAACATACATTTCTTCTTTTTTCTTTGTACACAGCCCTTTTAAATATCCCACTGTTAAGCACGGGCCTTCCCTCAATGCGAGACGGATCTGGTTATAGTCCGGCATGCAGATTTCCCCACGATGTTTTCCTTCACCGTAATGCAGAGGCTTATTACCTTGAAAATGAATCGCACATAACATGAGAATATCAGAAATGCGAGATCTGGGATTTGAACCCGCTTCACTTTGCTCAAGCTAGTGTGCTAATAGGTAATGCTTTCTTTAGTGCGACTATGAATTTTTTTTGTTGTTCGTCTTTTATGAATTTAATAAAAAAATAATATGTTAATTTGCTTTACTTTAAATTTTTTATATATTTTGTTACGTAATATTTAGTGAACTATAAATAGTTTTTTTTCTTCTAAGATTTGAAGTAATAAAAAATAAAACCATATTTACCTTAAGTATATTAATTCATAATTATTAGAGTTTAGGTAATATTAAATATAATATGTAATTTGTTTATATTTTATATATTTTCGGACATAATTACAAACGTCAAGTAGTCAATGTCAAATGCTTTGTATATTTGCGCCAAAAAACGCATCCGCAAATTACATTGTTTGAATTTTGATGTCTGAAATTTATAACTTAAACGTCGACTATAAAATCTTTAAAAATAAAAATAGTTAATCAAATAAATTAGGTTAAACATTAAATATCGCTTACATTTATTAGTGGGTCATGAAACGATAGCTATAGAAATGTCTAAGCGAAACAGCATAGCTTCAAATACATTATTTAATTATTTTACTAAAACTCCTCCAAGTAACAAGAAACCAAAACAGAATAGTGGTGAGAATAAAGATAAATTAAATAATCCAGTCAATAAAGATGATGTTAAACCAGAAAGTAAGTATCATAAATATTATTTTAAACAAACCTTATATATAACTTGCGTGAAACATTAATATAATGTATAATACTTTATAGGCAAAAAACGCGAAAGAAAATCTACTCCTTCGCCGAAAGTTAATACAAGTTGTAATAATGACAGTGATGAAGAGGTGCCAATTTCAATTAAAAAAAGGAAAAGAATTAGGTTAAACCCTATTGATTCTGATGATTCAGATGTAGAAAACAAAGGTAATTGTTATTATATTCTAAGTTCTGTTTCAATAAAAGTTATTATATTCAGTATGTGACTACTTTTTTAAGTTAGCTTAATGTCATTTAATCTAAAGGTTTTCTAGCAGATAACAAAATTGAAAAAGAAAATGGTTCAGTACAAAAAGACAAAATTTCCATTGAAAAAAAATTACAAGAAAGTTTCTCATATGAACCTGGTAAATCCCCAGTCGGGAGTAAACTTAAGAAAGTGACACTCAATGAGTATGTACCGAAATTTGTTTATATACTACTAAAATTATGTAACACGAAATGAATTATTTTTCTTTGTTCTCTATTAAATTAAAAATGTGCTTTTTTCATTTTTGGAAATATTTATAAACTAATATATGAATTAATTATAAAATATTCGAAATTATTTTTCTACTTTAAGTTCTCAAATAAAAGCTGAGCCCCAAGAATCATTGGCATCTGATGAAGGCAATTGGAATCACTGTAAACTTGACTGGTTGAAACCAGATAAGATAAAAGATTCTAAAGGGAGAAGGCCTGACCATCCAGACTATGATCCTACCACACTTTATGTACCTCCTGATTTCATGAAGAAACAAACACCAGTATGTGAGATAATATTAATTTTAAGATAGTCTAAACTTAATATATTTTTAATAGTAAATATTGTTTACCTAATTGGATACCCAGATATTAAGGACATATAAATATACATACATTCATTTATATATACCTAAATTACTTATTTTAATTTTTGTATTCAATTTGAAAAATCCCAAATTATCCAAAACAATTCAAATTTTACCTATCATGTTATCAGGGCTACCATAGGGATAGGGATAACAGTTGTTAATTTACCCAACCATTATTGGTTGGGTAAGCCTCAAAATACCCGGTTTATTTCACCAGCGCTAACCAAGGACAGAATACCTGAAAATAGTATTTTTTAAGTAATTCATGTTTTATTTAGAATAAAAGATTCTACTAATGTTAGAAGAAGAAGTCATTGTAATCAATTCTCAAAAAAACTTAAAATATCAAATTAATCAGTTGAACTAAAATACCTGGTTTGACCCCGCTCAATGCAAATACCCGTCAAACTTACCCGCCATAAAAATCGCCTAAAATTACCCACTTTTTGGGTAATTTACTCGCCAATTGGCAGTGCTGCATGTTATTGACTACAAAAGCAATTCCAAATAGACTATAACTACAAATATAATTTTTCTACTTTTACATTTTACATATTTATGTCACAATAAAAGTTATAATGTTATCTTTGCAGGGTCATAAACAATGGTGGGAAATAAAATCTCAACACTTTGACTGTGTGCTATTTTTCAAAGTGGGCAAGTTCTATGAGTTATATCATATGGATGCATCGGTTGGTGTTAATGAACTTGGCTTCTCTTATATGAAGGTACAAGTTCTTTATTTACACAGTGATGTTTTTTTTTTCAAAACAGTGAATTTGATTTTTAGGATTCCATAGCCTAATAGCTAAAATGGCATATTTCACAGCTATTTTAATTAACAACTCATGGTGCATTTCAACCACTAGACAATTCTATAGCTAAATTCCAAACTGTAAAACAGTAGGGTGGCGTAAAAATTTTAGGTCAATATAAATGTGACAAGTTTCTCCGAATAGGTCTTTAAAATGCAGATAGATGTTTTTCACTATTGACTTTTCCACACACTTAAGGAAGTATGAGTTGCAAAATTCTAAAAAAAAACTAATTGAGATAATTGAGCTTCCAAAAAACTCAGAATGAAAATTCTTTTAAAAAATATATGTTGAGTATTTTTTGAGATATGGGATATTTTCCATTTGATGCCTTGACAGTTTCAGTTTACAACTTAGTATTATGGCTGATACTAATATTGTTAAATACCAACTTATTTATACCATCAATAAAATAAATATCATACATGGGTATATATTTGATTTCACTTTTAACATAGTTGGTAAGTTAAAAGTTAAAACAATATATTTTATTGTTTTAATCTACAGAACCCTTGGTGTGAAGGTTAGATTTACACTTGCCGATTTTTATAATATTTTTTTATGATTAATATTAATGTACAACACAATTTCAGGGTGACTTTGCACATTCAGGTTTTCCTGAAAGTGCATACTCTCGCATGGCTACCACTTTGATTTCTAAAGGCTATAAAGTAGTGAGAGTGGAACAAACTGAAACTCCAGATATGATGCAAGAGAGGTGTAAAAAAAGTGAGTAAAAACGGACAATAAAATGTTCAATTATGCCCCTCTCAGTTAAATGAAATTTGATGACATTTTATTACACCCCTCTCCCCCATTTTGAGCTCATGTAATTGATAAATATAGGTAAAAAAAGAAGACATTTTACAGGACCCCACTCCCCCATTTTCCCCACGTAATTGATAAATATAAGCCCGTTATAAATTCCTATTGTATGCAGGCGGTCAGTCCAGCAAGGTGGTGCGGCGCGAGGTGTGCCAGGTGAGCGTGCGCGGTGCGCGTGCGCCGGGCCTGCAGGACGCGGGCGCGGCGCTCGCCGCCGCTGAGTACATGCTGGCCATCGCGGAAGAGGTATGTCCTTATTTATAAGTTAGGGTGGAGCAAAAAAAAAAAGTTTTGTTTTCTTGGGGGTAGAATTTGTAGCTTAAAAAAAAACTCAATATTTTGAGGTAGCCCACTGATTTTTAAGATTAACAAATAAATTAAAAATTTTGGTTTGAATAAAAAATTGTTTTTTCACGTGAGATCATCTTTGAAAACATTCAAGAATTGAGTAATATAGTCATTTTCTACGCAACTTTCACTGTAATATAAAAAAATTACATGTAATTTTTTTGAATTTTTTTTACAATTGGAAAAATGCAATATTACAGTGAAAATTAGGTAGCAAAAGATTATATTCGTCAATTCTTGAATGTTTTCTAGGATGATCACTCGAAAAAAAAAACATTCAAAAAAAATATAATACTTTCTTAGATTTACGCGAATGTTTGACATTATTAAATAAAACTATCTTTTCGGATAAATTATAAAAATGTTTTAAAGTTAGAAATATTGTAATGTAATTGGTGCATTTTTCATTTTGTTAATTGTGGGTAGGCTGTCTGTAACAACTATACATTCAAGACATGTAACACCTCAGTCTCTCCCGTGACCATGGATGCTGTAAAGCATTCGAAACGTCGGGAACCAAAAATCAAAATAAATCCGCGAAATAATCCGAAAAGATAGTTTTATTTAATAATTCAAAAAAAATATGTTAATTCATTATTTCAAAAATCAGTGGGCCACCTCAAGATGTTGAGTAAAAATTTTTTTATTCCAAAAATATTGTCTTTTATAAGCTACTAAATTCTACCCCAAAGCTAAGAAAAAAAAACATTTTTTTTCACGCTATACATATATACATATATAGAGTTCTGCACTATTAGACATATCTTTCTTCTTCTTGCGGGACTTTTTCCCCCCTTAGGTAGTTTTGCTCGTTGTACGTGAGCTTGTGTTATTTTGTGTTATTCTTTCCACCCCAGTAGTCTAGCAGGTTGCCGATTCCCTGGAAGTATTAGACATATGTATTCTATATATATATTTATAATAAGAGAAAGTTTCGCATCTGTACATAGATTATGTTTAGAAATAAATAGTTTAATGGACTGGAAATGAGTAATAAAAAAAGGAAGGGTATCGATAAGGCATTATTTTCGTACCAGAATAACAAAAAAAAATTTATGTCATAAAGTAGACTGTGCTTAAAAAAAACTACAATTAATATGTACTACTTGTGGGACAATAAACTTTGTTCTAACTGGGATTTTCGTTCAAAATTAAAGACATTTTTATAACATTTTAACTTTTTTTATTTGATATATGTATATTCAAAGTCCGTATTTTAAAGTCATATTTAAACTTTATTTGTTTATTATAATCGCTCAACTTTAACAAAAGTTATTACAGTTTCAAGTTAGAATTCTAACTTTACTAACATTAAAAATAAATATTTATACAAAACATGCAACAACTTAGTATAGAATAGAATCTTTCTTGACACAATTGTTTGTTGTTACATAAGTCTGTTGAAGCCTCTGACTCCCAAACTAGAATAAACCTGTATGTCAGGAGTCAATGTATGCAAATTATTTGTTCATTTTTATAACTATTTTTCAGGAAAACAATGGCTGCAGCACGTTTGGAGTGTGCTTTATCGATACAACAATAGGGCATTTCCACATGGGACAGTTTGATGACGACAAACACTCCTCTAGACTTCTCACCACGCTCGCGCACTATCCACCTGCTTTGGTACTAAATATTTTCTTTGCATTATTCTACATATTATCAATATGTATATATGCGTTATTTTGTCTTCTATACATATAATAAAATTCTGAGTAGAACCTGTATATAAAATATTTTTCGGAAAATTTAATTAAAATAGACATTATTATCGATACAGAAGCCGAATCTATAGCTTTTAGAATTTATGTCTGTCGGTCTGTCTGTGACCGCATCACGAGAAAACCACTGGACCGTTTTAAATGAAATTTGGTAAGACGTTAGCTGGTTGTCCAAGTCAACATATAGGATACTTTTTACTGCGGGCAATTATCTCATCTCTAAGAAATCTATACTAAACGTTAAAACGTAATTAGGGAAGAACCTAAGCAGACCGAGGGTGATTCGCTAGCATATTTATAAGTAGAGCATATACAAAATATTCAAGATATGTGAAATCAGACACAACAAGTAATGGTAGTAAGGTAAGGTAAGTACTCAAAACATGTACGGTAATATTATAAAGATAAAAGTATGTTGGGTTGTAAGTAGGAGGAAATTTCTAAAAACATTGATCCGATTCAGAAAAATTGTTATATGCTAGTTTATATACCGATAAAAATGTGTTTACTGTCGAGAAATCATTAAAGATTTAATTGAAGATAAAGAAAGCTGGCCATTACTTTATTGGGGTGTGTTGCCTAAATAGTTTGAAAAAACAAACAAAAAAAAAAGTGTGTGTGTACTTATGTATGCACGTAAGAAGTTATACTTCTTTGGCGTAACAGAACAAAATAGCTAAAGATTTCATCCCGTTTGTCAGAACTCTCTGTAAAAGGAGTAAATTAATAAAATAATTAAATAAGGCATATTAGGCATATTACAATCATCTATTTATAGAATATTATTTAAAGAAAAAATATAATATTATATATCATTTGTCAGACCATAACAATTGTTACCATGGCAACAAACAGCTACCTTTATCATGTCGCTTTTTGGCTGTCGGTGTGCGCGCGCATCGTAAAAATTTTACTCTCATAATTTTTTCCAAACATCCCAAAAGCAGTATAACTTCAATAAGTGTATGGCAAAGAGACACAGTGACGGTAACAATACATTACAGATAATCTACGAGCGTAAGACAACATCAACTAGAACAAGCAAGTTGCTATCCACCCACTGCCACTCTGCAAGGCTCGAGTCTATGCCTTTGTCCGCTCCAGACAAGACTCTCAAGTTGTTAGCTGAGAAGTACTACAGGACTAATGATGATGGGGACTGGCCGGAAGGACTTAAACCGTTTTTATATGAAGGTATAAAAAATGCACATCGTCAGGTAGCAGGCCAAGTTTTTTTTATCAATAAAATCCTGAGATTTTAACATTACGTTACTGATAACAGCCTAGACTTGGAAAGTTGACGGCGTTACACCCCCTTAGCTCACCTTACCTACCTACCTTGTTAATCACTCGCCACTAGTATCAAAATAGGCAAAATTCCAATGAGTTTTATTTTGTCTTCTATTTATTAAATAAAACTATCTTTTCGGATTATTTCGCGGATTTATTTTGATTTTTGGTACCCGACGTTTCGAATGCTTTACAGCATCCATGGTCACGGGAGAGACTGAGGTGTTACATGTCTTAAAGATATAGTTGTTTCAGACAGCCTATTATTATACTATTATTGTGGGTAGGCTGTCTGTAACAACTATATCTTTAAGACATGTAACACCTCAGTCTCTCCCGTGACCATGGATGCTGTAAAGCATTCGAAACGTCGGGAACCAAAAATCAAAATAAATCCGCGAAATAATGCGAAAAGATAGTTTTATTTAATAATGTCAAACATTCGCGTAAATCTAAGAAAGTATTATTGACTTCTATTTCTTCTTTTGGCTTCGCTCGTGTAGTAACTGGGATGGGGAACAAAGTATGTTCATCTCCAGAATGCAATCTATATCCTAGCCAGATATAATCAAAATCTGTTCAGTGGTTTAAGCATGAAAATCCAACAGACAGAGATGCTTTCACATTTATAATATTAGTATGGATATGGGTATATAAAGTTTAATAAAATATATAATTCAAATAATACTTATGTACTTTTTATTTCAGGCGACGCACTAGGTCTGACACCAGCCAAAAACTCACACTTAACTATAAAGGCTCTGGGTGGATGTATTGCTTATTTAACAAAATGCCTACTAGACATACAAATTCTTGGCATGTCCCAGTTTTCTGAGTATTCTCCACCCGATGTTCTAAATAGCACTTTAAAACAAGAGGATATGGTCGATAATGGATGGACGGGAGGCAATACAATGGTATTAGATGCTATTACGTTAAGGAATTTGAGAATTGTACAGGATGAGGGATGTTTGTATGATAAGCTGAACTTTTGTTCGACGCCAATGGGGAAACGGTGAGTTGTTTGATTTTGTACAAAAGTTAATACTTACAGGTAACTGTTAAAAATAATGACTAAACCGTTTTTTGGCTAGAAAAGCCAGTACTATTCACTAAAACCCAACGGAATTGCACTCGTCTTAATGGGACGTCGCAGGATCGCTTCCGCACTCAACTACGACGCCCCCACGGCTGTCTGCCGAGGCAGACCACACAACCACAGGGTTGGCCCCACGGTCCACTCTGCTGTCAGAGAAGTTAACCAAAAATGACAAGCTGTTATTTAAAAGTCTTTTAAAAATATACATTTTTATTTAACACTAAATTACACTGTTATAATATTCAATAATATAAATTAGTTCACTGAGAATTATATGGGACCTAGGAGCAACCCGCATGGCACACGGTCCACCGAAGTAGGCCACCTCCCTGTGTGTCTTGGCTTTGCGCCCGGCTGGGTTTCCGGACGCTAATGAGAATTAATGATAGATTATTTCCTAGACTAACACATAGGCGACTGAAAGGCATCTATGGAAGCATTCGAGCAAGGTTAAACTTCACATCATTTATTAATTTATTTATAGGTTACTATACCAATGGGTGTGTTCTCCGAGCTGCGATCTCGCGTTGATCAAAGAGAGGCAACAAGCGGTCAAAGCTTTGTATGAAAACCAAGAGCTGTCACAGGATGTGAAGAACTTATTGGCTACCTTACCTGATTTGGAGAGGCTTTTGGCTAAGTATGTATTATAAAATTATATCTATCACTATTTTTATACATTTTTTGTATCAAATGCCTGAATTAGAAAATAAAGAATTGTTATAAATATTGTCGAAATATCGCTTACAATTTGTTTAAGTGTAAATTTAAATGTAAAAGTGATGACTACTTAGCTACATGCAGAAGTAAAAATCAATATAATACATATATGTATATTAGCGACTAACCCTCGCTTCGATCGGGTCATCCCTAGATGCATTATAATTTTTGGAGTTGAATCCTAATATATTTTTTTCTAAAATAAAAGTAGCCTAAGTAACTCCTTATAAAATCAGCTATCTGAAAGTGAAAGTCCCGTCAAAATCAGTCCAGCCTTTTCGAGATTAGCCGGAACAAACAGACAGACAGACACAAAAATGTAAAAATTGAGTTTTTTTTATAAATACCGTATATAGTTTCATATGTATTGCTAAAAAGTTGTTATTTTGACATTACAAACACAGACACTTTAATTTATTTATCTGTATAGATTTTACTTCTGCTTTGGCCTCTATCATATTCATAATATAATGATTAGTAGTAGATAGTTATATAATAAGAGCAAACTTTTTTTTTTATAGAATACATGCCCTCGGTAACTCTAAAAAGGCAAAAGACCACCCTGACTCCCGCGCCATATTTTACGAAGAGAAAACGTACTCAAAGCGTAAAGTACTGGATTTTATATCAGTTTTAAACGGTTTTACGTCTGTTCTAAAATTATCCGAACTATTTTCAAATGAAGAAGCAGTTTTATTACGATCTATAACACAATTCGGACCTGAAGGGAGATTCCCCGATTATAGAGACACATTGAAATTCTTTAAGGTAATATATAGGTTATTATAAATTAGTATATTTTTTTTAAATTACATGTTGACATACATGGAATCTGGGATCATGGCAAAAAACATATAATCTTAAATGCCTCTTCCGTCTTCAATAAGTATATTTCGTTATTTTTTCAAAAAATAAATAAAAATATAGAAACATATTTATATCTTTTGTTTTGTCTGTAATTTTGTCTTTGATAATAATAGAAGCCTCCTAGGTTCTTTTGTTACCCAACTATTTTTAAACCTGGGTGATTTTATTTTAAACATTTTTTTTTAATTTAGTATATTATAAAGATATTTACTTACATTCCTTTAATATAAACACTTAGGAAGCATTCAATCAGCAAGAAGCAGAGAAAGAAGGTCGTATATTGCCTGGCGCGGGGGTGGACCAGGAGTATGACACCATATTGGAGGAGATCAAGCAAATAGAACAAGAGTTGAAAAACTATCTTACTCAACAGGAAAAGTATTTTAAATGCAGGGTGAGTTATAACATTACTAGCGACTCACCCTCGCTCCGCTTGGGTTCTTCCCTAGTTACGTTTTAACGTTTAGTATATATTTCTCGGAGATAAGATATTTTCCTGCAGTAAAAAGTTTCCTATATGATGACCCGGATAACCAACTATCATATACCAAATTTCATCAAAATCTGTCCAATGGGTTTCTCATGATGCGGTCACAGACAGACAGACAAAAATTCTAAAAATTATAGATTCGGCCTCTGTATCGATAATAATGTTAATTTCAATAAGATTTTCCAAGAAATATTTAATTACAGAATCGGCTTAGAATTTTATTTTGTGTATAAATTAATAGTAAATAATCAAAATTTAGTTGTGGGATGAGTTATCTTAAGGTATTGTGTATAAAAATCTTATTTTATAAGTCGATAATCATATAACAACATTAAATTATTTTATTTATAAGATTTATAGTGACAATAATGATATGACATTAAATATCTTAATAGTTATTATATCTAACTGCTTATCCATTAAATTTAATCCAAATAAGATGGAGTTGAAATTAAAAATTACCTGAAATACATAAAAAGACAATAGTGATTATTCTTTGTACCCCTGGTGGGACTCGAACCCACAATCCCCGGCTTAGGAGGCCGATGCCTTATCCATTAGGCCACAGGGGCTTATAGTATTGTGATGAAACCGTCGTACCGTTTTGTGATTTATTGACATAAAATATTTTAATCTACATATTGGTACGTAACTACCGCGAGGAGAGTCGCAGTCAATATTTATAGTTAGTATTGTTTTATAATAATATTTTTATTTCTTTACAAGGATTGTTGAAGATAAAAATTACTATTATAGGATTATCTATACAGATTAATGAAATTGAATGTGTGTATGTTTGTAATCTTAAAATGACAGCTTTTTGCTAAATGCATATGAAAGTATATACTTTACTTTTTTTTCTTGTTTTTCGCTAATCTCCGAAATGGCTGGACCGATTTTGATGGCACTTTCACTATTAGATAACTGATTTTATAAGGAGTATGTAAGGCTACTTTTATTTTAGAAAAATAATTAGGCTTCCGCTTAAAAACATTAAAACGTACCTAGAGACGCCCCTGAGCGAAGCGATAAGTTGAAACTAAAACAAAAAAATACGGATAAGTGCGAGTCGGACTCGCCCACCGAGGGTTCCGTACTTTGTAGGAAATCTGTTTAACTTTAATTTTCAACTTTTTTTATTTTTTGGAATTTTTCCTTTATTTATTCCTGTAAGTTGTGTCAAATGTCGTGATTCTAGATCAACGGGAACTACCATATATAGGTTTTCGACCCAAAACCTATAGGGTACTTACGGTTGACCTAGAATTGTCAATTTTGGTTAAAAACAAGTTCTTAAAGCACAAGTAAAGGTAAAATTCCAAAAAGAAAAATGAAAATTAAGGTAAAATTTTGTACTTACAAGTTTTCGTGAAAATCTTCTATCTTTTTATCGTGTTGACTCAGGACCTTGATTTTTATACACCTAATAGGGACTAGAGACCTCAGTATCTGGTATAAATTTTAACTTGCTAGGTCTAGGCATTCCTGAGAAAATAGGTGGTGACACACAGACAGTCGGACAAGAGAGTGATCTTATAAGGGTTCCTTTTTTTACCTTTTGAGGGATGGAACCCTAATTAAATCATTTAAATTCAGACAAATAAATTATAATATTATACCAATAAATAAAAATATTTATAATATGTATGTATTTAAAGTTATATATATGTATAATGTATCAACTATCTGTCCATAACACCAGCCTCGTAGCTTACCATGGAACTAGATGGTGTTGTGTGTAATTAATGTCCTGATATATTTATTTATTTATTTATAATATATTTGTAATTTCAGATAACATATGTGGGCACAGATAAGAAGCGGTATCAATTAGAAGTGCCACAAAGCGCAGCGGCTAAGGCGGGGCCGCAGTACCACATGGAAGGGACAAGGAAAGGGTTTAAGAGATACTCCACGGACGAGACTAAGGTATAGAGAGATATTGTTGTTTATTTTATATCTAAATTTATTATATTTAAAAGTGAACACAAAGATAGTAATTTTAAGTTATTAGGTCCAGTTGCTTTTTAAACTTTTTAAAACGTCGTCTTTACACATGAAAAAAGTATCCTGTGACTTTAATGTTCAATATTTTTAATAACTTTTTTTTTATACTTGCCTCGTCTTTTTTATACTATATACTTGGTATATTCAGTGTATATTTGAATCAATAATGATTGATATAAGAATGTCTGTACTATTTCTACCATATTAGATAAAATATAACTGCAGTCACTGTCAATATTACAAATATTAATAAGAATTAGTTATTAGTGAAGAGTACATTCCCCTAGTGGCTGTTTTCAGAACTAACGAAAGCAGTTTATAACAACACTTGAAAGTAATAAACAAAAAATCCTTTGCATAAAAAAAAATATATATATTTCATATTTACTTCTTACTATTATATTTAAGTGATGCATATTGTGTTTTGTGTATAGTGGCTTTGCATTTTATATTTGTACTAGCGACTCACTCTCGCTTCACCCGGGTTCGTCCCTAGGTTGATTCCCCATACAAATCGCCATTTTCAACCCCTTAAGGGATGATTTCCGTGATAAAACCTATCCTATGTCCTTCCCAGGGTCTTAAACTATCTTCTTACCAAATTTCGTCTAAATTAGTCCAATTCTCCGAATCCGGTCCAAATCCAGTTGTTTTTGAGTTTATTCATTACAAACATACAAAAATAAAAATCTTCCCTCTTTATAATAGTAGTGTAGATTTCCTAATGTTATCTCTTGTGTGATTGTTAAATAAAAAGTTGTCGATGAACCTAATAAAGAAAAAAAAAGTGATAAAAAAACGCTTGAGTTAGTGTTAGTTACAAGAATAATTGGCTGTTGTAATATTTTATTTCAGGATTTCCTCGCTCGAATGATTGCCGCAGAGGAACACAAAACGAATGTATTAAAAGATCTAAGTCGTCGAATTTTCGAGAAGTTCTCAACGAACTACAATGAATGGGAGATGGCGGTCAAATGTATAGCTACATTGGACATTCTGCTTTCGTTTGCTGAGTTTGCCAGGCAACAGATTGGAGATGTTTGCTTGCCTGAAGTCACCTTCGAAAAGGGACAGGAGGTTGGTCTATCTCTTTATGTTTATGAGACTATCATAGTATCTTCCTATTCTATAAACCAGGGTAAGGTCAAAACTTACGTGTTCGCGTCACCGACATGCTACGTATGACCAGTGCCGGATTCAACCTTACTGCCGCGCTTACTGGGCATAGTAAAATATGCCGCACATTTATCGAAATTTTGCATAAAATGGGTAAAGTTTCGATAAAGTTGTTGTCATCCAAACCGGCTTTTAGAAGTTTTCACTTCAAAAAAAAAACAGTAATTCCAAAGTTATAAGTTTCCATTTCTGTCTGCAGTTCTCATGACTGTCTATTTTAATTTTGTTTGTACGTGTTGCAGCCGTACGTGGATATAACCGGCGGCCGCCACCCGTGCATGCCGCAGGCGGAGTTCATCCCCAACGACGTGCGGCTGCGCGGCGCGCGCCTGCTGCTGCTCACCGGCCCCAACATGGGCGGCAAGTCCACGCTCATGCGCCAGCTCGGCCTGCTCACCGTGCTCGCGCATCTGGTACGTACTACACACACTATATTGTTGTTATTAATTTATTTCAGTCCTTGCTGTGTGATCATGACTATAGCTAACATTTTTGTTTGGGAGGCCATCTGGTATGACCTTGGTTTTTTTTATTTTTTTATTTACTTCTTACGCTAAAACGGTGTGATTCCAGTCGTCGTTATTACATTTATTTATTTATTAAGGATCTCCAACAGAAGTACATAGATATACAAAAAAAAATACAGGCTCTTTGGATAATGTTTAACATGTACCCCCAATTACTGGAGAACACAACATGCACTAAAAACAGTGTTGATAACATGAATTACTTAAAGTTAATAGGTGCAACTAAATCTGAACAATCAATTAACAAAACAAAATTAAAAATTCTAAAAATAAAATGAAAAAGAGAAAAAAAAAAATGTTATGACAAATGTTCACATCACGAATAGAAAGCGTAACATTTCTTTTTAAATGTATTAAGTGTGTCGATACCCATGTCTGCTGATGGTATTGCATTAAATAATCGCGACATTCGGCCTAATGGGTGACACTTTCCTAAATTAGTTCTACTTCTACTCGTTTTGAAAAATGGACATGGATTTCGAGGTGGTTTCCATGGTACATTTATTTTAATTTTTTTCAAGCAAGCCACTACTATCGACCTCGTTATGGAGAAGCTTATACAGAAATATTAGGTCCAATATATTTCTTCGTACATGAAGAGGTTGCAATTCGAAGTGCTTAAGTCGATCACCATAGCTTCTTAGAGGTACTCTCATACGATAAGATAAGTGTCTAACAAATCTTTTTTGGACCTTTTCAATGCGATCGATATACACTTTATATAATGGGGACCATACTTGACAACAATATTCAAGCTTACTCCTTACATAACAATTATAAAGTCTAATCAAGGTTGATATTTTTTTAAAGTCTCTAGATTGCCTGATGATAAAACCTAGTGACTTTAACGCCGAAGTGACAATGGCATCAATATGAGCATCGAAACGCAAATTACTATCAAATAAAACACCTAAATCACGAACCGTATTGGTTTCTTTTAAAGCTTCATTGGAAACTGAATACGAGCTCATTATTGGTTTTTTCTTCCTGGTAAATTTTATAAAGCAGCACTTCAATGGGTTTAAATGCATTTTATTGATTCGGCACCAAAGAACCAGACTATTTAGGTCCTCTTGCAGTTGCAAGACATCGGTCCTTCGCTTAATAACCTTCGTAATTTTAAGGTCATCTGCAAACATGTAGACGTGCGAGTACTTTATTTCAGCTACAAGATCATTAATAAATATTATGAAGAAGAGTGGACCCAAATTTGAGCCTTGGGGGACCCCTGAGGTGGCAATATAGGGGTGAGACTCGTAACTATCGATAACGACTTTTGCCGACCTATTACTGAGATAAGATTGACACCACATTAATAACGGATTAGAAATTCCGTAATGTGTAAGTTTAAGGAGCAATAAACTATGGTCAACTTTGTCGAAGGCTTTTGAGAAATCCGTATAAATAGCGTCAACTTGAAGGTTACTGTCAACTGCCACTATTAAATCTGAGATGTAACTTAAAAGATTCGTGTTTGTAGACCGTTTCGAAATGAAACCATGCTGATCAGTTGATAGAAATGGCTTGACGTGGTGAAATATAAACGGATATATGAGAGATTCAAACACCTTCGACATTGCTGACAAGATTGATATTGGCCTATAATTACGCACACATTCCTTATCTCCATCTTTAAATATTGGCACTATTCTCGCTTCTTTCCATTTATCTGGAAATACTCCTTTATGTAAAGAGGCATTATAGATAATCGCCAATGGTAGTGACAAAGAATCTGCGCAGTTCATCAAGAATATAGGTGGAATATTATCAGGTCCCGCAGTTTGGTGTACATCAAGTCTTTTTAATTTAGTTACAATACTTTCTTGAGAAATAAGTATATGCCCCATTTCATTATTTGGTATCGGTTTGATGAGAGTACCATGCGAATAACTGACATTTGCTTCAAATACGCTAGAAAAGTAACGAGCAAAAAGATCGCATATGCCTTTTTTGTCTGTAGATTTGTGTTCATTAAGTGACATAGTGGATGGATAGTTAGAAGTGTTTCTGTGCTTATTTTTTACATGTGTCCAAAAGTACTTCGGGTTATTACCTATAGCGGACTCTATTGACATAATATAATCGTCATAACAATGGTGTATAAGTTTCTCACAATCGTCACGAAGGTATTGGAATTCAAGATAATCGAGAGGATTTTTGTATACTTTATAACGCGCATGATATTTATGTTTCTGTTTAATAAGATAAATTAAATGAGAGCTAAACCAAATTGGATATTTCCTACTACAGCGACTATTTTTAGGAACATGCAGTTGGATTACATTCTCCAGTATTTTATAAAACTTATCTATCATAGCATCGACGTGGTCGCAAATAAGGAGCTCCTCTAACCAAGGTATTTCATCTAAAGCAGATATGATTTTATTGTAATCCGCTTTATGGAAGTTAGGCCTCTTAGTTCTGATATCAGCTTTCTTTTTAGTTGAAGAAAACAAAACCAATATCTCTAAAGGAGGGTGATGAGTATCAACTTTCCGTATTGGTAAGTCACAACGTTTAACCTGAAGAGAGTCCGAATCAGAAAAAATTAGATCTAGTATTCTGTTATTTTCATAAGTGATGCAATTGAATTGACGAATGTCGTTCAACTCCATGAAGTCCGATAAAGCGCTATGGATGCCGCAATTAGAATTGATATTCGGAACCATAGAACAATTAAACTCATTAGAATTCCAAACAATATCGTTAATATTGAAATCACCTAACATTAAAGTATATTTAGAAGGTTTTTCCTCAAATACCTCGTTGGCGTAACCAAGAAAATCATTAAGAGATCTCTGATTTATCGGTGGGGGTAAATATACCGCACAAATTTTTAAGAATTCTTTATACTTGCCTGAATTAACTTGAACCATAATCCATAATAAAATAATAATCAATAATAAAATAAAGCGATGAACAAACGAATATTTTTTGCATCACACAAATTCCAAAGGCACATTCTGTTCAGTGTCCATAGACATAACATACGTATATATATGTAAGACGCACCGTGTGCAGGGCAGCTACGTGCCGGCGCGGGCGTGCGCGCTGAGCGCGTGCGCGCGCGTTTTCACGCGGCTGGGCGCGCGCGACGACGTGCTGGCCGCGCGCTCCACCTTCCTGCTGGAGATGCAGGAGACCGCCGCCGTGCTGCGCCACGCCACCCCGCACGCGCTCGTGCTGCTCGACGAGCTGGGTGCGTGCTCGCACACACACACATATACACACACGCGCACGCATACACACGCACACGCACTGTTATATCTATTTTATGTAAAGAAAATTGCAAAGGTTGCTGCATAGTTAGCACAATTACATTAATAAGGTTACATCTTTTGTTTTCCTAATTAGTAATTAGTTCTATTCCAACCGCGTTCGGCGACACTTGCATATAATTTGTAATTAATTAGAATAAATAAAAACCATTTTTTTTAAAATGCTTTGATTTGAAAATCCCTTAACAGCACGCACACACGCACCCACACCTTCCTTTAGTATTCATAGTATATTAAATTTAATCTTTATTAATTTATACTTTTTAGTTTTTGAAGTAAGTTTTTTAAACATAGTTTTTTTTATTAAATAGTCATTCCAATATGTCATGATATGTGCTGTATGGTGGCGCAGGTCGCGGCACGTCGACGTACGACGGCACGGCGCTGGCGGCGGGCGTGGCGGCGGCGCTGGCGGCGCGCGGCGCGCGCACGCTGCTCTCCACGCACTACCACGCGCTCGTGCACGCCTTCCGCGACGACCCGCGCGTCCTGCTCGGACACATGGTACGAGCTAGTTTATATAATACTAGCATTGCCCGCGGCTCCGCCCGCGTTCAGATGACCAAAAACTAAATTCTTAGGTGTTACATATTAGTATACTCTTACATTGCAGTTTTTGTATTTTTCCTCAGAAATAAGATATTTTCCGGCGGTAAAAAGTATCCTAGGATCGCGCGCTACATCGCCCGGTTTATATAGCTTGAGCAGGCGGTCGAGCGATGCGGGGCAGAGGGGATGGACTCGCCGTAGGCATCTCAATGCTCGCCAAGCATTAAAAATGTTTCGCTACTAATTACTTCTAACAACGATATCTCAAAAACTATTCATCTGATTGATTTAGTGTAAAGAGCAATTTTAATCTGCATTAAATGACTAAGCTAACTAAAATATTCATTTGGATAAGGATTAATACCGAACTAAAGAAAATAACTTTGAAAATAACGTAATGTTTTTAATTAAAAATGTTAACATAAAAGTGGTTATTGTAAGTCAACCGTAAGAGATAGAGATATGCTATCGCGGACTTTTTTGTAGCATTTTTATAGATTTTGAATTCTCTAGTACATTACTTAACTGTATCTTTGCTAGTTTACGCGGCGTTCGCGTGGAAAGTTCCCATTTGGCGAGATTTTTTGCGACCTCTTCAACATTTGTCGCCGTATTTCAGCTAATTTACATAAAAGCATAATAAATTATATACCTAAACCTTCCTCAAGAATTACTCTTTCTATTGTTGAAAACCGTATAAAAATCCGTTCAGTAGTTTTCGAGTTTATCGCGTACAGACAGACAGGAGGACAGAAAGACGCGGCCGGGGGACTTATTTTTATAATAAGTATAGATATACTTGTTACTCTTTCAGTATGAAACCGCTGGACTTGAATAAAGTTTAATACACAGAGTATGACGTTGAGTAACATAATATAGACTACTCTTTTGCACTTAGGGCATCTGAGCGAATCCAGGATAAGTAGCTAGTTTGTTATGTTAAGTTCTTAATGTCCTCTTGACGATTTCGGCTACAGCGGCCAATCTAAGTTAATTTGTACCATCAGGTAAGCCATTCGTTTATCTTATCTATACATATAATAAAATTCTAATTAAGTCGAATCTGTACATTAAATATTTATTGGAAAATCTTATTGAAATAGACATTATTAACGATACAGAGGCTGAATCTATAGTTTTTAGAATTTTTGTCTGTCTGTCTGTTACCGCATCACGCAAGAACCAGTGAAGGGATTCTGATGAAATTTGGTATGGTTATAGCTGGTTATCCGGGTCAACATAAAGGATACTTTTTACCGCAGGAAAGTATCTCTGAGAAAAATACAAAAACTGCAATGTAAGAGTATACTAATATGTAAAACCTAAGAATTTGGTTTTTGGTCATCTGAACGAGGGTGAAGCCGCGGGCAATGCTAGTCGATATATATATTCAAATAAAATAATGTAACAAAATATGCACAGGCGTGCATGGTGGAGACGGACGAGGCGAGCGCGGACACGGACGAGGTGCCGGAGGAGACGATCACGTTCCTGTACAAGCTGTCGGCGGGCGCGTGCCCCAAGTCGTACGGGTTCAACGCGGCGCGGCTGGCGGGCGTGCCGCGGGACGTGACGGCGCGCGCGCGGCGCGTGGCGCGCGCACTGGAGCGGGACGCGCGGGAGGCGCGCGCGCGCCGCGACGCCGCCGCGCTCGTGCGCTGTCGCCGCGCCGACGACATGCGCGCGCTGCTCGCCGGCTTGACTATTTGAATTATTTACTACTGGCCAGTTTTACTGTTTTTAGTTTTTTTTTTAGAACAGAATACGATTTAGATATGCACACTTTAAAACTGTTAGATTTGAAAATAAAATAGTTTTCAGTTTCACATTCAACAGGTTTAAAGTTAAAGCGATATAGTGCCATTTCATGGTCAGTTACAGTTATTACTGTCAAACCTAAAACCGTTGTCTTATAAAAGTATGTATGTATGACAGTCCGGTGCGTCTCTCCTCATACGATACCCTGCCTAGATTCGTTTAAAGCTAAATTTGAAGTATTCTAAAATTGTCCATGAAAGTAGTGAGACTCAAGCGCAAATTCACTTTTTTTATGCTATCTGAAGCGGTTTACAGTAAAGGAATCAGTGGAAAAGCCTTTAAAATATACAATTTTATGTGTATTTTAATTTTGTCTTAGTTCGTATTTAGTTATCATTATACAGATTCTAATTCTCAATTCAAATTCTCTGTTGCTTATAGCCTATAGCATAAGATTTTTTTTTATTAATTGAAAAAAAATATGAATGTTATGACGTTTCTAACTTATTTGCGATTTCTAATATGTAATTTAAATTAAAAAAAAAACAGCATTTTATTGCAAAATAATCGTACCAATTACTGAGTCAAAATACTATGACGTCATATTTTTGTGAGAGCTTTTTCTGCTATTTTTTTATAATTAATTTGTTAAACTGAAGTATTACCAATGTTATTTGTGCAGCTGTGATTATTCGTAAGTGTTTCCATTCAGTTGAAGTTATTTGTTATAATTTTTAAAAAATAAGTCCACTCACTCCCATCGATTCCTGTGATGATTATATTATAACTAAATAATATTGTAATCTCATATTTGATTAAATAAATTAATTTTTTTATATTTAATCTGGTCTTTTATTTGATACATATCTGTAAATTAAATTAAACAAAGTTTTATTTAATATTGTTTATTATATCTAAATCACAAATGTTTTATACACTTATCAATTCAATACATTTAAATGCCTTCACATTATCAAAACTTCATATAAAATTAAAAAATTAAATTACAAATGAAACTTTACGTAATTAGCATAATAATTAGTCTCATTGATTTAAGTTATAATTTTGATCGAAATAACGACATCGAAACAAAAAAATATTCAATCAAAAATAACAATGTGATAACAAAGTATATTTAAATACTTTATATAAAACTTAATTTCTACAATACTTAGATGCTTAATCTATTAAAATTTAAATCTACTACGTTTTTGTAACAAGATTTGACTAGGCGTTGCATTACACACGGCTGTTTTCTAAACAGTATTATATCAACGAATGGAATCCAATGATTGAGCTCCTTAAGGATATACGTAACTTAAATAAAATAACTCGAATTATTGCCTCGTACTGGCAAACTGTAATACCGATATCATCTATGCGGAATGTACAAAAGCAAGAATTGCGTTGCCAGTTGTTTTAAGACAGCGACGACACTTTTGGCTTAGTTTATAGTGACCCTACTTGCTGTGCTAACGGTCGCGGGTTTAAATCCCGCTGGGAGCATTCATTTGTGTGATGAGCACGGATGTTTGTACTTCAATCATGGGTTTATATTTACAATATTATTTATTTAAAGTTATATATGTGTAGTGTATCAACTATCTGGTATCCATAACTCAAGCCTCCGTAGACCATGGAACTAGATGGTGCTGTGTTAATGTCCCAACATATATTAACGAACGTTTAAACTTGACCGTGATTCTGGTGACGAAAAAGGACTGTTCCTTTTTCAATTGATTTTCTTGTATTGAAATTTAAATGCTCAATTCACATATATTAGTTTGCCTTTATTCTTCTCGCCTTTAAGGTGACAATAGCGCTAGGTTTTATTCCATCCAGTGTCGACGTTGCAATGGAGGAATACAACTAGCATTCTTGCCACAAATGCTCTACATAAAACAAATGTTTTATGTATTTAATTTATTTTATTCAATATATTTTTTATTATAATTCATAATTTTCACTAAAAATCATATCAAAGTGCTGGCAACACTTATAAAAAATACAAAAGGGTGCACACCCTGTGTCATTATGTTACTTAATACACTTAACTGTCTTTTAATATGACTTTATTTTGCTGTTGTATATTTACAGTATATATTTTAATTTATTGATAAATAATTGTGAAGATAAAGTGAGTTATATTCGGATTTTGAGTTAAGTTTTAAATACTTGAAATTCAACAAACCTCTTTAAGCAAAAATATATAATGTTATTGAATGTCCATTAAATTAAGTCACAGTGCAGACTAACGGAATGTAATATTTTAGTAAAATTATAAATTATTAATATCGATTATATAAATTTAAGTACATTAAAACAGGTTTCAGTACAGGTATTATAAATGTAAGAAATTTATAAATATTAACATACAATATAAGAGAAATCTTAGAATTAGATACATAAGTTTATAGATACTATTACAGCAATTTTAAACAAACTTTACGGAAATACAAAAATACACTATTCACATGATACTTGTTCGCAAAATCGTGTAAATTCGGAAAAGCGCTAAATATACGCAAAAAGTTTTATTTTTTACGAACATTTCAATTTATTCTATTTATATAGAGCATGTAGATGGTATGTTTTATATATAGCTTATTATTACTAAGAAAAAAATCCAAATAAAAGTAAAAAGGTTTGTAAAATTATTTAGCTTGTTTGTTCAAAAATGTCTATTCATAATATATTAGTTGTCATGGTAAGCAATAATATAAACAAGTAAAATTGCTTAATATTAATAGCGTCATAATTATCCTGTATAATAATGAAACAAAAGAATGGGACAAGGCAGAAAAGTACCTTAAGGATTAAAAAATATCAAATTTCACTTATTTTTAAACATATTTATAACTGCATTTGAATATAGAAAACTTTACCGGAGCCGGTAATCGAACCAGCTAAAAAAGTACAACGTCACTATTTATTGAATTTATCAATAATAAATCTCACGAACAAACATTGTATCTTAGTGACTTCTTTGCATTTTGAGTAAACTTTATGAAAAATATTCAAATGCAATCGCAATTAATAAAATTAAAAAAAAAAGGAATGTTTCCTTTGAATGAAACTTATGATATCTTCAATATTTAAGGTACTTTTCTACCGAGTCCCGTTCATTTGTTCCACCTGTATAATTATTCTCACAATCTTAAGACTTAAAAATGCATCATATTTTATAATAATATTATGTAATAAATTTATGATAAAATTATTTACATAAATATTTTCTCGCTGATAGAGCTTACTTCTGCAACAGTCTTATAGTACAATATTAAGCTATTATTTACATTGCAATAAAATACACAATGTACTGTATTTACCAAAAAAAAAATAAGTACCTATTATTAAATTCTTATTAATTTCTCTAAAAAGCAATAAAATTAATTTATGGAATAAAACGTATGTAGGTCTTACCTACTTATCAGAAGCTCGTTTTAACAAAATTTGGATAGGTACCTATCTGTTTCTTTTATCAAAAAAAACATTTACACTTTAACCGTCTTCTTTTCGTAACATTTAGCAAAATTTTGATAAATCTCATATATATTATTCACCTAAAAATCATTTTCTATACAACGACTACAGCACCAATTATTCTATTATTTTCAAAACTACCAATATTGGCAATGCGGTTACGGCCACATACACGATGCAGGCTTGCCAGAATGAAAATCTACATAGTACTTGTATTTTTAAGTTCAAAGAGAATGAATTTTACATACAAAAGAGATCATAAACATTGGCAAAATAATATCCTACGTCTAAATCTTATTCGGGAGACATAAATGGTATAAATACATTTTCATACAAATAAAAACAGCATTCATACAAAAATGTCAAACTATAAATATACCTAATTGAATTAAGAAATCTTGGTTTTTTATAGTAATTCATTAAATGAAACTTACAATTAATATTAAATGTACATATTGCAGTAATTGCGATTTTGTCATTGTAAACAAGTACGGATGTTTTTTTAAGTTTTATCGGCCCTTTTAACTTCTCAAGGAATAAACATTAGTTTGTTATACACACACACACACACACATATATATATATATATATATATTACCAATGTCGTGGTAAATCGAGACAAATCTAATTAATATACGAAAGTCGGATATCGGTGATAATGTCAATATGTTAGTAAAATACTAAAGTAAACTAAAGTCAACATTGTTTGAGGAAGTTTTAGAGAACAGAATTTAGCACAGATGATCGGCATTGAACCTGCACTAGCCGTGGCCGTTTACGCTCATAGTTCGTCAAACGAAGAGCTTTCGCGTTCGTCGAATGGCCGCGCCCGCTCCCCCCACCGGTCCCACCTCTCAGAACTCAGCAACGACTCGGTATCCTCATCTTGCTGCGGCAGCGGGTACACGATTCCATCTCCAAAGCTACATTTTCATATTTATATTATGATAACGTCACACTATAATATGTACTTACAGTACACTTCACTAAATATTCGCAGTAAGACAGCTAAAATGCAAGCATCTACTTACAATGAAATTTATCATTGGCTTATTTAATTCTAAAGGAACTTAAATGAGCTAAATTTTTATGTTAATTACAGGTTCGTTTTATATTAATTATTATCTATACGTAAAGGAGGAATTAAAATAATATATAATATGTAGGTATGTATGTAATTTTTGAACGTGTAATTAAGAAGATTCATACTTTTAAGGTTTCTCGGTGTATAGGCATGTCGTAAAATTGGATATACAGATAGTCCCTAATCTACAATTTCAATATCAATAAAATCTTTTTAAAATATTTATTTAAAATAATGTCGTTTGTGTTAAAACAATGACTAGGTTATGTCTCGAATTGTTGTAAAATATTAAATGTTTATCTATACATAAAAATTCTAAGTCGAATCTGTACATTAAATACTTTTTGGAAAATCTTATTGCAATAGACATTATTATCGATACAAAGGCCGAAACTATAGTTTCTAAAATTTTAAAATTCTAAAATTTTTGTCTGTCTGTCTGTTACCGCATCACGGAAAAACCACTGGAGAGATTTTTGATTAAATTTGGTATGGTGATAGCTGGTTATCCGGGTCAACATATAAGAAACTTTTTACCGCAGGAAAATGTCTCATTTCTGAGAAAAAATACAAAAACTACAATTTAAGAGTATACTAATATGTAAAACCTAAGAATTTGGTTTTTTGTCATCTGAACGCAACAACGGCCAATGCTAGTTGTTTAATAAAACAGTAACTAAATACTATTTTATGCGTGATTTTTTGTCTGATTATTTTTTCTTATTATATCTTTTATATATTTTTTCATTATTTTTTTTATGATATAGCCATAAATGTGCACTAAAAGAATGTGTTTTAAATGAAATATGCAAATGTAAATGTTGAAAGTAGGTCTTTGAGTGTTAATGTGGGCATTTCAAGCTAGTGTCTAATCTGTGCTTTCATCTACTTACGAAACGTACTAAAGTGCGTGCAAATTAATTGAAAGGTCTATTTTGTATAAATGGTATCAGAAAAAGATAAAAAAAAAGTTGCACACACTCTAATACAAGCTACCTTCTATTAACGCAGCTAAATAAAATTAGCATGCAAAAGGACACAAATCTTAATTTTAAACAAATCTCAACTGAGTACGATAAAAGAAGTGAATGACTTTATAACTCTTCGGGCTCGGTGACTGCCAATGAATGAAAAGCATGTTATCGTTCGAATGGTTTTATTTAAATATACTGTAGTAAAAATATTGTGAATTAAAAGATATATAATTATGAAATGCGTTTTCCTTATACTATTTGCGGGACGGTCCGGCCCCTTCGGGGGCAAAGTCTCCATCTCTCAGTCTCGTGTGCCATCTCCACGCTAAAATATTAAAAAGCTCATTCTAAATTGCTCTGTATATATAATATTATACTGAATAAGGCATTTGTTAGAGAAGGTGTTAAATTTTGAATGGAAATGTAGTGCACGGTGCTTCTTTTATTTAATTTTAACAACTAACAGCCAATCAAAAATATTTTCAATAGATATTATACAGTATCTTACTTAAGTTATTTCATTATAATTAATAAAAAATATAAAAAAAAGCACCGTAATATAAGAAGAGAAGAAAGAAGACTGAGAGAGAACGAGAAGAGAAGTAAAAATAATTTTGACAATAATTGATCGTTTAACGCCAATAGGTATACTTAATGCTCTTAATCGGCCGCACAACACAAAACAAACTAGTTAAAAGCAGTTTAATGTAAAGCTTTTAATTGATTAATGTTAAAAAATTGACTGTTTATAATAACGTATGTAGATATATTTTGAATTTTGATAATAGGCAACATTTTTATTTTTGTAGATCACTCTATCTATGTTTCATATTAAAAATTGTCTGAAAGACTTGTTTTTATATAAATGGCGAAAGCAGCAGCCAACTGAGAGCAATACATAAAATATAATTTTGCTTATACATCACACAGACGGTTAAATAACAGAGAAAAAAATATTAAAAAAAATATGTATCCATTTGCTTGCTAATTAATTTTTGTGAGCTACGTTAGTTGTCTATGGATAGTGTGTCTAAGTGACTTCATTAAATTTAAAGATAAAAAAATAAAAGAAACAAAAAATAAACAACAAAACAAGTTTATTGTGCACAAAACATACTTACAAAATATGAACAGAATTCATTATAGCTTTATCAGTCTTGTGTGTTGTATGTAGCTCGCAAAATATAAATGCATTAAAAAGCTAATTGCATATACATAATAATATATTTTTTTAGAAATTCGTCCATAATCGATTCCTGTTCAACCAACCTCCCGCACATATCTTGACCACTAGTTCGTTACGTATGTATGTATATGTTACATTAACGACTTAAAATACCTAAATATTTTAAAGCTAGTACAACTAAGAGTTGTAATTTAAATCACAATTGACAAATATAATTTCAAATCTGCAAAGTATTCAGGAAAATCATGAGGCATAATAACAATCTGCCATAAGCTATAATTATAATTTAAAGAAAACAATTATTGGAGTACATAAATGGTTATAAGTATTTAAAATTTAACTAAACTACAAATAAATTCAAATTAATTGTATATTGTTAAATTTGGCACATTTCTGGCAAGTTAAATGGTACCATTCAGCTGTGAAATAAATTATAAAGCTTCTAAGTATCTGACAGCCAAGAACCATGAATTTGACGGCCAATTTCAATTGTCATGTTAAGAATATGATAGATTATAATAATTACATATTTTTTTTACTATATTACGAATAACGTATTTAAATAGTAGATTTATAATAATATATTGCCAACTTAATAATATATCGTATACATGCCACAAGTAAAAATATTTAGGCTACATAATTATTATAAAAAAAATGGTGTTTAACTCGGTAAAGATACAGTGCTTCAGTGCCAACATGACAATTGACAAAATTAAAAATAAAAACTACACGTTTCGATTATGAAATAATTATTCTTTGGAATGTTTCGATTATTAAAATTATACAATTTACTGTATCGATTGGTTTTACAAAGCGAAAAAAAAAACGATTCCATTAAAATTCAGCATACGGTGCAAATCTATTTCATCTAATATACAGATAAGTATAACAAAACGCTCGATTTCATACAAAACCAAAAAGAGAACCTTCCTATACGGAGCACACCACTGAAAAAACTAAGCCGTACAAAAAACAAATAGCGATCGAACATGGTACAAACAAATGAGCATCCGTGGAAGTTTCTAGACGTGTCTAGAAGGTGTCAAGGTATGTGCGGGGGCGGGTCGTGGTCTGACCTGGAGCGCGTGGTGCCCATAGAGTGGTAGCGCGCGTCGTGCGGCGCGAACGTCTGCAGCTGGTGCTCGCGGCGCGCCGGGTATACGCACCCGTCGCCGGCGCTGGCAACATGTGGACCTTACAACCTTTGCATTGGCGCGGAATATTTTTCTCCCACTCTCACTTATTCGTTTATTATTCCATAACTTTAAATCTACCTGTTAGCCCCTAACATGTAGGTACCATGTGATACAAAAAAACTTTAATCGCTAGCGTAGCGTGGAATATATTCACCCACACTTTTTTTTTAATTACTAGCTAGCTGTATTTTGTTTTGGCTGATTTCAAAAAAGGAACTCAATTCAATAGTCGGTCTATGAGCATGGTTTTTTATCTATGCGATACTTTCATTAATATTGAGCCGATTTCAATGATTCTTTTTTTTAAATAAAAGGAGTGGTCTCGCATCATTCCACCCATAAAAGTGAAAATAAAGAAATAAAAGTTATAATTATTAGTCCACAGCCACTGTGCTATTTGGTTTTATGTAAAAAAACTCTGATGATTAAAATTAAAAAAAAAAATTTAAAAAGATTCTAAATAAAAAATCTTAATGACATCGGTCAAACTGTTTTGACGTAGCGACTTTTTAGTTGTAGCTATCTACCAAATTAGATCGCACAAAAAATGGTTTTTATATTTACGTTTTTTATTAATATTAATACCACGGTAATGTAATGCATACAGTACCCACGCGACAGGGCTGCCCGAGTGCCCGCCGGCCAGTATTTTAATTTCATCTACCTACTTGAGTTTCTTTCTAATTTTGTTATTTCAAATATTATATTTTTTATTAAAAAAGTAGTATTAAAAACGTAGTAGATTTAATTAAAAAAATTCAAATTTATAAGGGTAGTATGTGACCCTTATAAATTTGAGATTTAAAAATATTTGCGCCTCGACTGAGACGTACGAAAAGCTTTATTGTTAAATTTAATAGCATAAATAATCCGTATTCGGATAAAAAGTTTAATTTTAAATACTTTAATTTTTATTATTCATTTTTATTTTTAAAACATACGATGCATGTCTCGATACTTTTTTGTTTGACATTAGCGAAGTTACGGGAGGAATAAAATGTTTATTTTTGTATTAAATTATAAAAGTTACTTATCATATCCACCTTATACAATTTTCGTATCCAATTATACGATGTGACAGCCCCGCACGGTTGTCTACCGAGTGTATACCGAACGCGACGCGCGTAGGTATAGCTCGATTTCCGACCGTTTGTATGAAGATGGAATACTGTATGTAATATTACCGTGTTAATACCGCCATATTGAATATCAATTAATATGATATTAGTAGTATCATGCTGTACATGCTTAATTAGCATGATTTTTTTTATATATTTGAGCACATAATCCCGCGCCATTTTCAATCTATTATATACAAGGAAATAAAAGGATTCTTACATAATATGACAAGTACATAAATATATACATAAAACTATATGTAGACGAGGTGTGAATGTATTAATAATGCGTAATAGCGAATGCAGTTAATACTAATTATGTGACTATATAGCGACAAGATGGTGAAAAGATAGCAATTATGACTTATTATAAATATCTGAGATAACAAAACACTTGAAAACGCACTAATCTATTAATAAATAAATATTATTAATAATAATTTTAAACGTATTTAAAAAAGGGGGGGGGTATTTTAAACTCCGTTATCACAAACTCTGTTAGTTGTGTACATTCTGTAATTTAACAGCTGTAATGTTGAATTATAAACACAGTTAGGTTGTCATTCACTTCTTTTTCCACACTCCCAACATGCACGTGTTAAACCAACATGTAACGACGACTTTCCAGTTGAAACACATGCATGTTTACACATTCGGTTATATCTACTTTAATTTAGTGTTAATATCGCACATCCTATATGTTAAATAATATAAAATCGATGCTCCATACGAAATACATATATATATATATATATATATAGAGTTATATATATGTATATATATATACATATATATATATATATATACATATGTATGTATCTTTCCTAAATCGTTTCACGGTTTACGTTCACAGCTTTACATTATCATCACAACTTTCGATGATAATAGAACAAGAAATTCACGAAAACATTGAACATATAGATCGTTTAAACATTAATAAATAAAAACAAAGACAATTTACCTCGTAAACACAGGTACTATCCATAGGTTGGGGCTGTTGCCGAATACCTCTTTAAAGTTGTTGAAGGCGCCGAGAGAGAAGCCATTCTTGTCGGCACCGCCACGGAACATCGGCGCTCGGAACGCTTCTATTGTGTCAAATATGAGAAAATAGACCAAATATGAGATTTTTTTGATATAAAACTGTTTTTTTTTTTAATAAGGGTGCGTGGCGTAATCTGTAATTATACGTATGTAACATTAGAAACTATCCCTATTAAAAAAAACTCCAATAGGATCTCATGAAGAGCGACGAAAGCCACATAGAAACCAATGAATATTTATTGGTTTCTATGTGGCTTTTGTCGGTTTTGATGAGATCCTATTGGAGTTTTTTAATAGGGATTACTCGCTTGTCTCGGGTGTGTCTCTAGATATCGAAATAACTGAAATTTTCAGAAAGGGCGTTTTATTTTTCTAATTTTTTTTTTTTTTTTTATAGTATTCTGAATTAGTGCTTGACTACGTTCCACCTGATGGTAAGTGGTAACGCAGTCGTAGATGGTAAGTCGCACTAATTCAGTAGCCACCTATTCACTCTTGCCTTGAAGACACCCATGTTGTAATCGGACGGAAACACCGACGCCGGCAGGTTGTTCCAATCCTTAGCCGCACGTATAATGAATGACGTAGCGAAACGCTTCGTCCGGACGGGTGGAATGTCCACGACATAAGGATGGAGACCAGCCGTTCGTCGGGTTGTCCGATGGTAGAAAGGAGATGGAGGAATCAAGCTGTGTAGTTCCTGCACACACTCTCCGAAATGTAACCTATAGAACACACAAAGGCTGGCAACCCTACGTCGGTGATCGAGGCTTTGTAAGTTAGCTTTTACCAGCGTAGGGTCACCAATAAGCCTGAGAGCACGCCTCTCAATTGAGTCTAAGGCTGACAGATGGCACTTCGCAGCACCAGCCCAAATGTGACTACAGTATTCCACACACGACCGGACTTGAGCTTTATATAAAACAAGAAGCTGTCCCGGTGTGAAATACTGTCGAACCTTTGCTAGTATGCCAACTTTCCTCGCTGCGACATTAGCCTTAGACTCAATGAACCGCCCGTAGTTCATATTGGGGCGAATGTCCATGCCCAACAACTGCAGACGGTCAGTGTATTCCAGAGGCACATTCCGGAAAGTAGGGGTCAAGGTAAAAGGACTCCTTTTTGATGTGAACAGGCACGCCTGTGTTTTGGTGGCGTTGAAACTCACAAGATTGGCATCACCCCAAGTGGAGACTGTCCTGAGTGTGAGATTCAACCGCTCTACCATGGCCTCTCTTTCGGACTGAATTTGATCTCTACTGGCCCGAGGATTTGGCAGGTATCTCTCTACAATAGTGCTGTCGTCTGCGTACCCATAGATACCGGGTATAAGCAGATCGTTGATATGCAGCACGAACAAGGTTGCAGAGAGAACAGACCCCTGAGGAACTCCTGAGTTGGTCTTTAAGGGTTGTGATGAACAACCCTCGACCACAACTCTGAGTGATCGGTCGCTCAGGAAGTCTTTAATCCAGCGGATCAGGCCAGGAGATATGCCATAGGCTGCAAGCTTGCTTATAAGGCTATCGTGCCAGACCCTATCAAAGGCCTTTGAGACATCGAGGGAGACGGCAATCGCCTCCCCGCTTCGCTCAAGAGCTTCGCCAAAGATGTGATTGGCGCACACTAGAAGGTCCCCAGTTGACCGGTTCCGGCGAAACCCATATTGTCGATCACTGAGGAGGTCGTTTTGTTCTAGGTATGCCATAAGACGTGTATTCAATACACGCTCCATAATCTTGCAGAGTATGGAGGTGATTGAGATTGGACGATAATTGGTAGGGTCAGCACGGCTTCCTTTCTTGGGCACTGGTTGCACGTTGGCAAGCTTCCAGGATTTAGGTACTATTCCAGTCTTAAGAGAAAGGCGGTACAGACGTGTCAGTATCGGAGACAACTCGGGAGCACAAGTTTTAAGCACTATCGCTGGTATACCATCAGGACCACTGGCTTTATTCACATCTAGACTACACAATACTCTCTTTACCTCCTTATTAGTTATGCAGATTTCAGGCATTGAGATCCCGCAGTGAGGTAGATGTGGTGGAATGGCATTGCCAGAGTCTAGACATGAATTTTGGGCAAAAAGAGAGGCAAGCAAAGTCGCCTTTTCCTCTGCCGTATGAGCCAGGGATCCGTCAGATTTTACCAGCGGTGGCAGTGAGGGCCGAGAGAAGTTCGTCTCGACCGCTTTGGCAAGGGACCAAAAAGCTCTGCTGCCAGATGGTTGGGCACAGAGCTTTGCGCCAAGATGTGTAGTTCGGTCAAGACGAGCCTTCTTTAATGTCTTTTTGTAGGACTTAGCGGCCAAGTTAAAGGCTCTCTTCTTGGATCTTACATTCGGAGCTTTGCGGTCTCGAGCATCAACCCAGGCAAGGTAAGCCGATTGCTTACGCTTTTCAGCAATGGTGCATTCGGCATTAAACCATGGGCGAGCTTTGCCACCAACGGGTACATCAGAGAACGGGATAAAATATTCCATCGCTTGATGCACCACATCAGTTATAGCATCCGCACAGCTCGACGGATTGGAAGAAGAGAAGCAGACCTGCCGCCAAGGAAAAGATGCAAAAAAGTGTCGCATCTCATCCCAATCTGCTGACTTGTATTGCCATACTCGTCTAACACCAGTAGAGTCGTTATCTGGTGGAGAGTAAGACGATACAGTTTTTACCAGACAGTGGTCAGAGCTACCCAATGGGGATGAAACCTGGATGTTGTATCTGTCTGGATCAGTTGTCAGCAGAAGGTCCAGACAATTAGCTGAGTGGCCGTCTACATCGGGTACCCTCGTCGCTTGTTCAACCAATTGGGATAGTCCAAGTGACACCGCAAACTTCCACGCTTCTCTCCCAGCATGGTCCGTCTTCTGGTATGGGAACAGCCAATCTTCATGATGGGCGTTGAAGTCCCCCAGAAAGACAAGCTGCGCGGTTTCAAACAATCGAGTTGTCTCCTGGTCACCTGTGTGCGATCGGTAGACACAGCAATACAGGATCTTTTCGATTCCTATATCTACGATAATCCAGATTGTAGAGAATGTGTGGTCTTCAAGGTGGCGGAGACGCTGGAAACAGAGGTCATTTCGCATGTACAAACAGACTCCGGCCCGTGAGCTGAAATTATGCTCCAACGTGTAGCCGGGATAGTCCAGGTACGCAGCGCTCAATGGACATTGAATCTGCGTCTCCGTCAAAAAGAGCATGTGTGGCTGCGCAGTCTCGAGGTGGAAGTGGACTGATGAGAGATTTGTGTGCAATCCTCGTATATTTGTGAGATGCACTTTAAGTGAGGGGGAGTGCAGCCGCTTAAAAACATTACTCTTTTTGCGTCTTGTCATGGAATTTATTAAAAAGGAATACGAAATTGTAATCTACAATTAATAGATAGCTTGTGAGTTTCCTTTTCCTTTTTAGGTCGAATAAACGCGATAAGTAGTAACCTTATGAGCAATAGCGAGAAATTTTCACGTAACTATATGGATCAAATTTTGTATTAAAGTAAGGTTTTGCTTTTTAAGTTTACCTATTATTAGGTGTTATTTCAGAAAAAAACGCAATTTTTCACAAAAAAAAAACCGAGAGCCTTTTTCATGTGCTCTCATGCTCATAACGTCATATAGCATTATCTCGTAAATTTTTGTAGTACTTGCACTGTGTTGGTACTTACTAAACGAGCGCCTACGCCCAGATTCTTATTTAAATACATAACAACGTGTTTAATAAACTATACATCTAATAATACCTACTTGTAAAATATACATCTAGAGCCTATACATATATTCCAAGCGTAAATACAATAATCAATATTTTATACATATACCGACACATACATATGTATATAGATATAATAATTTATTACATACTTCGCTACACTAGAATTTACGTGATAAGTGATAGTAGTGCGAAAGTCACTGCAATTATATTTTACCATCAAGCATGGTTTTAAGCATAGTCTTTAATATCTGACCGGTCGGACTGCCCGAGCGGCGGTACGATACCAGCATATCTGAAAACAAACTTAAATTATACTATAAACTATACATATAATAAAAGTGTAACTAAGCCGAATCTGTACATTAAATATTTTTTGGAAAATCTTATTGAAATAAACATTACTATCGATACAGAGGCCGCTGCGCTTGTACACTTTTGCATTTTTTGACTGTCTGTTACCGCATCATAGAAAAACAACTGGAGCGATTTTGATGAAATTTGGTATGGTGATAGCTAGTTATCCGGGTCAACATATAGGATACTTTTTACCGCGGGAAAATATCTCATTTCTGAGAAAAAATACAAAAACTGCAATGTAAGAGTATACTAATATGTAAAACCTAAGAATTTGGTTATTGGTCATCTGAATGCGGGCGGAGCCGCGGGCAATACTAGTACATAATTATATGCTCTTTTTATGGTTCCGTATTTCAGAAGAAAAATGGAACCCTTATAGGATCACTTCGCTGTCCGTCTGTCTGTCTGTCTATCTATCTGTCTGTCTGTCAAGACCCATTTTCTTAGAAACGCGGGAGGTATCAACTCGTTGACCTAGAATCATAACAAGCAATGTCTTATAGCACAAGTAAAGAAAAATCCAAAAGCATTTATATTTAAGTACACCACATAACAAAAAAAATGCAAATATAAACTTATATTAATGTTTCCTGCTAAGGAACCCGCGGTGAGCAAGTCAGACTCGCACTTGTCGGATTTTTTATAAATAGCACTAGATTTGCTGCCAAATGAATATTGTTAAAAAAGAAATTCTCACAAAAATTTGCATCCCTGCATTATTATTATTTATTTTATTGGAGTATATAATTTATGGATGAATTACAACAGTTGATTGAAAATTAAATTTTAATTTAATATCTGTACTATGCGAATAATAAAATATTATTTTCCTCTTTAAATCGACAAAAACATTTTTTTAGTATCTCTCGTATCCTACTTATTTATAACATAACTTAAATTTCATAAAAAGTACCGATAATCTATAGAGGTTTGACTTCTTGCGCTTGTACACTATATATACTATTGATACAAGCACTCTTTAACTTGTAAAAAAAAAACTTTTGTGGTCTCTTAACAAAAACTAACAGGAAAATGGATTCTTCCTCCATTTTGAAGTCGGTAAAAAAATTACATTTGCATAATTTACATTAATTAAATAGAATAATTGCAGTCACTTTCATAAATAATAATTAATATCCTTGTTAATTAACATAAATAAAGGCATTCTATTTCTAACATGAATTATACAAACAAACGATTATTTTATGCTATACACTCATGTACGTGGTAACGCTTAAATACTTACGTGTAAATATATCATACTTATGATTCTATTAGATATTTAAATCGAATCCAAAAATATTTTTATATGTACAAATATTTCGTTTTTTTTTTTTGTTTGTTAATTTGAACAACTTTTAGTTTGCAGTCTTCACATTTTCGTTCCAGGAAATCCCAAACTTAAATAATAAATTTACTATTACATAGCCATTTAAAACCTTGTATTATTATCAATTAGTATGATAGAAAAGCGAGATTTAATTTTAATTTTCGAGAGTTTTATATCAATATGGTCGTCAAAACAATCAAAACATAATAGGATAAAACTCAAATTATCTATTAACACGTTACTTTTCCCCTCCACAACAATCAAAACACCTAAAAAGTACAATGACAAGCCAAAGCATACCTAAAGTAGTCCTATTGTTAGCGACGAGGTAGCAGTGGTAGCCGAAGAGCGAGCCGAGCGAGATCGCGAACATTAGTGCTACGAAGAAAGCAAACACTATGTGATAGCGCCCGGCACTGCCCGCCGTGCCGAAATCACCCTGTATACAATAATAATATATTATAACATTAATAAACCCAATAACAGCTCTTTTATAACAGTTTTAATGTTTGGGTCCTGTTAAAATAAATCACCCAAACTCGAAGATTTTACTAGTAGTCATTAAAGAAGTCCACTATCATCTCGTCTCACTGCTTATTTGTCTAAACCACCGATTTAGCGAAAGAGTTTTTATTAATACAGAATTATGAATGTTAATCATATTGGAATAAAATACACCTTATACTTTACAACATCCGAAAAACTGTATATTTTAATTATTAAATTATATTATTTATATATGTATACAAAATCGTAGAAATAAAGCTTATTAAAATAAATGAGTAAGAAAGCTCTCGACTGCAAAGTACAACAAGTACTGATGGTTTAAACAAATAAGCATTAAGACTAGATCTATTGACTGACATCAGCAGATCAGTTCGATAGTATCGAATTATTTTATTGTCATTGTCAAAGTTTAAAAATTAAACGAAATTAGTAGAAAAAAAAAACGTTATAACAATAAATATGTTTCAGATTAATTTCCTAAAGAGGCATACGAAATTGAGACTACTCTAAAATTAAAAAAAAATGTGTACTATAAGTAAACAATAATATTTAATAGTACCTCTAAAAATTAAAATACATAATATTCTGATGTAAGAAAATACTTGTTACATATTAAATTCTAAATTTTATAAATACACAAACATATATACGAGTATTTAACGATGAAAACGTTCCACAGTGTTCGAATTCTAAACTAAATATTCTAACGAGATATAATTAATAAAAACATTCCCACTGCGATATCGAGAGCCATTCAAAACAATGTGGAACTATATATAAGGAAATGCCACAACGTTGAATCATACTATAAAGCTTATGAGAGTGGTTACACAATGTTATCGGACTATCTGATAATGTCTATATTACTCGTACCGGATGAAACATTTAATTTTGGCAATGCCGTAATCATAGCTAATAAATCGTTATCAACTTGAATTTATTATCTATGCAAAATAACACTCATAGATAAATAAATCTTAGTAAGTGCTACCTTGAAATTGGTCCAGGAGATACCTTATAGATAGTAGGTATAGATAAGGATTTTTGGAAATTCAACTACACTAAGGGGAAAAAGGGGTAGTATATAAAAAATGTTATTTTAGCGCGAGCCGAGCCGCGGACTAATGCTAGTATATTATTTTTTCCCGTTATTTAAAAGATCATATTAAGATTTACATAGATCGTATATATATTTGTTTTTGGATATATATTTCTTTTATATAAAAGGGTTATATTTATAATGTATATAGTCAGGTTGAGAAACTTAGGCCTTGATTTGTATGTTTCTGTACTTTGAACTAATCTAATCAATTCAACACTATTAAAGATGACCTGTTCAACTGTTCTATTTACTATCGCGTGAAACGATCCCTAAGCGCAAATGTGAACCGACTTTAGGAAATGGGAGTTACGTTTATAATCTCGATGCATTGTTTAGAAAACGAGCCGCTGTCAAGCAAATCATCGCCGTGGGCATGCTTGTATTCCAGAAACATCTGTAAGACAGGGCCAATGTGTAAAAATGTGAGAAAGTGGTGAAAATGACGATGATAACGAGTATAGAGATAAGAAAGTATTTATCTTATGAGTATTTGAGTTGATTGTGATAATAAATAATCTAGTTCTTTTTGTTATAATAACACTATTTAGCAGTTAAACAGTATTAAAATAAATTAGAATTAAATCTCGCTCAGTGGTTTTTATGTATGTACTATAGAACATAACGCAGTAAATTATGCGAAGTTTATAATTCATAAACATAATACAAAATACTATGTGAACATAATAAAAATAACAGTATGCATAAAACATGCAAAGTCGAGTGCGAAATCGAACTACCTTCCAAAATCTAATGAAGTAAGGCAGACACGTCGACATGATGAACAGACAGTAGAAGAGTGCATAGCCGAGGAAAAGCATGAAGAACTTGTAATTGTAGTAGCAGACGCAATTGTTGACCCAAGGGCAGTGGTGGTCCATCTTGAGCACGCATCTCGAGCAGATGCTGCAGTGGTGCGCCCGGTCCGGCTTCACAAGCACACAGCGGTTGCAGTAGCGGACCGAACCTGACATTGTCCTGAAAAATGTTTCACACTGTTTAATCAGACTACTATACGTAGGTAGTGGTAGTGGCAGTGGTAGCCCGGTGGTTAACTCGAAACCGAGTGTAGCAAGTTCAAATCCCGGATCTCGACATCTGATATTTTTATATGCGAATCATTTTCCAACATGATTACCACTTTTTAAATAAAACTATCTTTTCGGATTTTGTCGCGGATTTATTTGCATTTTTGTTTCCCGACGTTTCGAATGCTTTACAGCAATCATGGTCACGGGAGAGTCTCTCCTCTCCCGTGACCATGATTGCTGTAAAGCATTCGAAACGGGATGAATTTCGAAAAATGCTAAAACACGTATTTATTTTATTGCATTGAAGAGCTATACATATACCAAGTTTCAGGTAATTCTGATCATAAATATTTTTTTGGTTGTATTATAACGTATTTTCCCGTGGGAATGAGATAATTTCCCGCAGTAAAAAGCTTATGTCACTCTCCAGCCCTCCAACTAACTCCACACAAAAAATACTCCAATCCGTCACTCTGTTTCCACGTGAAAGAAGGACAGACAGACAAACAAACACACTTTCACATTTATAATATTATTTAATATTTATTGACTGTATGAATTTGATGCGACACAAAGAACTGGCATATGGTATATTTAGAGAATATTAAAAAAAAAATATAAGCAATTGGCGTGGGTATGTATTATTTTAGGGCATTTGTGCCCTAGTCTCACGTTTCTGAGCCATTTTAAAGATGACTAATCAATTGCTAGTTCATTTGAGTAAGTTGGAAGCTGTATTTTGTTTTTTTTTTCTCTCATATCCATACATATGATTCGATCATATTTTTGTTTTATATCCAAATATCGATGTGTTTTGAAGTAAGAAATTAGTCAGTCATAATAGTCTGTATTAACTAACAACTTTTTAAATTATGTAAAAAACTTGCAGCCTTGACCTTACAATATTGTTATGAGTGGCCATTCATAACTTCAAAGGCATAACTAATTTTATGTGACCTAAAATAAAACAAGGTTAATGTGCAACTCTATTCTTTACTTATAAATTCAACGCATGATGTGGTTTACCAAATATGTTCTATGTATATGTGTAATGTATCTGTTATCTTTAGAAAGTAACATAGATATGGCATTACTATGTTTAGGAAGCACATTAAAATCATATATTTTTATTAATATTTCCTCTTCTGTTATAAAATTATGTTCAAATTATATTTTATTTAACAAATTTAGGAAAGTATAGCTACTAAGGAATATAAAAATTATTTATAATTATTTTTGTTAATACACATCTATTATGTAATTAACTTCACATACTTTACAATTACTGTACTGTTCTGCCATTGCAAAAATGATTTTGAAAATAAAACAAACCTTGTTAAAACTGCTAATGTACTAGCAAAGTTTTCTATAATCTCTTTTTTGCTTTCCGTCTTAAAGAAACGCTTGCTGTACTTTCTTATAGTAAGTTTGAGTCTAGGATTAAGAAATTTAATATAAAACTTACAATAGTGAAAAATGTTATAAATACCTTCATAAAAATTATAAACAATATAATATATTATATAACAATAACCACAACTACAACTATATAATAATATATAAAATAGGAATGATGTTAATATAAAATATTTTAATAGTGCTTGTATTCTACCTATATATGTTGAGGGCTTCCCACTGTGTGGGTCACATCATCACACAAAATAATTTTGCTCAAGATGTAATGCTGCTTTCATATACAAAAATAAATATAATTATTTTTTGTTTGGCTCATTTTGTAGTGACCCTACTTGCTGTGCCAGTGGTCATGGGTTTGAGTCCTGCTGGGGACATGCATTCGTGTGATGACCACAATTGTTTGTACTCTAGTCATGGGAGTTTATATTTATAATATGTATTTATTTAAAGTTAAGTTATATATGTGTAATGTATCAACTATCTGGTATCCATAACACAAGCCTCGTAGCTTACCATGGAACTAGATGGTGCGATGTGTTAAAGTCCCAACATACTTATCTTAAAAGTTAAATTTTAAAATAGCAAAAAAGAAATAGGATATTATGTTTATATGTAATATGTAAATTACTTTTTTGATTACATACCTAGTCACTATTGGGAGATCTTTTGCAAAATTCTCTAAAATTGTCCTCTGAGCATCTTCTGTTTCTGCACTTAACAACTTTTCCAGTTCTGCCTCTGGCAATTTATACTGAAATTAGGGAAAAAGAATTTGTTCAAATTTTATGAAACATTTTTAATAATTTATTATTTTTTATTATGTTCACACACATATTATAAATTAAAAAGTTTGTACAATAATTCATATACATACAATAGTGTCTATTTCTGCTTTTTTTCAAGCAAGGTGATTGAGATATTTAGGGTAAACTACATTTTTTAACAATTATATATTATTTTTTATTTTTTTTTATTTTATTATTTTATAAAAATTTCTTTAAATTATATTACCTATAATTCAGTTAAGTTACCAATAGGTAAACATTTAAGAAGTAGTAATACATAACTATTGAATATTATAATAGTATAATTGTAGTATTAATGTGTAAATGTAATAAGAAATATTTAAGCATTTTTTAATATTATGCATTTACTAATAATAGTACTAATTTAATAAAATTCGTTTGCTGTATTTTTCTCAAACAAGTATAGTAAAAATATAAGATAACCATTATATATTGTGTTAATGTACTATTAAGTTTTATTTCAATTTCCATTCTTACCTTGTCAGGAATAGGTTTGATATCAGCAAAAATTGTCCGCCAATAGGACCATGCAAACATTATCAGCAAAATGTGATAGAGCACGAGATATATACACTGTTGCACTGTACTTTCAATGGTGACTGAAATTTCAAACAATAAATTTATTCAATATATTAAATATCATTTACTTACAACTGATTTAGTTACTCACAAATGCACAACTGTATAACGTAGGCATAATAAGACCATGTCACGACCGACACAATTACTAATACTGGAAGCCATTTAAAGGCTCTCCAGCACCACATCTTGCACGTTCTGCAACATACGCAATAGCCTGGTGGAGAAACTCTATTATTTTGCATTGACGAAGCCATTAATGACAATTTATTATGAAAATATTCATCCTCAACTTGAAATAAATGACAACCTAAAATGAATTATGAAAGTTTTAATATGTATTGCCAGGAATCAACATTGCAAACTAAACAATGGAATATATATTGCCAGTTTAGTAAATTCTATCACTTTTTTCTGGAACAATAAAATAGAAATTATACTTACCTAATACATTATTAAAATCTATATTAATTCAATCATTTTGAATTTACTCGTATCTACTAATCATTTTTAATTTACTGCTGGGAAGCAATTCTTCAGGATGCGAAGAAGTTAAGCTTAAATTCAAAAAATTTTAGGGTTGCTTTATAATTGAGATATTACTACATTCAAAAAATACATATCATTGAAAATACATTTTTAAAATCGATTTTTAATAAAATTTTACTTGATTATAATAAATAAAAATTAATAAAAAAACTTAATACATTAATAAAAAATGATAAATTTTGTTTAAAGTTTGCCACTTAAGAAAATATTTTTCATTTTAAAGTTAACACTTAACTCAGTAACTGTCATATAGTTTGAGAGTTAGCCATAGCGTCAAATTTTATTGTTTTTTTATAATTTCTAGAATCCTACTCAACTGTGAAATAAATAAATTTTAATCATGGAAGTAAAAGAATGTAACGATTTAACAGAAGAAGTACTTATAAATTCTAAGCTATTGTTTTACTAACTTTATATTGATTGTTATTTACTTGACATGACGTGTTTCAGAATCAATTCATTGTAGACGATGTGAGTAAAATAATTAAAGAAGCAATCGAAAATTCCATCGGAGGCACAGCATATCAACACAATAAAGTGAATCAATGGACTTCTGCTGTAGTAGAATCTTGTTTAGGACAACTTACGAAACTTCAAAAGCCATATAAATATATAGGTGGGTTTAAATTTTTTACTGAGAACAACGGGTATTGAAAGCTTCGTATTTCGGGACACTATCAAACATTTTTCTCTGAATAATTATAAAAAGAATTTGATAAGAAGTTAATATAACTTCATGCCACAAATTAAACAACTTTAATATATTTGTGAAAATTACAATTAATACAAAATGCAAATGATTAGCATTTTAAATTAATAAAAATTGATTTAAACTGCTAATCATTTAAATTTTCCTGTGAATGGCTTTAAGGCGTGCCTGTTGAGTACAGAGTACTTCACCAATGAACTGCTAATCATATTTACTATGTCAAACTCTGTAATGACATAATATACTTTACATCTAAAATTATGTGTTTTAGTGTAACCTACAATAAATATTTCATAAGTAATACCAAGAGCAATTTAAATTTTTACATTACATACTATGAAATACATCTTTATTTTATTACAGTTACATGCACAATAATGCAAAAGAATGGAGCAGGTCTACATACAGCTTCTTCTTGTTTTTGGGATAACAATACTGATGGCTCATGCACAGTCCGCTGGGAGAACAAAACCATGTACTGCATTGTCTCTGTTTTTGGTCTTGGCATATAATATTTTATAAAATTATTTTAATTTAATAAACATTGATCTGTTTAAACAATGTCTAAGCACATAATATAATGCAAAACATTGAATTCAAAAGAGCCTTGCTTCCATAGAGTAATAGATATTACATATTTTTTTTGAATATAAATACAGCTTTTGATTGTACAATGCACATATTATTCTGAGAAAATAATGTATTCTTAACTATAATGGAAAATATTTTAAAAATCTATCACATTATTCATGTCATTCCTCTACTTATTATGTTTATAATTTTGACAGTATTCTAGTAAATTAGAATTCTTGCTTCACCTATGGAAATTAAGTATAATAGTCATTACTTAATTTTAAGTAAGTAGGATATATTTTCATACACAATAAATATAATTATTTAAAACCAGTAGCATAGTTTTATTAAAATTCCTTTATATCAATATAAATTAGAAGCACTTTTAAAGCTATAACCAAACACAAAATCAGAATGCTGTAATATTGAATAACAATTAAGAAATTATGTTAACTATAAAAGTAATTTGTGCCTTGGTTTTATTTAATAGAGAAATAAAATTGATTTAAAGTAATACATAAACATTGTTTCATTAAGTGTGTGTGGAAAACCTACTTAAACACTTAAAATCAATTACATTTTACTTAACATAATTATTAAAGTATTTCTTATAAGTATGGACTAGTTTATATCTATTATACATATACATCTACTATAATATTACATAGGAAGTAGTAGCTCATTGGTAACGAACTCAAGGTTCAAATCCCGTGTCTCACGCCTCCGATATTTCCATGTGCGAATCATTTACAACATGATTACAACTTGCCTTACGGTGAAGGAAAAGATCGTGAGGAAACCTGCATGTATGAGAGAACCTAGCAAGTTTTCGAAAGACACGTGAAGTCCGCTAACCCGCACTTGGCCAGCGTGGGGGACTATAGCCCGATCTCCTTCGTATTGAAGTGAGGCCCGTGCCCAGCAGTGAGACGTTAAAAAGGGTTGAATACATACATATACACTGAAATATTTACTTATTTTTATTATATAATAATAGTTTTCTATGACAATAATAATAAGAAAATACGTTTAATCATTAACGATTTTTGTATGTTATATACACGAGAAAAGAAAAAAATAATAAAAATCCTATTTCTTTTTTAACTACAATGGAAAACATTGTGCTCTTTCTGCTTCTGGAGCTGCTTCTGGAGAGTCTTAGAAATTTAAAGGATTTTGTAAGGAGGAAGCATAATTTTTAATGAGAATACCTACTAAAACAATATTCGTATATTATAGTCATGATCGAATTTTCGCTAATTCGTTCATGAATATAGTATATCGATAACAATATTAGTATATCGATAACTGGCGGTAATTTGGCTTGATTAATTATGACATCTTTTAACTTTTTAGGCAAATCGACATTTTGGGAGCTTATCATAAAACACGAGAAGCGGCGATGTCTAGCCTATTTATTGAAAGGAAACAATAGAATAATTATTATTAAGAGTAAGAAAGATGAGATGAACTATCAGTTAATATATTCATATAACATTTAAATTGTAAAAACATATTTAAATATCAATTTTAACAACGTAATAACTATTAATGAATTGTTTATTTTTCATATTAGTTATGTGTAAAATATATGTCATACATATGTATTTTTTTATTTTAATGTGAATATTCTTCCTTATTCATATTAATAACAATAATAGGAAAATGCCGAGGCATGTATAGCAATCGCCTAATAACGCAATTTCAAATGTTCGCGGGCACACAAGTGCCGCGCGACATATTTATGTCACGTGACCGTCATCGATCCAATGGTTGAGCGCGTCTCGGGTCCATTCAACTCGGTTTCGGGCAGCGCCGGGGAGGGACACTTCACAACACCGATTCTATTCATACATAGGAAATATTTATATATTTCTGTCCCTCTCGCTCGTATTGAGAAATAATTAAATGAATGGTGAACGAGCGAAATAGGAATACGTTCGAGTGGAAATTATTATGGGCCAGGCCAGGCCAGTCGCCATGTAGAATTTTTTGGTGTGGGTGTTTTGTCTCGGATTGTCAAACGCTTCGATGATTATTATTTTTAAGTGGACGTGATAATTCGTGCAAATTCCTATTTATCTATGTTGATCGTGGTATTTCTGCATCGTGGTGGACATATTTCTTTGTGATCGTGAAAGATTTATGTGCAGTGAGGGCCGATAATAAATTGGTGGGGGGCTGCTAAAATACTACGATAGGATAGTAACAACGTTTTACAACTGGAGAAGTGTCGTTCGAGCGCTCATAAAATTTCTCATCTCAGTGCGGGCGAATCGGACTTCCATTTTGTTTTATTATGTGGTTTAGTTGTTTACACTGTGCGTCGTGCTCGCCACAATGGAAAGCGACGGTAAGTTGAGCAGTCGGTGGGAGCGTGCATAACTAAACGTTGTCTGCGCATGTAGGCTGCACCCGACAGCAATCTTGCATCAGTGAATAAGTAATGGTATTCGATTTTGTGTATCGTGTGGCGCAGCCGTGGTGGCGGTTCCGTACACACGGCACGTCCATCATTAGTCATAGGCATAGAGGTGCACGCGCCAACTCGACGTGGAGCCGTGTAATACAAGTGCGGGCTAATTGATTTCGGTTCGAATCTAAGCATGCGCCTATCGTATGCAACCTGCCTACGTACGTCGCCCGCGTCCATATCGCGCTTATCAGCTGATTACACTACATAAGTGCACTAGCAGCGTTGCACCATTATGTTTATAAATATTCGTGCACTGACCATGGAATATACTAATTACCCTAATCGGACTCCGTAAGTTTTACATTACGTTTTCTTAAGTTATAAGTACCTGTTCATATTATGATAAACTCCACACATCATAAATAATTATTTTATTATACATACTTATAGTAAAATTATTATAGTTACTAAAAACTCTACAATTACTCAACTATCTTTTGGTAAAGAACTAACAAATAAGTTTATTTAAATATCATTTAGAAGTACTCATAGTTGTTTTAAGTCTTATTTGTAAGGTAAAATGAATGGACCTAATTCAATTGATAATTGATCTTACTGTTCTAAAGTTCTATTCATGCTTTTTCCAGTCATTTCATAAAATGTTAACTATATACTTTATACGTACAAAATTTTATACAAAGAGAAAATGAATAGGACATATAATTGTAATATATATAAGAATATCCCTAATGCTGTAAACACTTAGTGTGATGCTATTTGCTTAGTAGATTGTATCAGTTTTAAATTAAACCTGTAATGACTTTAGATATGTACTTTAGACATATCAAATTAAAGAACACAATAAATTTTGAAAACTCTTACTATTTATATATTATTTAATATCTAATAGTTTCTTCCACATTTTCAATGTGGTTTTAAAATAAAAGTTTTTCTTTAGCATTTTTTACACGAGCAACATTAAATTAACAAATAATATTAATGTGTGTGCCGGTCAATGGCCATATTGTACAAATTGATCAATGTTATTATTCAGAGCCATATTATATTCATCGAAATTATTATAGTAATATAATTGCACGGCAGATTTATAGTTTAGTATAAAGAATAATGTGAGTCTGTGATATGAGTTTTACTCAAATCCATTGATCGGGTTCAAGTAGAAAAAAATAAGCTACATTCACAAATGTTTATTTCAATAATCTTTGTTTGTTTTGGCTAACTATCTCTATATACAAAAGTTATGTGTCTCTTCTAATTCATTAAGAACCAACCATCTGGAATTTATTTTAATTGCTCTAATTGGTAGGTAAAATTTATATAGAAATCAATATATATGAATAATAAATTAACAAAATTACATGCAAGTAAAGCTGAAACACTATAAATCAGTGACTAAACTAGCTACAAAACCTTGCCTGATGCATTCAGGCAGGATAACTACTAACTATACTAGATCTCCTCTGTAATTTGACATCTAAAATTGTTCAAGGTCAACCACAATAAAATTGTTTATCTCCGTAAAATTTAAAAGTCGATCTGTCCATTTCAAAACTGAACCTATAAAGTATGTAGGTATATGATATGACAAATAATCTTGTATCCATACATATTAAGTAACTGAGCTAAGAAAATTAATGAATGCCCTTAATATTACTTGTGCAAATATTAATGTTTAATGTTTATCGTAACGCATCACTTAAATTTGGTTAAGTCGCTTGCTAGGTCGGTAGGTAACATAATACAGAATCGCTTGTGTGAACTGTGATCAGGCAGGGTTGCCATCTGTTCGCACTGCGCGTTTCGGGTTTCCCGGATTTTGGCTCGACTATAAGTCTTCCGCTCTCATATCTGCATTGCATACCAATATTTATTTGTACCTACCTATGTTATTGTTTTTATAACACGCAATCACCTAAGTAGGTAAATATTATTTATAAAAACTTTAAATTAACAATGAATTTATCTATATTATTTTAGGGTATTCTGTATTAGTAATTCTAAAAATATTAATTTTATTTTTGTTATAATATGTTTTATTGTATGTATAGGTGATTAAGATTTGGTGAATGTTTCTAACTTATGTCAGCCCTAATACTCTAATGATATATGTGTTCGTTATCTCCTATGTTATATTCAACTAGTAGGTTCGTGAGGAATCATAACCGTACATCCACATTATCAAGGTCACTTTAACGTGTAATGGACATGTCCGAACACGTTGTGACTCGCTTGGTGAAGCGAAATAAATATCACTTCATGAATAGTAATAGCTATTAGGTATATCCATAACTGATCCGTTTCTTTTTAAAGTATTTACGGACATATACTATGTTACATAATATATTAAAAATCGCGACTGCTTGAGCTATATAGCGGGCTTTTTTTATATTGGGAAATGCATTTACGCATACCACCTGTAGAAATACAGCCTACAGGTGGTTATGTGGGACTCACCGGTTCGAAAAGCCAGTACTACCCACTAAAACCCAACAAAACCGTCCCCCGTCTTAATGGGGCGTCGCAGGTTCGACGCCCCGACGGTAGGTCTGCCGAAGCAGACCACAATAACCATTAAGTTGCTGGGCTGAAATTTAACCCGAGTCCCAACAAGTTTTTGACTAACCCCTAAAGTAGTGGCAAAATAAAAAAAAACTTTTTAGGGGTCAAAACGTAGTCATGCGAAACCTGGCTATTTTGCTACTAGTTTAAGGTACTAATAAATTATAATATTATTTTAATAACAAGAAATACTAATTTGAAAACGAGTGTGGGATTTTTTCGAATTATGAATTGTTTTCCGTATATTTCATTGCATTATTTAAGATATAATTAACTTATAATGAAATCTCATATTTAACTTCCAATTGATAAAATACTACCTATATGATACATATCTATGTTTTATTTTGCATTTATATAAAACGAACATCCTTTTAATCGCAGGTTATTGATCCAAGCTAAATCTATTTTGAATTAAACTAAAATAGCAAACTTATCTCGGCAATAGTTATATCCATGCAATAAACTATGTAAGTAATTTATATGTATGTATAAGTACTTAAGTATACATTATTTTACATTACACCTCTGTTACTTGATAAATTTTTTTTTATCAAGAGATATAACTTGAATTGTCATTTTTTGCTATATTAACTATTAGCTGCCTTCGCCATTTTTTCTATGTAACAACTATAAAGACTTAAGAATCAAAATCAATATCAAAATTATACTTAGAAGTTACTTATGTCTTAGGCCAAAAATAATAAAGTATAAAATATATAGTAAAGCCTACCAAAATTTCAGACTTTCCGGTCTATCGCTTTGGTTTGCATCGATTTTCATCAGACAGTTCGAGCAACTTTATATTATATTAGCGACTCACCTTCGCTTCGCTCGGGTTCGTCCCTATCTTGCTTCTCAATACAAACTTTCATCACCATTTTCATTCTCTTAAGGGATGATTTCTGGGATAAAAATTATCCTTTATCCTTCTCAGGGTCTCAAACTATCTTCTTACCAAATTTCATCTAAATCGGTATAGTAGATCCAGAGATTACCCCCTAAAACGGCACAAACTCACAACCTTTCCTCTTTGTAATATAAGTATAGATTAGCGAAAACAAAAACAAACCTATCCCACGGGAACCGTACATTTTTTCGAGATAAAAATTAGCCTATGTGTTATTCCAGACTATAATCTATCTCTGTGCTAAATTTCATCTGAGGTGAAAGAGTAACAAACATCTATACTCACAAACTGTTACATTTAGGCATAACATTTATACATTAAATATTCTATTTGCTGTACATAATATATTGTATTAAAATTTAATTAGTTAAGTATTAGCGACTTATGTTGCTTCGCTTGGGGCGTCCTAAGTACGATTTAAAGGTAGATAGATATTCTTACTAATTTCAAATTTACCAGAGCAATGATATTAAGCTTGATGTAATCCGGATCATAAATAATTTTTCCTCATATAAACGTCACCACCCCATATTACGTCTTAATTCATTTCGAATTTCAAAAAACCTAATATAGGTACACATATTTATTTATATTGAATATTAATACTAATTTTCGTGCATTTCATATTAAAAATTACAGAGTTTCAGACGAACTTTCAACCACTATTTTACTACCAAAAGGTATTAATTTCGAAAAATCTGTTCTTAAATGACAGTATAAATCAAAATATTCCAATATTTAAACGTCTATTATAATCGGTTTGGGCTGAACCTTGATAAGTCAGACAGTGAGTCGCGACAATGCCTTTTGTCTATACTAATCCGTATTAATATTATAAATGTGAAAGTTTGTGAGTTATGTGTAGAATGTTTGTTCCTCTTTCACGCCAGAACGGCTGATCGGATCTGGATGAAATTTGGCACAGATATAGATTATGGTCTGGAATAACACATATGCTACTTTCTATCTCGAAAAAATATAAGGTTCCCGAGGATTTGTAAAATAAAAATAGTTATTGCGAGTGTACCTTAGGAGATAGACATGTGCTATTGCGGACGACTCGACAGCACCAGCTATTGTTTTCCCGTGGGAATGAAAGATTTTTCCTGTAGTAAAAGGTATACTAAATATTGACCCGAGTAATAAGTCAAAAAAATCACGATAAAAAAATAGTTAAAATCGGTTGATGAACTTTTTAAGTGAAACGCAAACAAACAGACAAAAAAATTAATAAAATTTGTTTTGGGGTCTATAGACCCCATTCTTACAATATACCTATTACAGTAATCGTTTTCAAAAATATAGTTATTTCAAGTTCCGATTTCCATTGTTTTATTATATGTATAGGTAAGTGAAAAAAAAACATAAAAAGAAATTGTATGGTTTAAGCAAGATTTTTTTTTAAATTAATCACAAAACGAAACTAATTTTGTTCTGCAATAACGCTATTTAGGTCGCAGTGTCGGTAATGATAGCACGATACCAAGATAATCATCTGACAAGTGACAACCCTCCTCTCTATAACAACCCATATTTTATTCCTTTAAACTTGAAATGTATCTAATAATAAATTACAAAATCTGACTTGTCTTGTTCGATTTTAATCAAGTACCTACTTATACGTATTTTTTGTAATACTTAAATATGTTGGGGCATTAACACACAGTACCATCTAGTTCCATGGTAAGCTACGAGGCTTGTGTTATGGATACCAGATAGTTGATACACTACACACATATGTAACTTTAAATACATACATATTATAAATATAATCACCCATGACTGGAGTACAAACACTCGTGCTCATCACACAAATGAATGCCCCCAGCGGGACTCGAACCCGCGACCGCTAGCACAGCAAGTAACGTCACTACAAACTGAGCCAAACGTGTAGTCAAATGACTAATGACATGTACACTTTTATTGTTATTTCATTAACATAATAGGTATAAGGCATATTAGGAAAATTACGCAAAACAATTTCTAGGGTTTAAAGATATAATGGTTATTTAAGAGTATATGTAAAGAAAGTAAGACAAATAGTATTGGTACTATTTACGAATTGGCTGGTATTAATATGACATACATTAATTTATATTATATAAGCCGAATTGTACATTAAATATTTTTTGGAAAATCTTATTGAAATAGAAATTATTATCGATACAGAGGCCCAATCTATAGTTTTAAGAACTTTTTTGTCTGTCTGTCTGTGACCGCATCACGGAAAATCCATTGGAGGAATTTTGATGAAATTTGGTATGATGATAGCTGGTTATCTGGGTCAACATTTATTATTCCTATTTTTCCTTCCTTCCTATAGGATATTCCTATAGGATACTTTTAAGTGCGGGAAAATATCTAGTCTCTGAGAAATCTTTATGAAATAGAATCTTCTATGATATCACGAGATGATAAATGTATGCAAAAAATATTTAATTTTATAAAAATACTAGCGACTCATCGTCGCTCCGCTCGGGTTCGTCCCTAATTACGTTTTATCGTTTAGTATAGATTTCTCAGAGATGAGATATTTTTCCGCAGTAAAAAGTATCCTATATGTTGATCTGGATAACCAGCTATCACCATAGCAAATTTCATAAAAATCCCTCCTGTGGTTTTTCTGTGATTCGATAACAGACAGACAAAAATACTAAAAACTATTAATTCGGCCTCTGTATCGATAATAATGTCTATTTCAATAAGATTTTCCAAAAAATATTTAATGTACAGATTTGGTTTAGTTAGATTTTATTATATGTAGAGCAAAGGCAGATGTAACAGAACTTTTATTTTATTTATATTTTAACTAGAAACATAAAATGGTGTGTGGATTTATTTTTAAATTGTAATTACTTAAGTACGTATAATAACCGGTATTAAATCTTATGACTGATGATTAAAGTTGTCAATGTTTAATGTTACTTATTATTTTTTTGTCCTGCACATATAAAAAAAATATATGTAGTATGTATGGGTATGTTCTATCCATATCACTTGTCAGTTAAATATTAACTAGATTGTCCTTTAGAGTCTTTATCACCAGAATGTTTTACTCGGGTTTGATTATTATAAACTTTAGAGCGTATTGTTCAAAATTCTATTCAAACTTACAATTTTATTGTTCTCGCTGTCATAATCATCAAGTGTCAAGAACGATAATTGTCAGTGGCACCATCCTACGTTGGTTTTGTGAAGACATACATTTACTTTCCTGGTAGTACCTAAATAGAGCAGTATTCCCAAAACTGTACTTTTATCGAAACTACTAAGATTACTACATTTTGGTGGTAAAATACAATAAAATAACACAATCTTTTAATTCAAGAATGTACATGATTAACAAGTGATAAATTAAAAATTAAAAAAGACCCCGATCGTCTAGGACCGATTTTCATCAAACATAGCTAAGAACACTCAAGACATTACCTTGAAAACATAAAAACCAAAATCAAAATCGGTTCATCCGTTCGGGAGCTATGATGCCGCAAACAGACAGACACAATACACACACAGACACGTCAAACTTATAACACCCCGTCTTTTTTGGGTCAAGGGTTAAAATGAACTTCTAATTGAATATGAAAAAATAACTAATGTTATACGTTGTTAAAATCTGCAATTTTCGATGACTTTATACCTGGAGTAAAATTACTTATCAGAATCATTTCTTATTCATATAGAAAAAATATTAACCGAAATCAGGACAATAATTTAAAAAGGACGAAATAATTAAACAATAATTCTATGTTGATTGAGGTTGGTGTTACTTATGAGGATATACAAATAATGAATAGATTTTTTAATTTCGATTTAAATTGAAATATGCAATAACAGTAAAAATCACTTATTAGCTAGATGAAAAATAACAAAAACTTCTTCAAAGGACAACAAAGTTTCCTAAAATCTAAAATTTTAAAGAACCACTAGTCAGTAAATATTCGTATAATCATCACTCTCTGCCCATTTCCCATTCACTTGGGGTCGGCGCAGTACATCTTCTGTACTGCTGATAGGGTATGGCAAAAGTTTTACGACCGGCCTCCTGCCGACGTCAACCCTCCTTGGGAATGCTATTGTTTATCGCATCCACGTCTTGTATTATACACATTCGATATCGTTTTCTTTAAAAAAAATTTTTTTTTGTAGGTACTATTACTCGAAAGTTTTAATGTATTTTCCGATATATTTTGAAATAAATTTTAAACACACAATAAATTTGTTTTGACATTCTCAATTTTTTTTTAAAAAAGAATAGTAAATATAAGTATATAGTAAACTAGCGACTCACCGTTAAGTTTTAACGTTTAGTATAGATTTTTGAGATGAGATATATTCCCGCAATAAAAAGTATCCTATATGTTGACCTTTTTTTTTTTTTTAACGTTGGGAAATGCATTTACGTACGACGTGTGGGACTCACCGGCGTAATACAGCCAGTACTACCCACTAAAACCCAACAAAACCTTCCCCCGTCTTAATGGGGCGTCGCAGGATCGTTTACGCATTCAACTACGACGCCCCGACGGCAGGTCTGCCAAAGCAGACCACCACAACCATGGGGTTGCTCCAAGGTCCACTCTGCTATCAGAGAAGTACCAGGAGCAACCCGCAAGGTACACCGCCCCCCGAAGAGGGCCACCTCCCACCGCCCACCGAAGTGGGCAACCTCCCTGTGCGTTTCTTAGCTTCGCTACTACTACTGAGCCCCCCCACCACGACAAGGTGAACGCACGTTGGGGGGGGGGGGGAGGCTGGGATAACCAGCTACTATCGTAACAAATTTCATTAAAATCTGTCAAGTGGTTTTCTCGTGATGCGGTGACAGACAGACAGACAAAAATTCTAAAAACTATAGATTCGGACTCTGTATCGATAATAATGTCAATTTCAATTAGATTTTCCAAAAAATATTTAATGTACAGATTCGACTTAGTTATAATTTTATTATATGTATAGATGTATAGATATTCGTGTAATATTTGCATTATTTATACCGATTAATTATATATGTTACTATTAATATGCGATGGTACTAGAGTATTAGTCATTGTGGCTTTATTTTAAGTGGAATGATGGAATCAGTAATTATGTACCTACAGTATATATAGACAGACATTACGTTTCAAATATAACATTTTTACGTAGTGTATTAAGTTAAAAGACCATAGCAAATTACGAAATTTACCTACTGGTACTGTTTTGTTATATTTTATCGTAAGGTGCGTAACGACTGATTATATTTTAAACTTCCTTGTATTTGCTTCCCAATACAAACTTTCATCCCCATTTAGGGGTGATTTCCGGGATAAAAAGTATCCTATGGCCTTCCCAGGGTCTCAAACTATCTTCTTATCAAATTTCACCTAAATTGGTTCAGTAGATCCAGAGATTACCCCCTACAACGTCACAAACTTTCTATACTAATATTATATCTATACTAATATTGGTATAGATACACAAACTTTCTTTACTTCCCCAAAAATGTTTTACTATACTTACTAATATTATAAAGAAGTTAAGTTTGTGAATTGTGAGTTTGTGACCTTGTAGGGGGTAATTTCTGTATCTACTAAACCGATTTGGATGAAATTTTTAAGAAGATAGCTTGAGACCCGGGGAAGGACATAGGATACTTTTTATCCCGGAAATCATCCCTTAAAGGGGTGAAAATGGGGATGAAAGTTTGTATGGAGAATCAACCTAGGGACGAACCCAAGCGAAGCGAGGCTGAGTCGCTAGTATTTATATATTTAAATTAACCATTGAGACGGACATAACAGATAACATAACACATAACATTACAGGTATTCGTGCGTAATGAGTGACCCGTGGTAGCGGCAGGCGGTGATGCAGCGGGCTCACGCGGGCGGGCCCTCCGTCCCGCGGCCGCACTACCGCTCGCATTCGCATGTGTTTGCGGATATCGACGACCAGGTAAACTTACATACCTATATACATTTTTTTTAAATATAATTGTAAGAATTACCATTACCAGGAACTTACCCTATCCTAGAGTGTGTCCCTAGGGTCCCAATAGCAGCAAATATGTTACACCAGGTATATATAATGTATACTAGCAGACCCGACAGACGTTGTCCTGTCTACACGTCTTTAATTTGAAAATTTCAAACTTTTTTTAATAATTTTTTTGATGAAAATTATTATTCAAATTGTGAATCTAAACCATTCTCAGATCCCCTTGAACACACACAAAAAATTTCATCAAAATCGGTCCAGTCGTTTGAGAGAAGTTCAGTGACATACACACTCACAGAAGAATTATATATATAAAGATGTACATATATACACATGTCTATAGTGTGAAGGAGAAACAAACATACACACATACAAATTTACGCATTCATAATTATAGTAGTCCACAATTAACGACACCATAATATTTAAAACTAAATTAAATTCAAGGAAAAAAGATACTCAGGTAATAATATCCTGTTAAATATTGCTACAGTTCACTTTTAGTGATGCGAGTGCGGCAAGTACAATTGCCGCATCATCAATGCTGGCCTAGTGCATCGATTTTGATTAAATATTTATGATCTAGACCTTGTACGGGGTTTCATTATACTCCTTATCGATTTGGAAGAGGGACAGGTGTTTTTTTGTCATATTTGTATGCATTATGAGTAAATCGTGTAAACAGGACTAGTGTTCTTTTTTAATTTATTTATTATATTTAATTTATTGCGTCACTAGTTTATGTGTTACTACAGGCCATAGTCTATCTGTGTACTAATTGTATTCAGCCCTTTTTAACGTCCCACTGCTGGGCACGGGCCTCCCTTCAATACGAGGGGGATCAGGCAATAGTCCACCACGCTGGCCAAGTGCGGGTTGGCGTGTACTAATTACCTATCTTTAATTATCTAATTTCATCCAGATCCGTCTAACGTCTATCAATCTAATCAATCCGTTTCAGCGTTAAGAAGTAAAAATTTACACACAGACACATATTAACTTTCGAATTTGTAATCGTAGCCTTTGTATGCACTATGAGTAAAGCATCTGTCATTGAAAGCTTCTTCTTTCTTATATTAATATTTTAAGAATAATTTTGTATAATGCCGATATAATATATATTATATATTTTTCTAGATTCCAGCATCAGTTATCAGCAGTGTAGGAACAGTGAGCTTGTCCCAGTCGACAACAAATCCGACACCAAATATAACGATGGCAAACCCGACCAATCCCGGCACTGCGAGCAGTAGCAGTACACAGGCGTCGCAACAGACACCCACGCAGGCGCCAGTTCGAAATCTACCCAAGAAGCGTAAATTTGACCCTTCAGAGCTGGAGGAAATAGAAAGGAACTGCATCAACAGCATGGCTGAGAGGAACTGTATAAATGTTGCAGTATCAGCTCATCTTCCCGTGGAATACACGCCGCCCACATACCAACCAGTTCTACAGCCTTCGCCGATAGTGCAAAGGTCGTCGCCACTCGACCAAAAACCCTACATCCATTACCCAAACATTGATCTATCAGCATGGCGGGACCATAGAGTGTTGGCCAAACAGCGTGGTCTGTACATACCAGGGGTGATACGTCAAGCGGACGGGTGTAAAGTGATAGTTGAACTAGACGGACTAGAAAACGAATCGATCGAGTACAGTGATATATTCGGTGTCAACAAATATGATGTGATAAGTAACGCGAGCCCCCACTTTAATCTATTGTCCGGATTGATTGGGTCGGCGTGCGTTGTCAGGACTACTGACCCGAGCCGGGAGAGTGTGCAAAATGTGTTCGTTGAAGGACGTGTGCTTGAAGTGCTTAAATCGCCGATCACGATTCGAGTTAAGGTAAGATTATTTTGGATGTGAAACTAATCAAAAATTATGGACCTAAATTGATGTGATCGGGCTGACTGTATGTATCACATTTGTGAGAATCTTCGTAATACAAATGTTAACATATGACTAGATCGATCTTTTATTCGATAATAGGATTATTGTTTTAGTTCCAATGTGCATTTTTATATTTTCTTTTGTTAATTCTTTGATGAAAGCTAACATTGACATTAAATAGATAAATCATATAATGTAATCTATTCATCTATTAGATGTGATTATGGATTGTCAAAATTCAAATATATTTTGCTAGGTGATTTACTATATTTAATTAACAAATTAAAACAAACGCGGAAGAAATTGTCATTCATGCCTTATCTATTACTGAAGTGTGATTTTGAATGTTTGATATCAACAAATTGCAAAATATTAATGGCAATAGCAAATCGCGTCCTCAAGTACCTTTTACATCTATACATAAAATGAAATTCTAACAGAGTCGAATCTGTACATTAAGTATTTTTCGAAAATCTTATTAAAATAGTCATTATTATCGATACAGAGGCCGAATCTATAGTTTTTAGAATTTTTGTCTGTCAGTCTGTCTGTCTGTTACCGCATCACGGAAAAACCACTGGAGGGATTTTGATGAAATTTGGTGTGGTAGTAGCTGGTTATCCGGGTCAACATATAGGATACTTTTTACCGCGGAAAAATGTGTTATTTCTGAGAAAAAATACAAAAAGTGTAATGTAAGAGTATAAGAGTATACTAATATGTAAAACCTAAGAATTTGGTTTTTAGTCATCTGAACGTGGGCGGAGCCGCGGGCAATGCTAGTTAAAGATAAAAATAATTATTCCAAATGTACCTTAGGAAGCTAGACATGCTATTGCGGACTTTTCTGCATGCTTTTTTTATGTAATCGATTTTCTTTTACATTGTTTTGATGAATCTCTTAATTGTTTAGCCACGGCGCTAGCTATGTAAATTTCAAAGGACGACTCGACAGAATCAGTTATTGTATTTTCCCGTGAGGATGAAGGATTTTTCTCTAGTAGAAGATATCCTAAATGTTGACCTGTATAATATTATTTATCACTACACAAATTTTAGCTAAAATCCGTTTAGTACTTTTTGCGTGAAAAAAAAAACACACTATACAGACATACACACAAACGGACAAAAAAATTAATAACTATTGTTTAGGGGTCTATATTATTGTTATGTGTATACAATATTACATGGTCAGATTTTGCTTTGTTATTATTTTATTACATATGTAGATTGTTAGGTTAATGTATAAAACATTTTGTGTTATTTGAATATTTAAAATTGCGATACGAAATATAAGCATTTTCGCCGATTTTTAAATTTAAATTTAAAATTTTCCTAGCAGTACGTAAGTGCCTCTAAACTTTTTATTGTCAAGTTAAACAGTTCCAACCGACTTTCCTGGTTATAATTTTTCCTCTTAACAAGAATCAAATAGGTACCTACCATTAGGGTTTTTCTGTAGTAATAAATTACATTCTTAAGTCTTTATCGTATTATATTATTTGTATTCTTACAAAGAGGTTATGTTTTTTTAGTCCTAGATATTAGGAAATTAGTATAATTATAATGTTTATTAGTAATTTGAAATAAAATACAAATATAAAAGAAGGAACTTGCACTTCAATTTTCATTAACTCAAATATTATGAATTACTTTTTAGTAGGTACCACAATATAATTGAAAAATATCCAAAATGTAAATATCTTAAATATTATATATTATATTCAGTCTTTTTTAACGTTTCAAATCCTGAGCACGGTTCTCACGGACCAGGCCATAGTCCACCACGCTGGCCAAGTGCGGGTTGGCGGACTTCACATGTCTTTCGAAAACTTGCTAGGTTCTCTCAGACATTCAGGTTTACTCACGATATTTTCATTCACCGTAAGACAAGTGGTAATCATGATTCATGTTAGAAAAATGATTCACAATTAATTCGCAAATTTGTAGGTAATTAAATAGTGTTATGAAGTCCCTTATATTCAAATACTAGCGACTCACCCTCGCTTCGCTCGGGTTCGTCCGTAGGTTGCTTCCCGATACAAACTTTCATCCTCATTTTCACCCTCTTAAGGGACAAAAACATTCCTATGTCTTTCTCAGTGTCTCAAACTATCTTCTTACGAAATTTAATCTAGAGCGGTTCTGTAGTTTCGAAGCTTATTCGGTACAAACAAACAAACAAAAAAATCTTTCCTCTTTATAATATTAGTATAGATCAACCAACAAAACAACCAGTCTCTTACCCAAAAAAATATTTCAATGCTCATTGTTTTCAAATAAGGTGACAGATGGCGAGAACACATGCAAGGAGATAGTGGAAGTGAAGCGAGCGGATATCCGTCTGCTGCAGCCGCCGTGGGCCGACGAGCTGGAAGACGCGGGCTCGCAGGCTTCCTCGCTGATGTCGCATATGCATAATATGCACCATGTCTCTAATGTGCAGGTTAGATAGATTTAAGAGGCCTATTACATTACGACCGTGATTTTTCAATTCAATAACCATCTTTGGCGTTTTTATTCAGAGAAACTGACACTCTTCGACAATTTTAACTTATTGTATGGTGGTGAATAGTTAGTAATATAATTTAAAGCGGCATTCAAAAATTTCAAAAACTGTGCAGATAGACTCTGCAAAAGAGGATATCATATTATCATATGTGTCTGTCTGTGCTAAGGCAACGGCCGATAGCCGAAAAACACAAGAAGATTATGAAGATTGTCTCATTAACACACAGATGTTGTTATTTTATATATTTTTATATTTCCTAGTATACAATGGGAGGTGATCACTTCGCCACATCCTCCCCCATGCCGGGGGTCGGTCAAGTGGCGATGGGCGCGTTGTCTAACGGCTCGCGGTTTGATGACTACGGCGAGAGTGATGATGATTTACACAGTGAAAATATTATGTTTCCAGGCGATGCGTCGCATATAGGTAAATATTTGTATTTCGATCTGTTTATCTGTTTATGTATTTTGAAAGTGATGAAGTTTCTAATATACTTGGTGAAATTTTGAGTGGGTGTCGCGAGGTTGTAGGCAGATTTTGGTATAATTAAAACCTTTAAGTTATAACTCTGATATAAAATTTGAAAAAGTGTGTTTAGAGTCTATTTAGAGTTTTCATAGTTTGTGCAGTCATGTATACAGCCCTTTTTAATGTCCCACTGCTGGGCCTGGGCCGCCCTTTAAAACAAAGAGGATCAGACCATAGTCCACTACGCTGGCTAAGTGCAGGTTGGCCGACTTCAAAGGTCTACCGAAAATTTTACTAGGTTCTCTCAGAACACGTAGGTTTCCTCACGATGTTTTTCTTCACCGTAATGCAAGTGGTAATCATGTTTGTTGGAAATCATTCGCGCTTGAGAATATCAGAGGTACGAGATTTGAACCCGCTTCTTCACTTGGTTTTCGAAGCGAGCCCATTACCACGTGGTTACCACTGCCTTTGCCTGCAGTCAGATTGCAAGATAAATGTTACGATTACACAATTAGTTTTAATTGACATAATATTATAATACATTGTAGGTTTATAATATTTTTTCACCTCATTTAGTCTTAGTTGTAATTAATCTGACTGTCTTATCTGTAATACATCAAACAGTTATGCTTTAATGTAGGGAATAAGGAAAAATATAAGAAGTTTTGTTAAAAAGAATATCGAAAGCCATCTTTTGAACGATTCTATAAAAATAAATTATAAATTATCCTGCAGATAGATTGTCATGTTTTAAAAATATGAAATTTTATTGACTGATTGAGTGTACTAAGTTTTATTATTTTGTTTAGATTGTAACAACAGTAAACGAAGTAGTCTTCAAAGTCGAGGCAGTACGTCCAGTTTGATAGAAGGCAGCCTCACGCCACGATCTCAAGCGCCTACTCCAAGGTTAGTTTCTCATGTAAATTTATATACGCTATATTATTTGGTATCTTTCTGACTTAAAACAAAATGGCGTACGAGCAAACGAGTAAAGTCGAAAAATTGATGTTATATGATGTGTTTCTTTATAATTAATTATTAATGGAAAAATAATATAAGTAGTGACATCTAGTTAGTAAAATTAATTATTTGTCAAGACTTAGAGTAATAAAATAATGTTTTAGAAATTAGAATTTTTGTTTATTCTTAGTTACATGTAAACGTTCATGACTTACGATGACATAATTTTAATATTAAAAGAAAATAACAGGACATTGATTGTTTTTCTCATTTTATGATGTGTATATGATTTTCGTTAAAATAATAATTGATAATTTGAAATAGACTGTAACTTTGTCTATTATCGATTAATTATGTTCATGTACACTTAGACTAAGAAATGTTCATGTATTCATTTCATTTATCTCACAATGCATTCTCACATATTTCAAGAGAGTTTGAAAATATAACTAACTAGCGACTCACCTTCGTTTCGCTCGGGTTCGTTCCTTGATTGATTCCATATACAAAATTTCATTCCCCATTTTTACTTCCTTATAGGATGATTTCCGGAATAAAAACTATGCTTTGTTCTTTCTAGGCCCTTAAACTATCTTCTTACAAAATTTCATCTGAATCGGTTCAGTAGTTTCTGAACCTATTCGATATAAACAAACAAACAAATCTGTTCTCTTTGTAATATTAGTATCGAAAACGTATAATATCACTTTTATAACGCATATATTGTATTTATTATATACGCAGATCTCAAGCAGCAACACCGCACAAATACAAAAAGGGCGATGTAGTGTCCACGCCGTCCGGTATACGTAAGAAGTACAACGGCAAGCAATGGCGACGTCTCTGCTCCAAGGACGGCTGCACCAAGGAGAGCCAGCGCAGAGGCTACTGCTCCAGACATCTATCTCTCAGAGGGGTTGGACGATCCTCGAACACCCCGTTGGCCCAGCACGGGCAACAGCAAAGGTACTTTAATAGATTAGATTACACATATCAGTCCGTGTATCATAAAGTTTGAGATTTTATTATTTCTTTAAACCAAGATATATATTTTTTTTTAACTTTTGGTAAGCCAGAGATTATTTTGCACCAAAAAATTGGTGCCTAATTAGATGAATGTTGTTTTTAAGCCAAAGAAGATAACTGAAAAAATAACCTATATTAGCTCGTTAGGTATAAGTTTACCAATAATAATTTGGACATTTAAATATAATATGTTAATGATAACCCTAAACAGAAGCAGCAGCAAGTCGCTGTCGTCGAGCGGCACGGGCGTGGAGGGCGACGAGACGTCGCGCGAGTCCGACACGACGCCGCCCAGCTACCGCGTGACGGGGCGCTTCGACCCCGACGAGACGGAGGCGGCCAATATGCTGGGTTAGTTTTGGCCTCATCACTACATAGTATAAAACAAAGTCGCTTCCCGCTCTCCGTCTGTCCCTATGCATGCTTAGATCTTTAAAACTACACAACGGATTTTGATGCGGTTTTTTTTAATAGATACAGTGATCGAAGAGAAAGGTTTGAGTATATAATTTGTTAGGTTTTTGTATATATTGGATAAAATATAACGATATTTGTTGGAGATGTAGGAAAAAATAAGCCGTCTGGGAGTTTTCAATGAAAACGATGCCTGAGATATAACAAAATAATGTATGGTCGAATTGTGTATCTTATATAGGTCTACAGAAAAGTCCGCGATGGATAAGGATAACATACTATATTTATTTTAATATCTAGGGACTAAAAGTAGCCTATGTTACTCCCTATAACATCAGCTATCTTCCAGTCAGAGTCCCGGCAAAATCAGTCCAGCCGTTTCAGAAATTATCCAGAGCAAACAGACAGACAGACAAAAATAAAAAAAATGTGTTTTTCTTATAAGTACCGTATATATTTTCATATGCATTTAGTAAAACGCTGTTATTTTGACATTACAAACAGACACTAAAATTTTATTTATCTGTATAGATAATATGTGTTGTATGTGGACAGTGTCGCTGGGCAGCTCGCGGTCGGGCAGCCCGGGCGCGTCGCCGGTGGGCGGGTCGCCGGTGCTGCGCGGCAACGTGTTCGTGCCCATCTCGTCGCCGCAGCCGCCGCACCCGCACCCGCCGCGCCAGCCCGACCGACATCCGAATTACCATCATCATCTTATTAGGTTACCTTTTTTTTTGTAATGTTGCAGAATCCATTTACGTACGAGTATACCACCTGTATACATATAGGTCATGTGAAACTCGCTTGCTAGAAAAGCCAGTACGCCCGATAGCTGTCTGCCGAAGCAGACCACATAACCAAGAGGCTGCTCCCACGGTCCACTCTGCTGTCAGAAAAGTACCGGGAGCAACCTGCATGGCACACTGCCCACCTATGTGTCTTGGCTTCACGCCTGGCTGGGTTGCCGAACGCTAATGATCCCCCCCCCCTCCTCCTCTCCTCGTCGTCTTAGTGCTGCTTATTTGCTCAAACTACCAATACTTGTTGTTACTTTACAATAGAGTTCTTTTCTGTTTTATTTCAAAAACAAAGCTTTTATGCTAACATTTATATAAATATATAGATAAATCTTACCTTTTCGACTTTTGTAAAGCCAAATGTGTATTTAATACCAATAGAATTGACATTTAGAAGTCAATAATTCTGTATAAAAATATAGGTGCATGTTTTTATAAGGAGTCTATGAAGGTAATTAGATAAATAAAATATAATACTTTTCCTACAGACCTGAGTCACTTCGGCCTGCAAGAATTAACTCACCAGTGGGAAGCGTTGCCACCAGTGTTATAAGAGTATCTCCTGCACCAAATAATTATCATTACCAGGTATTTATTATAATAAGAATATGATCCTTGTTATATATTGTAGTTGAAAATTAAGATTATAACGTTTTTAATAATTATAATTTTTTTTTTCGTAAAAACTAAGATTATATTATATACACTTTTAAAAGCATATTTTTATTAATTCTTGAGTTAAAGAGTTAAATTTATTTATGTGTGAATTTGTCTTATCAAAGTACATATATATCACATAAAAAACTTTAATTTTCACTTGACATCTAATTTATCTTTTCAAATACTTTGTTGCCTTAAAAATAGATAGACAGATTAACAGTGAGAAGTAAATACTTGATTTCCAGATGGATAATCGCAACGGTCCTACCAGCGTACAGTCGAGTCAGACCAACGTGATCGGCTTGCACTCCTCCGGTTTGAACATACAAAGTGGCATGCAATCAAACTTAACACCGACTACCATACAATCATCGCTAAACTTGCCTTCGAGTATATCAATAATAAACAATATGAATCAAAACATGCAAACAAGCATCGCAAATACGATTAAAGACGAAATACCACACAACCTAGTTGTACATCGCATGCCCACTAATGGAATAGATATGGATATATACAGAACACCGTTACGCAGAAATGGCATGCAGGACCAGTACAGAACAGAAGTGATATCACCGGTTAACAATGAAAATTTTGTCAATAGACGAGTCTCGGAGTACGATGATGAGGATGTAATGCCTCAGGATCATAGCCGTGGGCTGATGGAGCCCAGGACGTTAGAACTCTCCGAGGCTCGCTTGGACGACAAGAGGATAGTGAAGCCGGCGCCGTTGCAGGCGCGCTTGGTGTCGCTGGTGGATACGGACATGAAGGACACGGTCAAACGATTCTTTGTTATACCACAGAATAGTTTGGAGAAGAAAATTGTACTGCTAAAAAACGAGCCGACTGATGCTGTTCAGGTGAGTTGGTAAAGTCTGTCGATATATTTTGCTATCTACTATAAAACATATAACATTTTAACCTAATGAAGTAAGATACTATTTTTTTGATTATTTTATGGTTTTGAAAATCTCAATTCGTTTCTCCGTTGCTTTAAAGACAAATAATTTCGTACCATTGTGTAAAAAGTGAATACTATATTATATACATTTACATATAGAGCATTATTTTGCATTATTATTAAGTATATTTCTATGTTATTGAAATTCATGAAACTATAAAATTTAATACATTTTTAACAGGTCGAGCACAAACAGCATCAGTTGTCGCAACAAACTATAATAAACAATAACAACGAACCAGAACCTGAACACCGTAATATGGACAATGGCGATCATGTATGTATTTTTGTGTGTTATATTATTAAATTTTTAACGTTATTTTATTTGTTTCTAGGATTATTTTTTTTAGTAATGCTTAATAGTACTTTTTTTCTAATTAAGTCAATACAATCTTTTAATAGCGCATAAAATAAAAGAATGATCTTATTTTTTTATTTATTTGAATAGATTGATATATTTTGATATATACCTAAATTTTGTTTTTTAAAACTAATTTTGATTACAGGTAAATAATGTGAACAGTGCCGTGATTGTGCATCCCAATCAACTACTGCCAGTGTTACCTGCTCCGTCACATACGGCTATTATCGGTGAGTGTGTGTTTGATATAAATAAATCCCATGCCATAAACATAAATGTGAGAGTTTGGATGGATGCATGTTTGTTACTCAATCACGTCAAAACGACTGAACGGATCTGGATGAAATTTAGCACAGAGATAGGTTTTAGTCTGGAATAGCACATAGGTTATTTTTGAATGAGGAAAAATGTATGGTTCCAATGGGATAGATTTTTTGTTTTGTTTGTTTTAAATTAAAATTTTATATATATATATATATATATATATATATATATACACACACACACACACACACACACACACACATACACATATATAAACTATCGCATTAGTAATAGTAGTCCGATGGTATAGATTATATTATACTAGTGACTCACCCTCGCTCCGCTCGGGTTCGTCCCCAGGTACGTTTCACTCTTGCTTCATTCGGATTGGTTCCTGATACGTTTTAACGGTTATTATCGAATAGATAGATTATAAATACATACGTAGCTATGATGCTTTTTGTATCCTTTACTTGAGAAATGATTAATTCCCATACAAATTTCCACCTCCCACTTCGCCCTTAAGGGATGATTTCTGTGATAAAACCTATCCCTATGTCCTTTTCAGGATCTCAAACTATCTCCATACCAAATTTCGTCTAAATCGGTTCAGTGGATTAAGCGTGAAAAGGTAACAGACAGACTAACAGACAGACAGAGTTACTTTCGCATTTATAATATTAGTATGGATTGTAATGTAATAAATATCGTCAACAGTATCAACGAGTGCAGTGACGAACGCGGTGTTCCCGTGGCACTCGCTGGTGCCGCTGATCCGCGCCGCGTCGCCGCCGCCCGCCGCGCCGCCCGCGCCGCCCTCCCCGCGCACGCCGCGCACGCCGCACACGCCGCACACCCCGCACACCCCGCACACGCCCCACACGCCCCACATCAAGTCCGAGGACCAGATCAAGACTGAGGGGAATGGTGAGTTGTATTATGATCAGTTGCACTGTTTAACCGATTTTAAAATATGGGGTGTATGCTCCCCGCGCTCCCCTCCATACCCTGCGTACGACGTCGCATGTCAAACCTGAAGATCAGGGCGATACTGAGGGAAATAGTGAGTTGTACCACAGCAACGTTGTTGCATAAAAATCTATTGCTTTCACAATGGCACTCTCTAGACGCCTTCGCTCGACACTGTATCTATTAGTAGACTGTGGTACTAATTTTTGATCCACTTCAAAAATGAAGTAAGAACAAATTCAAAGGCTGTGCTAGTTATTATAAATAACTTCACTGTCCATCTCACCTATCCGTCTTGAATCTCCATCATTAGATCAACCACGCCATCGAGCCATGAAAATAATTTTATTCCCATTCGAATTTTACATACATAATGTGTTTATCTGATCATATAGTTGACTTGATAGTTTTCTATAATATAATACATGGAATAATATAATAATATAATGTATTATAGAAAAGTGTCAAGTATTAATGATTTGCTGAGTTTCTTTTTTTTTTTTTTTATCGCCCCTTTCTTTCACCAATTCTTTTCAAGACCAAGGCTTTTTCTTACCGAATTGATGAACTCACGATGTTCAGTAAAATATGTAATGAATAATACTGAATGAACTATTTTTAATCTATAAAATTGACAAAAACGAATATAATATATGTAAATTTTCACAAATGATTGTAGATGGTGTAACTCCAATGTGTACAGACGAAGACGACGAAGTGTTCGAATGTGAAGACCCCGGCACAGGAGGAGATAATAATAGACGCTCGCAAAGTCTTTCCTCGCTCAATCAGCCGGCTGCGGGACAGGAGAAAGTTAGTATTATTAACACATCAATATGTTATATAAAAATATTGAAATTTATTTAATATTAGTTACTCGGATAAAAAATAAGTTTTGGTATGCTAAGATAATAAAGTAATTTAGAATTTAGATTCTGGGAGTTTGATATTTATTTCAATTAATGATTTTATTACAATATAAAACTACTGTTTTTGAATATTAACAATTATATATCTATATATTAAAGTAGTATACCTTTAAGCATTATTATACCGTAATAGATATAATAGAACAATATCAAAGTATCTATAAAAAGAAATAACCTGTAACAAGATATAAGCTATTTATATTCTGAATTTCAAAACTATTAATAACAACGTAAATAAATTAAAAATACACACGATTTACACACTCCCCATTATATAAAATAGTATTCAATTACATGTTATCTATGTATGCATGTATGTTTGTATGTATGTATGTATGTATGTATGATTGTATATTTATATTATAATTGATGTTTGTAGTTTGTACCTACACTGCACCTCATTATTATTTTCATATTTTCTCACCCTCGAGGGTTTCTGGCAGAGATCTCTTAAAGGATAAGTCATCCTTTGTACACATGGTATCTGTTTTTACTTTTATGTTTTTTTTTTCTGGTACATAAATAAATAAATAAATAATACCATAAACGTATGTACAACAGAAGGAGCGTCGCATCCGTCGTCCAATGAACGCGTTCATGATATTCTCGAAGCGTCACCGCCAGCTGGTGCACCAGATGCACCCCAACCAGGACAACCGCACCGTCAGCAAGATCCTCGGCGAGTGGTGGTACTCGCTCAAGTACGACGAGAAGCAGAAGTACACCGAGCTGGCCAGCGAGGTGACCACATGTTTATATATTTTGACGACACGTTTGGCTCAGTTTGTAGTGACCCTACTTGCTGTGCCAGCGGATGCGGATTCGAGTCCCGCTGGGGGCTTCCATTTGTGTGATGAGCACGAATGTTTGTACTCCAGATCATGGGTGTTTATATTTATTATATGTATGTATTTAAAGTTATATATGTGTAGTGTATAAACTATCTAGTATCCATAACACGAGCCTCGTTGCTTACCATTGAACTAGCCAGTGCTGTGTGTTAATACCCAACATATTTATTTATTTATCTCTATGGAAAAACCGAGTATAATAGTAGCATAAACAGCATAATCACGCTACTATTTTTGATTTTGACATCTTTTTGGTGGGCTCCATCTAAATAATTCTTAAGTCTGAGTACAAGAACACCTCACCTTACCTAGTCAAGCATCCATGTTATTTATAGTAGTCGCAATAATTACACATCTAAGTGCATTTTTTTGTCTCAATTATCCTAATAAAATCTTATTTTTATAAGTTTTACAAAACTAAGTGAAAAGAGAAAAGAAAGAAAAACTATAGACAATAGAAGTAGATTTTATATTATTTAATTATAACTCTTCTTAATCAGGTGAAAGAGGCCCACTTCAAGGCTCACCCAGAATGGAAATGGTGCAACAAGGATAGGCGCAAGTCGTCCAGCAGTCGAGATCCTACGGGCTCTATGCCTCAGGTAAACAGATACACACACTGTGATCATATTAATATTAGATAAACATTTATTTTCATTGAATTTAAAAGAACAACTAAAAACTTAAAAAATGTAGGTGCTTAATATTTATTTATTTATTTATTTATTAAGGATCTCCAATTAAATAATTAAATATAATAAATATATATAAGACTTACAGAATTTTTTTCAAGTTAGTTTTTTTTTCAAGTAAAATTATAAGTTTTGATAAGAAAGTAAATTGCATGAGTTGGTTTTTGAAAGAAAATCCTTCTAAATACCATTTAAGCTGGTTTCTTTTGAAAAATAAACATTTATAAAATATAAATTAAAATTTATTATAATATCTAATTTCAGAGCCCACGCACTCCCTCTGAAGGGCCGAACCCTAACGTCCCCACCAGCGGCACGGAGATGACAATGAATACTCAATCTTATAATCACGTCGGATCACCGCAACTTAGTGATGACGAGCCCATGGTGAGAAGTGCAACAATTGTAACACAATTTATAATATTAAATTAAAAAATAAAATATTTTTTTCAAAATGTTATGCGAATTCTCCTGATTTTTTGAGATCGGTTTTTTGTTTGTTTACTAACTTAAATTATTTCTGTTCTCAGCAAATAAGTCAAACTATAGATGAGACGACAGCACAATCCCAGAATATCGAAATTGATCTCAAATGTGGGGAAAAAGTAACAGATTCGGACTCGGAAGGTTTGGAAGCTCGTGATTACTTGCCCCACCATGATCACACGAGACGGCCTAAAGCTATAAAAGCCAGGTGAAATTGTTATTAAAATTTTATTTGTTTTCGTGCGTAAGTTATCTAGATTGGCTAAACCATGCGTAGCAATGTATTCTATCTCATTCCCTCGCCGGCTCAATCCTTTATATTTATATGTTTGTCTCTTTTTAGTGTTGCTTTTCCGTTTCATCGAGTTTCCACAACAATTCTAAAGAAGTTTCACTTCAAAAAAGATAGTAAACTAATATTATATTCTAGGGCCGGCTCATCTGATAACCTCCTAGGAGGCATAACGGCATCGAGTCCCGGCGGCTCTAAAGTGTTCCAGCCTACGGGTGGCGCCTTCAAGTCCACACATGCTGACACAGGTAAGAATGCAATGATTTTTTTGCTTATATTTTGTCCTATTTTTATTTAAAATTTAGGAAAATGAAATAAGCTTTCTTCAAATACAATTTTAGAGCCGTGTTTATTTATTGCAGGAGAAAACCATCGACAATGGACGGCATTCACACAAATAAGCAAACCTGTGAACCAAGTGCCCAGCTCGCCTCATCCCTCACAATCAATAACAACTAACACACAAAGCCTAACTAACAGTGTTCAGGGGATTTCCCTCAGTACGCCCAACCTATCGGCACAAGCGGCACTCGATAATGCTATAGCATCGATTATAAGTCCCACATCGACTAGTGGTGTGCAAGTTATCTCGAGTGGTATATCGATACCGCAAAACGTACCTATGTCGCAGTCGAAAACACCAAACACGTCTGCTCTGTTAACTCTAGTTAAGAGGAATATTGGGGAGAATGTATCAGGTAATTTTTATTTGTTATATATTAGCTGAGCTTAGAAAATTGTTAATATGTATGTTTTCTTCTTTTGTACTAGCGATTTACCTTCCCTTCCCTCGGGTGCATCTTTTAATGCCTTTTGTATTTATAATATATACAGGTAGCGCCACCTTGTAGCAGAATTTTATTACGTTTAATAGTTTATATTATGGACGCACGATGGACCATTTTAGAGTTTAAGTGCGGAAAATTGAGTCCTCCCTACATTTAGCCTATATTATGTTACTTCAAGTGATAGGCTATCTATGTCCTTATCCATATTAGTCCAACGTGAAGACTAACTAACAAACTTAAAAACTTTAGCGTTTACTATATGTAGTCACTTGCTATCGCTTCGCTGGGATTTGCCCCTACTCCATAGGTACGTAGCGTTGCTACAGCTTAAGAGATATTTTTAAAAGGAATAATATTAAGAAATAAAATTCCGTAATTCATTGTTTTTATATAGCTTGGTTTACGCAGAGCACGTCAATAAAGCTCTTAATCTGCATGTTTTTTTCCGATATCTTCAATAGTCATCGTTATATTTCAACCAATTTACACCAAACACTAATGAATTTTACATCCATACAGTCCATTGGTGAAAACCGTATGAAAATTCGTTCAGTAGTTTTTTAGTTTATCGCGTTCAGACAGACAGACAGTGATAAACGGTAGTATGATTTGATTGTATATATTTACTTAGAATATAAATTTGTTTTTTCTAGGCCCAATAACTCTATCAGTGGACTCGTCAGGGAATCTAGTAATTAAAGCGAGTCAAGCTAACGACAATCCATCAAACGACGCGTCATTACATTACGTGCAGTTGCAGAGGCTTTACGTGCCTTTTAGTTCTGGTAATATGTTTATATGTTACTCTTGATGATATTTAATTTTATGAACATCATGGTGTTTTTGGTGATAGAGAAGAAATAATGTTTTTTTTGGAGTTTCTAATGTAAAAATTGTTAATCAAAAAATTTATTTTCTTTTCAACAGAAATGGATGTCAATAAAAACCAGAACCAGAATCAAAATCAAAGTCACAATATACAAAATGGTCCATCTGTAATTGTTTCACAAAGCAACAACAACACATTGCCCAAATCTAATATGTAAGTACTTTAAAAATTGTAATATGCACATTTTATAATTTGTAAGTAAAATATTTAAAAAAAATGATTATATATTATCTGTCTGTAAGTATTAAGTGTGCATATTTTAGTTAATTATTATAAGCTTTACTCTTCTTCTTCAACTTACTCCAGTTTTCTTCTCCATTCAATATATTTTATCCATACTAATATTATAACTGTGAAAGTGCATTTGTTTGTTGGTCTTTATTTCACGTCGACACAGAGTGACGGATTGACGGATTTTGTGTGGAGATAGTTGGAGGGCTGGAGAGTGTCATAGGCTACTTTTTACTGCGGTAGATTATCTCATGCCCACGGGAAAACAAGTTTAGAATTGTTTTAGTACTTTTAGCGCGAACGAAGCCGCGGGTTCTGCTAGTATATTATGTATAAATCCATATTATATTGCTCAACCTTCTTACAATTTTAAATTAGACTTTATTTTATTTATAACAATATTCTTTTTATATTATAATGCAGACAATGGGAAACTCCAATAGAGGAGACACGACCGTTCCCACTCGCGCCGACGCCCGCGCAGTTGGGGAGGGCTCCCTTACAGAAGAGGCTTAGTCGAGGTAGCTATCATTATTTTAATTATATATGTACATACATAATACTTTCTTAGATTTACGCGAATATTTGACATTTTTAATTAAAACTACATGGTCTCTCCCGTGAACATGATTGCTGTAAAGCATTCGAAACGTCGGGAACCAAAAATCCAAATAAATTCGCGAAAAAATCCAAAAAGATATTGTTATTTATATACGTGGTACATTCATACTCAAATATATATTTGTATATAAATTACTTAATACCTGAACCTAATTTATTTATTTTAATAAATATCTAATTACACCATAACTTTGCGTAAACCGATGTTTGTCAGTTACATCCTAATCGGTTGAATGATTAATTAGTGCATAGGTTATAAACAGATAAATATGCATATTTTTTTATATATATAAACTGGTTGACAATAGTAGCCCAGTGGTAACGCCTTCGCTTAGTAAACCAAGCGAAGTAAACCCCGAGTCTCGTATATCTTAATATTCTCATGTGCGATTTATTTTCAAAATGATGATCACTTGCCTTACGGGGAAAGAAACCATAGAGCAAAAATCGTGCGACTGAGAGAACCTTACTAGTTGAAAGATATGTGAAGTCTCCCAACACGCATTGGGACATAACCCTCGTGGGACATAACCCACATAAAATATAAAAAAATATTGTATTTTTTCCCCACAGGTACATCAACAGGTTCGAACGGTAGTAACGAACCCACTATCCCTCGGTCCGAGAGCGGTCCCACCACGCCTCACGATGCAGAAGCTCTACACTCACCGAAGAAGATGGAAAACTTGCCCAGCCCTTCGCTTAAGAAGAGTTTGTTCAAGAAGGGCAATGAAGATGGAAGGGATAAGTGAGTGTTAAAACTTTATTCAATTTGTAAAGCTTTTGATTGTAGCAAAAGATATTTGAGGTTTTTGACGTTTTTGTTTCATAGTGGTTTTGTGGTAGTGAATAATTTGTGAAAAATTTGTTGTTAAGACAGTTAATGAAATGGAATACATGATTTGTGTATATAAAAAAGAGATGGGTTTTTCATAATTTTAACTAGCGATTTACTTTGGGTTCACTCGGGTGCGTTCTTGGATACCGCGTGAAGGAGTAACAACATATGCACACATACGAATTTGCATTTATTTTACCATTAAGTGTCATAAATTTCATGTGAAAATTATGGTGTGATTTGTTTTTGAAGTTATACTTCTTTTGGCACTTTTGGAAAAAATTAAGAGAGTATAATTTGTACAATCCGCGCGCACACCGACAGCCAAAAGGCGACATGTTGAAGTAAGCTGCATTTCTTTTACAAACAGAGAGTTGTGACATACTGGATGAAATCTTTACCTATTTTTGTTCTGTTACGCCAAATAAGTATAACTTCTTACGTGCGTACATAAGTATACACACACGTTTTTTTTTAAATAAAATCTTCAATTAAAAAAAAAAACAATCTCACTAGCGGTCGAATTGCATCAATATATAATAATAATACCACGAATGTTAACTACATATAATTGTCCATTAGAGTACTAGAGACAGTGAACTTCGAGCAGAAGTTCAGCACGCTGCCGCAGTTCAAGCCGGAGGCGTGCAGCCCCGGCGCGCTGCCCGCGCTGCCCGCCGTCAGCCCGCAGATGTATCTCAGGAAGAAACACTATAAAATACCTGTTGGTATGTACATTATATAAACTATTACTTTCTAATTGTATATAGGTTCGGTTTTTTCTTAGGTTTGTTATTTTAAGATATAGATTTTAAATTGTTTTAAGATATAGATCTGTTTATTAACTAAAATAAAATAATTTTATAACGGATATTCTAAATTATAAAAAAATATATTTTGTCTCAGAATATAGGTATGAAGTTTCTTTTAAACCGCGCTAAAACGATCAAATTCTACTTTGACACAGTAGTTTTGATGACTACTTTGATCGTATAAACGAGCATTCAAAGTGGACTTGGGAGCCGTGTTTATCAACTTGAACTTCATTTTAAAGCTTTTTAATTTTGATCAAAGCTACTTTGTCAAAGCAGACTTTGAGCGTGACAACTCGGCTTTAAAATAATAATATAGCAATGATTGTGGCCTTATTCATCTTAAAAAATTTTTTTTAATTAAAATTACAATTTGGTAAATTATATCTGGTTTTACTTTTTTTGACAAATGTTGTATTTTAAAATATTTAATTTTCAATTTCATTCATTATAAATTATAATATAATAAAAAAATCCGCTATTATAATATAATTAATAAATCAGCTAAATGACAATGTTTCTCACCCCCCAGGTTGACTAGAAGAGATCTCTTTTAGAGATAAGTCCACTTTTGCCTTCAATTTTCTCTTAATATTTGTAATTTATGTTTTTTTAATGTGCAATAAAGAATATATATAATTAATTAATACAATTATTTTTCCATAGAAGAGGAGTCTACAGTGGTCACGCCTCAGCTCGAGTCCGAGGTCATAAACGGCAACGGGATGCCGACGCCTCACTCGTTCGGCACGCCGCACACGACCACCAAACTCGTAGGGAATACTTTCTTCGGACCAGATTTCAATATTGAGTCTGTTAGAGGTAAGCTAATATAATATTTATTTTGCATCAATGATAATTGATAGTAAAAATTTTATTAAAAATTGTTGATATTTAAGTGGAAATAAAACTTATTATTATTCACAATACGTATTTATTGTTACATATATCTTAACTGTGACAGGCAAAGGAATAATAAAATAATGGAAAAAGTGTGTCCAACGTAAGCTTATATTATATTTCAATTTTTGTTTTGTTGCCAACATAAGAGTAACATTAGTTTGCGTTCCAAATACTTCACACAAATGATAAAAAATTATTATTACCCATAAATAATATTAATAATGAAATTTTATGAAATAAATTGATGTATTTTTTTTTCTTTATTTAATTTTTTTTTTACTGTGTCGTTAAATCGACCATACCACTCTTTAAATGAACTTATTACATGATTATTAAGTACAATTATTTTTAACTAAATTATGAAGTTTCTTAGCTACTACAGAATCAGGTTTTAAGTGTACTGATACATCACCCTACATTCAAGAAAAAAAAGTTGTTAGCGAATAAGATGTAATTAAACTTGTCAAATTTTAAAAATTGCAGTCTTGTAAAATTGATATTTAGATATATCAATATTCATGCCAGTCACGGATTTACAGTGATATGTGAAGTGTAGTTAGTATAAAAGGCAGTGGTAGGCCAGTGGTAACCCGCTCAAATTGTAAAATAAGTAAAGCGGGTTCAAATCCCGGGTCTCGCATCTTTCATATTTTCACGTGCAAATTATTTCTAACATGATTACCACTTGTCTTATGGTGAAGGAAAACATCGCGAGGAAACCTGCATGTCTGAGAGAACCTAGCAAGTTTTTAAAAGACATGTGCAGACCGCCAACCCGCACTTGGCCGGCGTGGTTTACTTTGGCCTGATCTCCCTCGTATGGAAGGGATGCCCGTGCCCAGCAGTGGGATGTTAAACAGGGCTGAATGCATAGTATAGTTGTATGATGGCTTTGGCTTTGTATGTGTGCCGCCAGCGAGCGACGCGGAGGACATATCGCCGCGCACGCCGTGCTCGGCGGCGGCGGGCGCGCGCGGCGAGGCCGGCCACCGCCGCGTGCTGGAGCAGCGCCGCAGCCTCGTCATGAAGCTGTTCCACGACCACGGCATGTTCCCCACCACGCAGGCCACTACACACTTCCAGGTGACTTCGCAATTTCATTTGTTCATATTGCTATTTTACTTAGAATCCAATTCAAGAAGTCGCTAAGTCCATTTTTTTGGTGTATGTCAAATGGACTTAAGGATTTTTCGGATTGGATCGTTTAAGTATTTTACTTTGGTATTTTTTTTTTAGAATTTAATTGCAGGTCTGTTTTATCGGGAAGGGTTGTTGTTCTTGAAAAGTATTCCTGTTCCGAGGAATTTTAGAAAAAAAATATTAAGAAATAATGCATTACATTGTGCACAATATATGTAATAGGTTATCTCTTATTTATTACTAGCATTGCCGCGTTCAGATGACCAAAAACCAAATTCTTAGGTTTCACATATTAGTATACTCTTACAATGCAGTTTTTGTATTTTTTCTCAGAAATAAGATATTTTCCCGCGGTAAAAAGTATCCTATATGTTGACCCGGATAACCAGCTATCATCATACCAAATTTCATCAAAATCTGTCCAGTGGTTTTTCTGTGATGCGGTAACAGAGAGACAAAAATTCTAAAAATTATAGATTCGGACTCTGTATCGATAATAATGCCTATGTCAATTAGATTTTCCAAAAAATATTTAATGTACAGATTCGACTTAGTTACAATTTTATTATTTATTAATTATTATTACTTATTTATTATTATTACTCAGGCGGCCCACACGGATATATTCCCAACAAAGATGTCGCTCCAGTTGAAGATACGCGAGGTCCGGCAGAAGCTCATGGCGCAGTCCAACCTCACGCCGCACTCGGAAGTCAACACGCCGACTAGTTAGTATAAGCAAAATATTTAAACTAAAACACAAAATTTTTTAATTTTTTATATAAAGGCTAATCGTTTAAAATAACAATCTTTTCGAATGTTTTCGCGGATTTATTTTGATTTTTGTGTCCCGACGGTTTGAATGCTTTACAGCAATGATGGTTACGGCAGAGACTCCCAACAGATAGTTTTATTTAAAATGTCAATTATTCGCGTAAATCTAAGAAAGTATTAAAGCTAATTGTAATAAAATCAAATATGATTAGTCAAATCTTATAGTCATTCAATTATTCATACTGGATTAGTAATTTTAGTACTGATGTAATTTTATACTAACAGAGTAGCCTATGACTTACTCTCTGTCATAGTCAATCTGTGTACTAATTTTTATCTAAATCTGTTTAGCCATTACAGCGTGAAAGAGTAATGCACAAAAACATACACACATAAGACAAAAATATATAATGAAAATGTTATTTTCCAGATGTGAACTCTCCAATCGTATCCGCCGCGCTGCAGCCGACGTCGACGGCCAGTTAGCGATGCGGATACATAATCTCCATTGTTGTACAAGAGTGAATGACAGACAAATATTATTCATATATTATACAAATTTAAACTTATTGCTATAAGTTAAATGATCTTAATTTTGATATAAAATAATACTTTTCAAGTACTTCTAAAGGGTTCTAAGTTGTGATCAATGTTGGTACAAAAATGGATAAAAAATAAGCTATAAGCAATGATCTACATGTTTTTAAGATATGTCATTCGAACTATTATTTGTGATGATTTGTTATCAAAATTAAGGTCACTATCGTTAAATGATTTGTCCAGTCAAATTCTAAATATTGTACCATTCTATTTACAGTCATCTATTAATAGTTAAAGCAATGGAGTTGATATGTATCGATGTGGTTATTGTTATAATGCCTAGTTGCATTTGAAAAACTGATGGATTGGTATTTTATGGATACTTTAAGAATAAAATGAGAAAAAAAAATGAATAAAAATTGTTCGATAGTGCAAATGTATCGGCGGTGAGTGTTTGTTTGATGATTACCATAGACTTACATATATTGTGTACGTAGAGCTGGCATGAACTCTTACGTTTTTATGGTTGGTCTATCTGATTTTTTATATAATATCTGATTTTTTATATAGTTGAAGGCGGCGGTGCTTTTTGGCGACTTGAGTTGTACCAGTGAAATTGTTTTGTTAGTATGTTTGTTCATTTTTTTTTAAATTACAAGTGATTTTTTGAAATGGGTGGAAATGGCGAAATATGGAACTATGGGGGATTTATGAGAGTTATAAATAGAACAATTTTTCGCGGTTTTCGCAGTGTTAAAAAAATAAAACTGCAAAAATATCGTAAAAAATGTTTTGTTTAATATGTCAAGTCTTCATATAAATCTAAAAAGCTCCTATGGGGATTAGCGTAAAATGTTCAAAGTAGTGACTAAATCGATTTTGATAAAAACTAAAACTCCCTAAATGCTCATAAGTCATAAGTTACCTATCGGCTAGTGCAATAATACAGGTGTATTTCATTTAAAAACGACGGCTTCGATTACCAGATTCCCTCTAGTTTCGCATATTGAATGCCATTTGTTAATTATGTTCCACATATTCAACTCTTATTGCCAGAGGGCGCTTGTAAATGCCTGATAATATGAAAATTTATTCTAAGTGTACTCTCCATTGCGTTATTTTCGTACATTATATATATATATATATATATATATATATATATATATATATTTTACAACATTCAATATCTTTTCATAATTGGATGCTTTAAAGAGTGTTTCTATCGTATACTTTTTTATTCAAAATGTACGTTTAATTTTGGAGTTTAGCGCTGACCAGCGTTCGTCAATTAGATCGGTTGATGAAATTATTTGCTTTAAGGTTTTTTTGTGTTAGAACATTTGAATGTAGATTATATTACTAATATTATTCTGAGTTGCACATAAACATAATATGGCGTTTTACTGATTAATAATCTGTCCAAATAACAAATAAAATCAAGTAGTTCTCATATAAATGGTAAAGCGTAGTTGATTGTTATTTCAGTATAGCTAGCACATTATTCATATGAGCACGATCTCAATACATTTAATTGTATGTAATTTTATAGTGGAATTATAAGAATATCTTATTAGTATTTATGTATGGACGTTTATAAAGTATGCAATTTTTTTTAAACGATACGTTGGCTTTATATATGGCCCGCTTACTTAGGATTTTATCATCAGTAGACATTTTGATGTTTATTTTATTTGCATTTACAGTACGATATTGTTATACTTTTAAGACGGGGCTTGCAATACGTTTCTGTTGATCAAAATTAATTAAAGCAATATATGGGGCGGTATCATATGGCGGGTGTTACAAAACTTTGGTGCGACATATTAATTATTTTTTAAGTCATTAAATTGTATCGTTTTATATTTATGTTGTGATGTTGGTCTTCCACGTGTTTTAAAAATTCATTTTATATAAAATATCTACTTATTTAAATATACGATTATGTACACTGTACAGTGATTTTAGTTAAGCGATTTGATTTGTTTTGACGCCAATGTGTTTCGGGATATGTGTACATGAAACTAATTGGTTAGTAAATTCGAAGCCTTATTTACGACTTTTTAAATCGGTCGTGTAATATCGCGTTTTGAATACATGGTTTACATAAATCAGCTCAAATCATTAACGACATTAGATAAATAAATCAATATTTATACATTAACAATCTCACTGTAAATATTAGTTATTTCGTCTTAGCTATAAGGATTCCTGGCTCTCAAAGTAATTAGATTTTAATTTTTTTTTATTTAGAGAATGATTTTTATTTTAGATGAAACTAATACAATTTTTGTTTAAAACTTTTCGATGGACACGATTGTTTGTATATCAAAATTGTATTTGAATTGATTGATCTCTTTGGCGTTAGGTTAATTACTTTAGGAGTCCGGAAGTAAAGAGAATTTATTAAAAAAAAAAGTATAATGTAAGAGATATTTTCGCACTGTTAAATCTATCTTTGATAGCTTAGTTTGGTATATTGAAATGATCACGAGAAATTCAGATGTCTACAACTGAATATATTCTGTAATTTCTTGAATCTAACAATGTAGTCGATTGGTCGTTGTTGTCACGTTGATCGAATCATACCGTTGTTACCAGTTACACGTTTAACACGCACTCTACATAATTCGTTGGCTCACTATTACAAGGTTCTATGTTACAATTTTAGTACTTATTTAGTTATGAATGCTACAAGCTTCTTTGTGTCATTAGCTACAGTTTTGCAAATACAAACCACTAGATAACGGCACTATAACTACAAAATATTCAATTTTACATATTTCTATGTTGATTTTTTTACGATAACAAAATAACGAAGTTCTATGTAAAAATTACTAAACTTCATTAAAATTAACATAGAACCTTGTAATAGTAAGCCAACGAATTTATTATTACAATTAAAACGCACGTACATTATAGGCGAAACTCGTTTGGTTATTTGACACGAAACCTTTGTATGAATGACAAGTATATTATATTAATTATATTATAGTGTGACGACGCCCTGATTATGTAGGATGAAACAGTATGGAAGCACCATATTTTTTATGTTTAATATGCATTATATATTTTTTTTCTTATATATTTTGCAATGATTTCAATCGTGATAATTTATTAGATTTACGCGATTATTTGACATTTTAAATAAAACTGGCTCTTCGGATTTTTTTTACGGATTTATTTTGAGTTGTCTCTTTTGTGACCATGATTGCATTCGAAATGTCGGGAACAGAAAATGAAAATAAACCCCTGAAAAAAATCCGAAAAGTTTTATTTAAAATGACAATCAGTAGAAAACGGAATGATATATGTAACTATTAGCTGCAATGCATATTATATTGTTAATTATTTAATGTCTCAGTTTAAAAATATATATAATTAGTTGTCGTCACTAACTATAATATTATATTAACATTCAACTTGGATTATTATGTTCATTATTTATTATTAGTCGATTATTTAAAATATGTCATGAAGCTATAATAAAATTATAGATTCTTCTAGTGAGATATCACCCGATATTTTTACCCTAGTTTATCAATTAAGGCTCATTTACACGGAGCATTTCATGTTCAAGGCGACTTGGAAGAATAAAGAAAAGTTAAGTGATGTAAAATGGTTCATATGTAGTACTAAATACGGTTCAGTTTACATTGCTCAACTTTTTTGTATTCCATATATATTCGAAGCCAGGAACTTTCTTAGTGTAATTGTGCCTTAAGTTTTATCCTATATGTACGTCCACTTTGTCACATTATATAGAATTGATCCCATGACCGAACTTTCGAGCGAACTTAGTATTGTACATCGAACGACTCAATGAGTGGTGGATTCTGAATGTAGTGTATGTAATAAGATTGTCAGTTACGATAAGCTCATTTAAATCCCTTACACATATTTTTATACGATTCAGTTGATGTGAAAATTCAATTGGAGGACTATTTTGTAATAAAAGCTTGAAATTTAAAACTAATTTGAATTCTACATCGAAAATTTTACATTAGTACTTACTCCCTTAGTAAAAATTATTCATTACACGATTCGAATGATTTTGTGTTGTTTTTTAATTTGTATAATACTCTTTTTTCAACGCTTCTTTTTCGGATTCTACAAAAGTAAAATTGTGGATTTGTTCTATTATTTAGCAATAGAAAATAATAATATACATATTATATTCTTGGCATTTCAATGGTTTTTCAAATATGCAATGGTGAATAAAATGTTTAACAAAGACCGTTTACAGTTCCATAATATTAAACGAATTCTCTACATTATTTTTGTAATAACACGTTTAGGTACTTCATTTTTGTTGCAATATTTAATTCAAAATATACTTTAGTTGAATGTTTCGCTTGTGATCATTTATAGTGTTGCCAGTTGTCTTAAGTATTTTAATGTATTCTTAATTTGTAGTGTTAACATTTTGGAATAATAATAATTAATAATGACAAAACTAATTTCATTACTAAAAATTAAATTTAAATTTTGATATATTTGAATTAGACCTGGCATCGCTAGTTTGTAGGGATGTTTCAATTTGCTTTAATATTGTCCATATTTTTAAGTTTCAAGTTGTGTGTTTCGGTATTGGTGACTAAATGGGAGTTGAGCGATTTTTTTTGTGTGATAGTCTAATAACAAATATGAAAACACAACACTGCGTATTACTTGTGCCTTATTGACTTTCAGAACTTAGTGTAATATATAGCTTATAAACATTTGTTTGGTGGAATCGATCTGCGGAATTTGTTACCGCTTTTTGTATTTTGATACATTTGATAAATGTTCTTAAAACTTTACTTTAACGATAGTCTTTCAAATTTAAAATATTTTATTTGGCATAAAATTATTACATTTTTTTTACGATAGTCTTTCAAATTTAAAATTATTTTATTTGGCATAAAATTATTACATTTTTTTTACTGAACGTCATCAGACTACTACCAGTTCGGAAAGAGTCTTTATGCTTTAGTTTTACTTGGTCATTTATAAATTATATTTATATTTACAATCAGTTTTATCCCTTTATTTCACAATATTAAAAAAAGAAGATACTCTGGGCTTTGTCAGTCAATAAACATCGTGTAATAAGCAGTTTCTTTTAGACTGAGATAACTTTGTTGCGTATAACAAGTTACAACGTTAAAATAAGAATATAATATTGTTTCAAAAGGACATTTTAAGCGAGCATTTCATATTCGTTATTTATTTCTTTGAAGTAAGGCATTAGTCTAATTGTTTAGTCAAAATGTCGTATCATGTAAATATCTTGTTTAGAAGGTTTATTTAGATTTAAGTGTTCAATTTTAAACATATACTAGATTGAATTAGACAAAATGACCTTATGACCTTTCTGCAGTAATCACTTGACATAAGAAAGTTTTTTAAATGTTTATGAATCCAACTAATGGACCAATAAATAGCAATTTAGTGACCCATAATCAAATGAAAACAGTAAAAACTTTGTACGCAAGCATAGACATAGCTCGATTTTTTATATCCCACTTAAAGCACAATATAGAAGAATAAAGATCTGATAGGCCTAATGTCCCTATCTTCCCAGCTACGTCTATGTATGCACTTAGTAGACAACCAACCCATAGTAATGTGGACAGATTGTTCTAGCATATTGGATCATTGTATGAACTTATGTTAAAACATAAAAACCTCGACAGCATATTGTATTTTATTTACATAAATCCTTAAAAGTTATTGCAAAATTATTTTATTTTTAGTTGAATTGGACCTCTAGGAATAAGATTATGAAAAAATTATGAAGTAATTAATTTTTATTTATTATACTAAATATAAAAAATCTGGTTTCAATTTTTTTAAGCCATTTATAAATTGAATTTTGTTAACTTCAGAGTGTGATAGTTGAGCACAGATTACTTTGCCAACGAGGCATTTATCAATGGTAATGTTTGATGTAACAATCTTAATTTACAGTTTTAATGAAATGAGGGAATAATAACCATTTTTTGATAAAAATTAAAATAAATATTTCTTGAGATTTTATTTATCAAGAATTTTGTACCACATTCACTTTAACGTTAAAGACAAAATTAAAATATTTTGATATCATTACAAAAGGTAAATTTATAGGTAGGTTGAAAATATTTAATAATACAATATCAAGTTAAATAATAGAATGCTTAAATTAAAATCAACATTTATTAAAACAGTATTTCATATTTATTGAATAAATTATTTACTACTTTAACTAGATTTCTTTTACAATTTCATCTGTAGTATCTTGAGCTTTAATTAAAAGATTTGGTTTTTCTTGCTCAAGCATAGACAATCCAGCTTGAAGTTCTACATTATCACCAGGATCACTGATCACAAGAAATTTTAGTGCTTGCATTCTTGCAATTGCATATATGCAACCAATACATATTTTGCACCCTTCTATATTCAAAAACTCTAAAGTATCTCCATTTAGTCCAGCAATTCTGTCAAGGCACCACACATCAACATATTTATTGTTTCTTAAAGAGAGCCACTTCAGATATTTTAAGTTACTTAAATTTTGAATTCCTTCATATCTTATTCCATTGTGATGAAAATTTGAGCAATCTATGGCTTCAACAAAATATCCATCAGTATATGAATTTGGCAGGTTTAGTGTGGTTACATCACCGAGGATCCATTGAGGTTTGTCCTTCACCCTGGAATATGTAACATACATGTTAATTTTAAAATACATTATTAAGGTAAACAGATTATATGTATAGTAAAATATTTTAATCCTACTAACTTCACAGCTGCTTGTCGATATGTAAAAAAGTGCACTGCTGCTAAATTAGAGCCTAAAGCTGCTACCCTTTCAGCTAAATATATTTGATTTTGAATCTCTTGAATGACTTTCATCTCTGCCCACCAGTCTTTTATTTTTTTAAATGATAAATTAGGGATGTTTTGCATAGCGTTAAGTATATGCATACTAGGGCTTTTTTCAACAAAGAGAGATAACTTGCTACTCCATTCTCCTTCACGTTCTACCCAGGGTCGTCTCCATTCAGGGTATTCTTGACCATGTACTTTACGCGGCTTACGACCTGCTTCATCTCGTTCATAAATTGACTTATACTCGCAATAATTTCGTGAATTAAGGTACAAAAGATGAAATTTATTAGTCTGTTTAATAATTGATACAATATGGCTACAAATATAAGGTGATTTTATATATTTCATCCTGCTGGATTAGATATAAATTTTATTACAATAAAATCAATTCCTCGAAGTTTTAACTTTCATTCAATATCACATTAGACATTGACATTTGACATATAAATGACAATTTGTGTTTTTTTAAGGTTGAAGGTAATTTACCTAGCATCCTAACTTTTGAATCTATACATATAATAAAATTGTAACTAAGCCGAATCTGTACATTAAATATTTTTTGAAAAATCTTATTGAAATAGACATTATTATCGATACAGAGGCTGAATCTATATTTTGTAGAATTTTTGTTTGCTGTCTGTCTGTCTGTCACCGCATCTCGGAAAAACTACTGGAGGGATTTGATGAAATTTGGTATGATGATAACTGGTTATCCTGGTCAACATATAGGATACTTTTTACCGCGGGGAAATGTCTCATTTTTGAGAAAAAATACAAAACCTGCAATGTAAGAGTATACTAATATCATATCATAACTAATATATAAAACCCTAAGAATTTGGTTTTTGGTCATCTGAACGCGGGCGGAGCCGCGGGCAATGCTAGTTGAATTATAATACTGCGAATATGAAAAAAAAAATATTTGAATTATAATAAAATGTTTAGTAAACATAGAGTAAAAAATGTTTAAGGGTTTATTTTTGTACTTACAATACATCACTTTGTGAATAAGAAGGCCCTATTATTTTATCTATTGTGAGCTTAGAGTATTTATGTATACTCTAAGATTGTGAGATTCTAAACTTAATTGTGGGATTAAATAGGCAATTTTATTATATATATTATAATACTAGCATTGCCCGCGGCTCCGCCCGCCTTCAGATGACCAAAAACCAAATTCTAAGATTTTAAACTTTTACATAATAGTACATACTCTCAGAAATCCCTCCAGTGGTTTTTCTGTGATGCGGTAACAGACAGACAGACAGACCGCAGACAAAAATTCTAAAAACTATAGATTCGGCCTCTGTATCGATAATAATGTCTATTTCAATAAGATTTTCCAAAAAATATTTAATGTACAGATTCGGCTTAGTTACAATTTTATTATATGTATAGATAGAATACAGTGTATAACATAAAACAGAAAGTTTTATGTTTTATATTTTTTGCATTTGAAGTTATAAATTATCATTGTAAAAAGCCACATAGTACCTATTTTATAAATAATATGCATAATATGGTACTCTTTCTTGTATAATTTGAGACTTACAGAATACTAAATATTATGAGAGTCTTGTAGACTAACAATAAGCTACTTTATAGTAATGCACACGTAGCTTGCTGAATTACCATCTAATTCTGACACTACCCGGGATGGCGTTGGACAGTTTCTCGTTAATCTCATTCTTAAAAGGAACGAGGAACATTACAGACGACGGACGATCCAAACAACGTTAAATCAAGATTGGATTGTGAATGTGGGGGCTTAATTGAGATGTTAATTCGATTGAACCCGAGGGAACACGGAGAGTCCTGTCGTTTGGAGTAATAACTTAAGTCTTAACGCAATATATTTGCCTTATCCCTAGCGACAGTAAATTTGATTGTGATGATTCCACTGCCAAATTAGTTTTGTAGTAACTCCTTTATAGACTTTCTTTATTATGATTCATAAAAACAACTTGTTGTATAAATTGTATTTAATATCAAAGTAAGCTTTAATAATTTTAATTTTTTCCTAAACATATACCTAATAAGTTGAGGGAAAATTATATGTAATTAGTATTGATATCACGCTTCCTATTATAAATGGCAAGAAGTAGAGGCCGAAAAAATATTATTTACAGTATAGGTATCCTATTATATATTATTTTACGAATAGATATTTCAGAAAAATGAAAACTAACATTTTCAAGGCAAAATCATCGTTCTCTGGACGACAGCCAACGCCATAGCATATTATAGGGTATTCTTCCGCCCAATTAATCATAATTCAATGAGTACGCTTGATCCTGGCACGGTCTTTTCGATCTGATTTACTGTAGCTTTACTACATGTAATTTGTCTTACATGTTTCCGACTTTATATATTTCAATTATAAAAATTTTAACAATAAAAAAAAACACAAAGAACGTCCTTTTCATGTATGAAAAAATGTGTCGAAACATGGGTCTTTACAACAAGTGAGTTATTCTTTTATTAAATATTATACTGAAAAATGTGTAGTTTGCCACAGAAACCATAATTCAATAATATACCTATGGTATTATGCGGAATTCAATTCAATAGGGAATTATTGCCATAGAAATTAAAAAACAAATTTCTATAAGATAGCTGGGTACTACCATCGTCATGGGATCCTGTTATTAATATAATAAAATCAAATAATAAATCTAAACATAACACATACACAACAGGTAGATGTAGTAAGTTCTTACTGTGTGGATCAGAATGACACCATATCAGATTAATATTTTTCATTTTTCATTTGTAAAAGTATATAGTAATAGTGTTACTTAGTAATTTGTCTTTTTAAATAATAGCAAACTAAATTAAAATTATTATCCTTAATTAATTTTAATTGAGATTTGGGTTACAAATGTAATTTAATAATTTGAAGATCACGACTTACACTTGTACTGCTTCGAGGTAAATAAAGGATACTACGATTATTCTTAGAATTGGCATCGTAATTTTATCCTGAAAAAATTAATATTCTCAATCTAATTTTATTTTATGAGTTGCACTTTTTGTTGTTGTAGGTGGGTACATAATATCTATTACAAAACAAATTGGACTATTATTATATGTTAGTTTGTAATTTTTATATGTTATGGGCCTCTGTTTACATATGTATTTAAGATCTTATTGTAAATATTGCCTAAAATAATCGATTAAAATAAAAAAATAAAAATTGCAAAAGTTTGTATGTGTATGTATGGCTGTTACTCGGAAACGGCTGGAAGGATTTAGTATACAAATAACCTATGATCTGGAGTAATTTACCTATGACAGGCTGTCAGGAACTTTGAGAGGCACCTGAGCGAAGCTAGGTAAGTTGCTAGTCAAATATAATATTCCAAATATTGATGAAATACACATGGCATAAAATTAAATATATTGCTACTTTATGACGTGCATAGTTGTACTTAGAGTTGATTAATTCTTGTCGCAGTGTTAATTCTGAAGTTTCGTTGCGCAAGGCGAGACCGAGGCGGGAACAGAATGCGCGGTAACGGAGTTAGCTAGTTCACAGTGCGCGGAATTCTGAAACTTTGTAGTTTATCCTCTAACACTTCGGGGATTGTCGCGGATCAGTCATGTTTGTTTTGCCAAGTCACTCGGAGCTTGTGGAACTTTATTATTATTTCATATATTTACATAGATAGATCTACCATGCGAGTATATGTTATGATCAGCGAAATAAATGCGTTTAATATTAATAATTACTGATAACGATTCTTATTTTGCTATTTAAATGCGCTTTAATTTGTGTGTGTGGAAATACTCGTATTGTACAAGATTAAGACAATTTCTCTAGGAGTTGTCTATTATATTAGATTGACGAATGAAACCTAAATCTAGGTTTCATTTTAGCTCAGAAAAAATCTTAAGCAGGGGGCAACCGCGAAAAAATGGAAAACTGACCACATAAGGGAAATTACCGCATCGGGACTAATGATACTTAAACCATAAATAAAAAAAAAACAGTTAATTAAACTAACCCTTAATCAATGCGTATCAAAGAGCTATTTAATACGAGAGTTGTTTCACATTAATCTCTTCTCTAGAGGACAGTCAAATTCGAGCGGCAATTTCAAAACAATTTCTGTTAAAGATTTCCCAACAGACACACAAAGCCGTTCCAGAAAATAGCTCATATAACGTATGAAAATTCAATTTCAAAAGAATTGCATGTAGTTCACGAATTTCAATATTAAGTTTTCGGTTTGTTGATCATTTTTAAACGGACGTACAAATATGCGTCATATCTAAGTGTACTGCGGCTTAAAATTGTAGGTAAATCCTGCAGCGTTTGCTTCTCGTATCTACATAACATGTATTTACTATAAAAAACCAAAAATATTTCAGAGGCATTTCTATAAATTGGGCTCACCTACCTACCGGTTTACAATATATAAATGCGATCTTTTGTTGTTCAAGTTAAACAAGTACTCGTTTCAATACAGTATTTTTCATGTACATAATATAAGAATACTAAATCTTTGCTATTAAACATTTGACCTTTCCACTCTTGAAGAATAAATAATACAACGAGCAATGAAAAGATTGAAAACAAATCAAGCTTGTCGAAAAAGAATATTTTAATTTAAAGATAAAATATTTTTAAGCATGTCAAAAATATACTTCACCATTTAATCTGGAAGTGATAATTTTGTACAAAGAATATATGCATGAAGTAGACTCATGATAATAAAACTTATTGTGAGATTCAGCGAACACTCGATGTGGAATCGGGATGGTCATTATTTTCATTGCGATTGTTGCAATAATACTCAATGGACGCCAATAAACCTGTTTAAGCGCACACTCCCTATTACGAGCACCATTTTATTGAAAAAGTTCGCGTGTATCCATAGAGTAACGCTAAGGATACACTAATATAACTTGATCTACTTTGTTCTCTATTACGTACTTTCTCTCTCTTGTCTTTTTGATTAAAATTTTATCTTAATTATCGCATAAAATAAAAATACAATTCCGTCGGTGTCTATATTTTTTAATTACACTTTAATACTTCTAAAAGTGCGACACAGTGTTGGTGTGAGTTTAATTATTTGCTTTAATGGTCAAAAACATTGTAAATTTTAGATTTATTTTTCATAGACAAGTCAATACAGAGAGTTGATCAACATATCAAATCATTTCGCTATTTATCACCTATTTTTAGATTATGCGGATAAATATATTTTCCAACCGCTTTTACTGCAGTAGTTGTTGTACGAATAAGAATTAAGAAGTATGGTTGTTAAGATGTACAGTGAGAACAATTCGTACAATGTGAACCAACCCTAATATTAATGTAACAACATCGGGTAAGTGGATAAATAAAGACATTTGCTTTAAGCTTTACGCGCGGTGTAATAGTGCAGGACTGAAACTTTTTAAACTGATCATAAAGCCGTGTTTATAGTTAGCCTACAGCAGAGAGCGAGCTAATCGCCTGGGGCTTATTTATTTTAGCGCTTCAGACTAATTTTTATGGACACTTCTGAAAGTCAGTAATGTTATTATAATTAATAACTTTAAATGTTTTTGCCAATGATCATCCTTTCTTTTAACTGCACTTACCTCATCATTAAGACGTTGTTAAATAAACTTCTGTATCAATTTTGTTTGTATTTCTGTATAAGACGACTAAGGGTCGCTTGTAGAGACAGAGGACGTTAGGCAGTAGCCCGAAGGTATTGAGTTCAATTTTCGCATGAAGCACGTGTTTATGCTTGCTAACGTGTACCTATGGCCACGACCTTATCACAACAAAATACGGTATTGGCTGTTTAGAACTGCCCCGTAACTGAAAGAGTATGAAAATGTAGATAGCTATTCTATTATCTGTAATAATTTATATTCCGTACAGCCGGTGCCAATAGAGCCAGCAATGGGGACGACTGTAATACCCACATTCGGTGACAAGCACAATCGTTTGTTATTGTTAATTATTAATCCCCAAATGAATAATAGTCGAATCGTGCCGTTTATAATTGGCGAATTATTCAGATGATTTATGGAAGGCTTGGTTCGTTGTAAATTTGAATGATATTACTACTGTCTAATAAATAACCTGTGATGCCTCTTACCCGTGTTCCGTGTAAGTCATATAACACTTGGCCCTGTCTGCTGCTGATATACGGTTGCAGTTTTATTGTAACCATTGCAACTGTAGTTGTTATAAAATTATGGCACAAGTGGAAGCAAGAAATTTATATATTTTAAAGGGTATACATATTTTTTATCCCTCAATGACTGCGGACACGCCGGCGTTACAGTTAACAATAGATTTCTTAGAAATTTAATTAATTTCTTAGAAATTTACCTGGAGGTGCAGGATTAAAAGTAAGTTTCGACGTAGGGAATAATGTAATTTCTGAACGGTCTTTGGAGATTTTTTCAATATCTTTGAGTGATAGATTATTTTTTACCGACCTAACTTGAATGCACGCTGGAGTGAAGGAGCGGTGCAAACAGCGAGAACTAGCGTGTTGCAATGTCTGATCTGTGATGTGTGAATCTGAATATATTCTCATAGATTTTTCCTTGGTGTTTTTCCCGTTTTTAATCGACTTCCAACAAAGAGGAGCCGATGCAAATCTAATTATTTCTATATGTTAAATACATATTTACCTATTAGATATTCATATCTTAAAATATTGTCCGCTGGCACCGACTTCGAAAATATCTGATTAGGTATCTATTCGAAATGAAAACCTCCGCTTAGTTATTTTTTACATTTTAGTGTCTGGAAGTCGGTTTTTTTAAGTTTTTATTATATACTGTGAGATAGGTGACGATGTCGCTTTATCAGAACAGTCAGTACTCACTTAAATTATTAAAAAGATTTTAATGAACACTTCATCCCTACCCTATAATTATAAATCCCTTCCTTTCCTTCTAAGTTTGTGTTAGTTGCGTTTATTTTATTTATCTTAAGTAACGCAGTTTTATTAGACGGTGGTATCTGCTGTTTAAAATCAATTATACTTAAGTATAAAACTATTTGCATTTTACTTGAAGATACGTTTATTTTTATTCGGTGTGAGTGAATGGAGGAGTCTTAGAAAAGTCTTATAAGGTAAAAAGTTGAGAAAGGTTAAGGATAAAGATGGAGGCAGTATTAACTATTCAGAGTATGCTAGTAATGGAAGAAAATGTAAAATGTACAATATACATATTATGTATAGAATACTTTATTTTTAGGTAGATAATTTATTATTATTAAAATTATTTTAATACATAAACTATTACTTAGATAATTTTTATGATAACGATATTTAATTTTGGCTGAACCTATTGATACAGTTACTGTACGACCAATATATTTTTATTAGTCTGGCTATTGGTTATATTTTTTTTATATTTTTATTTAACAATGAGGATAAGAGAAAAAGTATGGGTATTTACAAAAAAAAATTGAGCATATCGTCATAAAAAAACATTTGATACTTTCAATTCTTCTGATACTGTCTGACACCTATAATTTTGGAGTAAAAACTGTCACCAAATCATAAATAACATAAAGCAATTATGATATTCTGGATTCAGGCTTTAAAATATCAAAAAACCTAACTAAAAGAAGGCTAAGGCGGGAGAGGTTCGCTACCTACGTTATCAAAGTCGGCCCTGTTACATAATCGAAAATTAAAACTTACAAATAAATAATGTTTTAACACATGCTCTAAAAACAAAGTAAAAACAAAATACAGTAGCTGGACGAATAATTATATATTAGTCGTACAGTAACTGGATTAAATAGTCACTTCCTTTAATTTTATGAACTATACCTATATTTTTTATAAAATTTATTTTTATTTATTTTATTTTAATTTCGTGTAAACGTCAAAACTTACTTCTAATTAATCCTAATTACTATGATTAAATGAAAACTAAATATTAAACAAACTTAATTCTTGAAATTGGGCTTTAAACAAGAGAATTAATAGAGGGTTAGACGCAAACGATTTAGGTGTAGAATTTAGAATATAATTATAACTTACGATATCACTAATAAATACTTATTAGTTTATTCTCATGATAGATAATACTTATTTAATAAAATAATTTTTTAGCCTAACATTACGTTTATTAATCACTGTTTACGGGTAAATTCTTTATTTATTTACGCTATATTTGTAAAATATATGATATTTTACATTATACCTGCTTTTAATATGAAGTTGCTAAATTGTTGTTGTTATTGGGTCGTGATTGCTTAATCGTAGGGACTTTCCTTTAAATATGGCTTCAGTTTTTGGTATTTAACCTAGGTGTACTAAGCAAAGCCTTACTGTCTCGGTGGTGTAGTGGCTAGCATGTACGGCTGCGCACTCGGAGGTCCTGGGTTCGAGTCACGGGCCGGACCAAGTTTAGTTATTGAGTCTTTCTGTATAGTAAGCCTCAGTAACAGCCCGGAGTTGGAAGTTGGCGGTGTTTCACCCCTGTGCCTCGGAGAGCACGTAAAGCCTTCGGTCCTGCGCCTTAACTCTCACTGGTCGTGTCTCGCGTTGATCCACCGGAGTATGAGAGTGACAGGAACAGAGAGTGCACTTGTGTCCGCGCGTAAACTTGTGCACTATAATATCTCCTGCGCAGTTGGCTAGTCTCAATGAGATTGGCTGCCGTGGCCGGAATCGGTCAGGAGTACATTAGGTATTATTACTAAACTAAATGTAAGAATATACGTAATAAAAGATAAAAATGTGATATAATCATATAAATAAAATGTAAAATAACGTGATTAATAATAATATCTTTTTTAATTAACAATAATATAATAAATAAAAAAAAATTATTTTTACTTTGTCCTTATTGTACAAAATTCTTTAATATATTTTATAAACAGTAAATATACATATATATAGAAGTAATTTATTTACTACTTATAATTTTACTTCAAGCACTATAAATAGAAACATAAGAGGTAGAGAAAGAGCGCAGCGTGTTTTAAATATGCTTCCACCTTATTTCTCGAGGGCCGGTTCACGTACTGCTAACTCTACGTCTAGTCACATTCGCTATAAGCCGTCGTCCGTCGCGTGAACGACTTCACCTCTGATTTACAACTTGTCAAATACTTTACGAGTAACTAACCTTAAAGTTTTAATTCGAAACTAGAATAAGGATTATATATTAATATTAGAATTTTATTTTATTTATATGATGTTAGTTTACTATTTGGCGTTTTTAATTTAATAAATATTTAATATATGCGATATCTTATTTACAGATCTAAAATAATTATACGCTACTTTAATTAATTGGATTTATTGTCTGTCCTGCTATGATTAACACTAAGCAGCTTGAGCCTTGATATACATAAGCATCGACAAGTTTATAAAAATTGTTAACTCGTTAAGTGCGTGTTTAATTTATTAAGATTTTATTTAAGTAATTTAAAAAAAATATATGTCAGCTAATAAATCCTACAGCTGTAAAGCGTCTCAATATAACAATATCAATATAAAGTAAATAATCCATTGCGGTTTCAACAAAGCTAAAATATTTTGTTTCAGTGGCGTAGATTACAGCGTGATGCGAAATGCAGCGTGATTGCGGAGTGCGGATCACCTACCAGCGGACAGTTGGTTTTTTGATATGTCACCTGACGCCCTTTGATGTTACATTCAGGTGTAATAACGGCTAATCCAGCACTGACCTCTAATGGCGCGCTGTTTCTATGTTAGCGGTTGCCTGCGATCAATACACGTATGTTTACCATCATTTATAATGGGAGTGTCAGTGTGATTGAAAGGTGATGGTAGAAATTAAAGAAACATTCAAAAGTAAGTGTTACATATTAAGTATTTAATTCTACATTATAATAAAATTGTAACCAAGCCGAATCTGTATATTGGATATGTTTTGGAAAATCTTATTGAAATAAACATTATTATAGATACAGAGGCCGATCTATAGTTTTTAGAACTTTTGTCTTTCTGTCTGTCTATCTGTCTGTCTGTCTGTTACCGCATCACAGAAAAACTACTGGAGGGATTTTGATAAAATCCAGGTCAACATATAGGATACTTTTTACCGCGGAAAAATATCTCATTTTTGAGCTATTTAAGAGTATACTTATATGTAAAACCTAAGAATTTGGTTTTTAGCCATCAGAACGCGGGCGGAGTCGCGGGCAATGCTAGTATTTAAAATAAATTCTCACACCACGTAAGTATTTTATTTTAATATTTTCATAAGGCACATGCAAACGGTATTTACATCCTGGATAAATAAGCTATGAGTAGGAGACCCCGATCTATGAATGATCTGGTGGGCCCTCATTCTTTTTCCAGGTGAAATATATTTTTTAAACAATAAAACATATTACAAATACGTCTCAGGAGTTGTCATTAAAAATTTGCTCTAGGATATTTTTAATTAAATTTAGCAACTTACCCTCGCTTCGCTCGGGTATAACTTGTCAGATATTTTCGAAGTCGGTGCCATCGGTGCAATAGGTAAATATGTATTTTACGTATCGAAATATATTAGATTTACTTTTCATCGGCTGGCACCGACTTGGAAAATATCTGATTAGGTATCTATTCTAATGAAAACCCCCATTTAGTTATTTTTTACATTTAATTGCCTGGAAGTCGTTTTTTTTTAAAAGTTATTATAACGACTAGTATAGAATAGCCTAAATATACAAGTACATTTTTATGTTACTTGAGAAATAATTTGTTCCCAATACAAACTTTCAATCCTTATTTCACCTCTTTTGTATTTCATTTTTGCGTCAAAAAGTAGCCTATATCTTTTTCAACGTCCCATCCATCTCTATACTAAAATTCATCAAAATTGGTTCAGCGGTTAAAGCGTGAAAACGTAACCGACAGACAGACTTACTTTCGCATTTGTAATATAATATATAGTATGAATATATAAGTACGAATCAATGGTAACATATATGTATATTATATTTAATTTTCATTCTCTTATTCTGGTTATATAGTTTTTTTGCAAGTAGACATGCACAAATATATTTAAACATACTTAAGTATTATGCCTAGTTTGATTGACACTTTAAAAATTAGTGGAATATAATTATTTCCATAACGTTTGAATTAAAAGTTGTGGGAGAATTTCGCTACACTAAATAGATTACGATACAAGTTACGCAATTAATTAAAACAAGTTAAATATGCAAATAATAATGTCTTCGTGAACGATTTCGACCAAAACGGCCAATCTCACTAAGATTAGTAAACTGCCCATGAGATATTACAGTGCTCAAGTGCATTACTTACTCACTCATTCTCTGATAGGTCGACAATTCGCACTTTCGGTGAAAGACTGCATCTTTCAGCGACTTCCTGTCTACATGGCACGGAAATGTCACAACGTCATGGTTACAACGACAATTTGTCCGTTACTGAGAAATCCTTAAGATAAAATCGTTTCTTTTTTCTACTAAACGAATATTTTATGAATTTTAAATAATATTTATATATTTTCCCTGCAGAAGAAACCCAAAATGTTTGCATTATGTATCCCGAATGTAATATCCACGCTTGAAGTGACGCCGCGTCCTTCGGGAATTACTCGCTTGTGTCGGTGAAGAGAGATTTCAGGGCGATGTCTATGAATGCATTATAAGCTCTATGCATTATGCAACGTTATGTAAAGAGTAATGACACATTTAGTATGTCAGAGCGTCACACGCTTGGACTCTGGGCTCGTGGCTCAACGATCACCCAATTCGCGAAATAATTAATTATTATGCATATTTAATGGCTGATTAATGCAACATGAATATGTATAAAGACAATTAACATTCATTAAAATGATTAATTTTGTCAAATTTACTTACTACAGGAGCTTTTTGTGTGTGTATCTAAAACTTGATACTAACACAGAGATAACATATTTCCTAAAAATAATATTTTTTTATTCATTTTCTACTTAAACAAGCTTTAAAATGAAAAATTATAAGTAGCCTCCATAAAGCTTATTGAAGTGTATTAAATTATTTCGTGGAAAGAAGCACTCCAGTAATGACATAACGTAAAAGTTTTGCGGCGGTATAAATGCCCTACAAACCGTGAAATTCGAGGTGACTTTAAATCATAGATGAGTAGGTAAATGGATAGTGGTGAAATTCGTAGAAATATCATATTCAAGTTTTTATTAAATTCAATATTTTTAGAGCGAAGTCAAACAGTCTGGATATAAGAGATGGAATTTAAAGAATTTTGTCGTAAAATACTAAACAAGGTTTGAGGATGTGAAAAGATGAATCTCTGTCTGTGCGGCGCGGCGTCTCGGGGGCAGAAAATTCCGCGGAAGTTTGATTTGATTCGGTGAATTCGGTACCATATAGAAATATTGCAAATTTAGTTTCATAAAAGTACTGAGTCAAAGTTGAGACATACGTATTTGAGACTGGCAAAAGACAAATCAAATATCCAATTGAAAGTGAGTTTGATGTAAAGTTTGTTTTAACATTTTATCTAAATATTCTAATTACTTTAATTAATTTTAATGACAATTTTTTTTAGAAAATAAATTGTATGATTTATTTGATAAGTTCTAAATATTATTTGATAAGTACATAAATTAAGATAAATCGAATAAGCTACTTTTTCTGCAATTTTTCTTATACAGCTTTTGGTGGTATTGTAATATAACATTAGTTTGAGCTAATTTGTAGCTTATGCCATAAAATATTATTAGTTTTATAGAAAATACGCTATGTCATTAAAATTAGTATTTCGAAAAGACAAAGGATGAAATATATAGATAAACTTTGATTTTTTTAGAGCCGAAACTCCTCCGACATTGTGGTCGGAAACCTTCTTTACAATTTTGCTTAGTACTATCAGAAGGTACATTTTCTTACATTTTCTTTTCACTATTGTGTGGTTGTTTTACAGTTCTTATATATGGTTATTTTGTGTGACATATTGTTTTTCTTCTTTATTGTATTCTATGCTATGATTATATAATGACTTCTTATCCTACGACTATTTAGTTTTTATATTTTCCTTATTTCTAGCTTTACTACTATTTAATTTTATTACATAATATATATTGGATATAATATAAATGATACTTTTCCTTACGTTCTAATTTTATTTGCGTATTTGTACTGGGTTTTTGCCAGTTTGATTACTTAATTGCTAGTTACAATTATATTAATCTGCTTTTTGTTGCTTATTTGCTATTTTAGCATAGTGCATACTTACAGGTTGTTACGTAAGATTGACCCACCAGAAAATCCAGTATTATCCACGAAAACCCAACGGAACCTCCCCCGTCTTAATGGGGTGTCGCAGGATCGCTTACCTACCTGACGGCTATCCTGTTGAGGCAGACCATAACAACCACATGGTTTGCTTTCATGGTTCTCTCTGGTCGATAGCTATAGCCTTCGCTTGGTAAAAAAAATAAAAAAAGGTAATTAAATAAGGTAATTGGTAATAAAAATTAAGAAAAATATAGATAGCAGTGCCTATCGGGTCCGATTATAGCTTAAGCCGTTCAGGTGACCCGATAAGTTTTGTACTATACAAACAAATTCATCCAATCGGTCAAAGGTTTTTAGGAGGAGAGGCTTTACGAACATATGTTTATAATTGGAATGATATAATAATAAAGATAAGCAAAAAAGCCTTTAAAGTTGAAAAATACTTTTAAATCAACATATTTAAACTTTATATTAATATTGAATTAGCTTGAATTTGTTCATTTGCTGAAGCACCCTCAATTCGCTAACACTAGATAACTCGACGAGAAAGACGTAATCTACACAAAATAGTTTTACTATTCCAAGCTTATTAATTGTGCGCTCTTTTGCTATTTACTTTATACTGCTTTATAAATGTTGAATGTAAATAAACTAAATGTATAGCTTTATATCCAAAGCGCATAGAGCTGGAAAAGCTAAATTTTTAGGCGAGTAAAACTTTCATAATAAATTTAATTAGTCATTTCTTTGGTTAAAACGCTTCCAAATGAGTACCTGATGCATTTCAGATAAACGTTGAAACTTTTCAGTAATTTAAATTATTTTTAATAAAAAAATTACAAAGACGCGTTTTAGTCGGAATGAACAGTGAACGAAGAGTGCGACAGACAGTTTTTAAATATTTTTCCATAAATAAAAAGTTTAAGAAGATTTTAGTATTTGTAATAAATTCACTTTAAATATTTTCTACGGTTTTATTTTGCACTTTAATTTTTTTCGTAGAACAATTAGAAAGATAGAAAAGTAAAAATTTTTGTGAATGAAAAGTGATTGCTCCGTCATCGAAAATTGAACGTTAAGGTACTTTTGTCAAAGACGAAGACTTACTTTTTTCAATCAGTCTCATACTTTCAGATTAGCACGTGCAGACAATGAGATAAACTCCTGAGCTTTGCATTTACTATGATGAATACCGTAGGCTATCAGGCTGAATCTTTTAGAAAAGGAGTAATACATACCTACTTAATATTATAAATGTGAAAGTGTATTTGTTTGTTTGTTTGTTTGTTTGTTTGTTTGTTTGTTTGTTTGTTTGTTTGTTTGTTTGTCCTTCTTTCACGTCGAAATGGAGTGACGGATTGGCGTGATTTTTTGTGTGGATATAGTTGAAGGGCTGGAGAGTGACACAGGCTACTTTTTATCGCGGGAGATCATCTCATTCCCACGGGAAAACACTTTATAATACAACCCAAACAATTACTAATGTTCAGAATTACTTGAAACTTGGTATTAATGCTCTTTAGTACAATTAAATAAATGCGTGTTTTAGCATTTTTCGAAATTCATCCCATAAGGGGTAAAATCGGGGATAAAAGTTTATATGAAACCTATCTTTTTAGTTCTCTTTGTAGTTTTAGCGCGAGCGAAGCCGCGGGTTCTGCTAGTTATATATAAATCAACTATGCTATTGGAGCCGCGGGCAAAAGTAAGCTAATAAGACATTTTGCAGTCTTTCTCCATATAAATTTTAAGTATGACAAGCTCCATACACTTCTGTATGCGTAATATGTTTAAAAAGGAGACATAGCCCAGTATAGTAAAAACAGATCCAATTCGAAGATCATTCCTGATGGTCATCTAAAATTTAGGGTAATGACTCTTCTACGATTTAAAGGGATTAAACGTCTGGAAACGATTATGTTAAATGGAGTATCAAAATATTAGACTCAATTAGTCGAGCGACAATGAACACATTTGAGCCGTCGTTACTGCCTGGTGTTGCATGCTAATAGGCAGCCTCTTCAGTTTTTTTCGTAAAAGTACCTTTTTATTATTTAACTAGCACTGCCCGCGGCTCCGCCCGCGTTCAGATGACCAAAAACCAAAATCTTAGGTTTTACATATTAGTATACTCTTACATTGCAGTTTTTGTATTTTTTCTCAGAAATGGGATATTTTCTCGTAGTAAAAAGTATCCTATATATTGACCCGGATAACCAGCTATCACCATACCAAATTTTATCAAAATCCCTCTATTATATTTTCTACAGACAGACAGACAAGAATTCTAAAAATTATAGATTCGACCTCTGTTTCGATAATAATGTTTATTTAAATAAGATTTTCCAAAAAATATCTAATGTACAGATTTGGCTTAGTTACGATTTTATTATATGTAGGTATAGATAAGTTATAATGTATACATTCATATAACTCGTAACTATGACAACGAAGCTACTATTAGAGTGTTATGATTATGTTTATGTTTAATATTAATATTATAAAGATGAAGATTTTTTTTTGTTTGTTTAAAGTTTAAATGCATTTGTTTCTTAATATTATTAGAGTAACATCTCGCTTCTACATTACATACATACATATACATATATAGTATATACATATATAATAAACTAAATAAAACATTAGACATTTACTACCTTAATAAAATAGACTGTAAAAAACTGTATTTGATTACCTGCAAAAATTTACTTATATTGAAACTGAAAACCTTCTTAGTATTCATATCTGATCATAATATTTATTATATAACTTGATCCTGCAATATTGCCTATGTAAAATAATAATACCCAGGCACACACACGCGCATACACACACACACACACACACACACACACACACACACACACACACACACACACACACATACACAGACACACATTACACACTCCTCTCCTTTAATTGTTCACACACATTACACTCATTACACAAATACTTCTTACAGTCATGCATTACACATCTTAAGAGAGAGGAATGACATATTTAGTAATATTAATTATTATATCTTTAGTTGATATGTAATTCTTTATTTTTTTTTGGTAATATTTATGTCACCTAACCGTGGGGATATGGCGCTGACAGCTGATGCACAGTATTCCTAGTTCGGCTGCAGATGCTATGTTTTAAATATTTGTATGTACCAAATTAGATTTAGTAAGTGTTAAGCAAATATCTGGATGTACTTACTACCTTTTGGAAATAAAGAACTTATTATTATTATTATTACATTTTGGAGGCGAGGCTATTATACAAAAATAAACTACGTGAGCATAACCGCAGATAAAAGATAGTGCATACAACTTTCCAATAGATTTGTATGGAAATACTTTGAGGAAGTCTTATATTATTTAGTCTTATAATTTCAAAGTGATTAAGAAATTGCATAACTTACTCGTACATTTTTACGTAGTGCATTTACTTCACCTTTTATAGTTGTGGCAATAATAAGACATGGGGATACAATTTCAAAAAAATATATTTCTATTAATTTTGATTAAAAAATGAAAAAGTTTTAATATGACAATTTTAGGCTATGGCTCCGTTCTGTTCCAAGTGTGCTCTTAAGCGTTTTAACGACCACTGTTTTAGATCCTAACATATTTTTTGGCTTAATGTCAAGGACAGAATTTAGTGAAATTCGACGTATTTTGGGCTTCAAATTGCAAATGAGGCCTAATATAAATTGAAACCTAAGAATAAATAGCGGCATGTAGTGTCTATACGATTTTATTTATGGACGAACCCGAGCAAAGCCGTGAGGGTGAGTCGCTAGTATTCTTTCTATATATTATTATATTTTAACACAAAAAGGCAATAACTCTTAAGTACAGTATTTTTATACTTCAAAAGAAAAAGTTTTCCTTTAATTAAAATATATTTTTTTTAAATGTAAAGAAACTCTTTGAAGTATTGAAAGTTAAATTATTATTGAAGAAGAGTGAGTTTAAACTTTCTACTCTTACCAATTAAAATTCAGCGTTTAATATTTAATATATATATATATATATATATATATATATATATATATATATATATATATATATATATATATATATATATATATATATATATATTTTGTAAAATATTTTATTATATAATTAAATTTGTTATAATTATTCATATAGTTATTTTATTTTATATAGGTACTAGCGACTCACCCTCGCTTCACTCATGTTCGTAAGGTACGTTTTGACGCTTAGTATGGAAATGATTTTTTTTTACTTTTTCGCCACGCTCGGGTTCGTAAGTTATTATGTAAAATTGTGGGTAGACACTATCCGTAACAACTATATAATGCCTTTGAGACGTCTAAAACCTCTGTCTCTCCCGTGACCATGATTGCTGTAAAGAAGAAATAATCCGAAAAGATAGTTTTATATAAGAGGTAAACTTGTAGAGGGTAATCTCTGGATTCTGGAACAGTAGTTCGTTTGGTGGAACCGGTTCAGTAGATACGATTCCAAAAAATTATCACAAATGGAAAGCTACACTGTCTTTGTCAGATATAGGCTACATTTTGTTTTGATTTAAAAATGTTTTTTAATCTTTTTTGTAAATCTGAATATTTGCAAATCAAGTCAGAGTAAAATGCGCTAAATTGCCGCTATATTATGACAATAATCTATATACAATATACATATATGGTGGATTAATACGTAAAGCAAAAACTTTGTACCCCTTTTTGCGAAAATTGCGCGGACGGAGGAGTATGACATTTCCAACACTTATAGTTTATATAGAGAAGGAGTGTAAAATGCTAATTTTTTTTTAATTATGCATAAAAACTACATTAAATCAATAAAAAAACATTATACACACTACCATGTATTTGACACACACACGCATATATATATACTCTTTTGTTTTGTTATAGTCTGTGGTGAAATTGAGATTTTATAGGCTATCTATATAACTTTTTATTTATTTTATATATTTATTACATAGGTCGCTAACAGAGCATACATCCTTACGATTGTACATGGTAATAAACAAAAGAAGATCTAGTCTTAATGATGCCCTAATTATAAGCAACACTGCATTCTAATAAGACAACAACATAGTAACTTAATAAGAATAGTTTACATTAGTGAGAAGTTGATGGTCTTTATACCACCAAGCCTTAGAGAGTACTAGCTGTTCTTGTAGTGTCGAATGTTTGTCTCAGCGGTATATGAGAGTTAAAGGAATAGAGAAAGCACTTAGCTAGATTGGTCGCCGTAACCGAAATCGCTTTGGAGGATATTATTATTAGTGGATATTGAGTATATGTATAGTGATTTTAAAGAGTTTAATATTTAAATAGTTTACAGTTTTAAACCTCATTTCTTTTTTAGAGTGTATTTTTAATAGCACTATATTTTTAACTAGCGACTCACCTTCGCTTCGCTCGCGTTCGTCCCTAGCTTGCTTCTCAATACAAATTCCTCATTTTCGCCCCCTTAAGGGATGATTTCCGAGATCAAAAGTATACTATGTCCTCCCCAGGGTCTCAAACTATCTTCTTACTAAATTTCATCTAAATCGGTTAAGTAGATCCAGAGATTGCCCCCTACAACGTAACAAACTCACAAACTTTACCTCTTTATAATATTAGTATAGAAGTCGGCGGTCGTGTCGAGCAGTCGTCCCACCGGAATATGAGAGTGACAGGAATAGAGAGTGCACTTGTGTCTGCGCGTACACTTGTGCACTATAATATCTCCTGCGCAGTTGGCTAGTCTCAATGAGATTGGCCGCCGTGCCCGGATTCGGTCGGGAGAACATCATCATCATAGAAGTATAGATAAAATAATTTATTATCTATACAGATAAATAAAATTGAAGTGTCTGTTTGTAATATCAAAATAACAGCGTTTTACTAAATGCATATGAAATTATATACGGTACTTATAAGAAAAATATATTTTTTAAAATTTTTGTCTGTCTGTCAGTTTGTTCCGGATAAATTCTGAGAATGGCTTTACTGATTTTGACGGGACTTTCACTGGAAGATAGCTGATGTTACAGGGAGTAACATAGGCTACTAATATTTAAAAAAAATTAAGTGTTTGTCATATTACCTACTACTGACGTAGCTTGAATGCTCTTTTCTTTCCGCGGGATAAATTCATATTTTTTAGATTCTTGTTGCCTAAATTTTATAAATAAGCGTTAAAATTAGTACAAACTGACAAACTGGCAATATTTTTGTTTAGTTTACTTTGGTGTCAAGTAAATATGAATATGATATATCTATAATTTCATAAGTCCTCGCTTATTCTCTTTCATAAGTTCTTCAAATTTACTAAGAAAATATGTACCTTTAGTATAATAAAATTACGATTTTTCTATTTTTAATTTTCAGTAAAGGTTTTTAATACTAAAATTATATTTAGAAAGAAATTGAAACAATTCTTTCCATCACCTTTATAATGGTCATAAATCTCAGTGGTAAAACTATTAAGGTGGTAGGCGCAATTAGAATTGATTTCCGCTCTGAGAATATGCATTATTATTTTATTTGTGCCTTTTCTATATGCAAGCGGCGGCCTGATTTCCCTCTGGTATATGTATATAGTAGCTTTGTATTGATTCTCGTATTTTTTATCAATGCCATAGTATTTTATATGGACGCAAAATGGCCGATTGCAATTCAAGGGGGCATTCAACGTGACATTGGCAATTAGTAGAATAAATAAATATATGTTGGGACATTAACACACATCACCATCTAGTTCCATGGTAAGCTACGAGGCTTGTGTCATGGATACAAGATAGTTGATACACTACACATATATAACTTTAAATACATACATATTATAAATATAAACCCCCATGACTAGAGTACAAACATTCACGCTCATCACACAAATGAATGCCCCCAGCGGAACTTGAACCCGCGATCGCTGGCACAGCAAGTAGGGTCACTACAAACTAAGCTAAACGTGTCGTCGAATATACAAATTAATGTTTATACAATTCTTTTTTTATAGAAATAGCTTGCCTATGGCCGCTGTTATGACGTGTGGGCCTGATGCCTTTATGCCTACATACAATGGTTATGTGGGACTCACTGGATAGAAAAGCCCGTGCTACCCACTAAAACCCAAAGAACCTCCCTCGTCTTAGTGGGGCTGATGCTTAAGCCAAGTGCGGGTGCTTGAATAATGTCTTCACACAGATAGCCGCAGGATCGATTGGCGTATATAACAATGTCGGGGTATCCATATTCTACTGACATCATTTTTAGTGGTAGCTAATCTTGTGGGTGTTATCAGGAATCAAATAATAAAGAATTCAATGCTCAATACAATTTAATGAAGGAAATCACAATGTTATAAACTTGAGTTGAGTGAGTTGAGTTTCATGGAGCAGCGGGTTCTAGACACCGATCATACTTGCATATTCAATATCGAAACAACTCTCCAATGGCCCGAAACAATTAACCAACGATAACATTCTATATATCTTCAATGAATGTCATGATGACGTCTCGATCCCGCTCGAGACGTAGCCTGGACTCTTAGATTGAATTTACAAAACAAAACGCTGGAGGAAGTTTTTAGGTCAAAAATATAGATATTTACTTCTGTTGTACGCAATATTTCTAAAAAGTAAAAACGTAGGGACCTAGATTTTGATTATATCTACAACACTTCCAAAAATTATGAAAATTAGACTATGTTTAAGAGGAGAAAAACGTTATCGCTTTTTGTATGAAAATTTACAGCTTCACAATCCTCTTCAAAGCTATTGCTTTTATAGCTAATGCCTAAATGCCTAAACGTGGTCTCCCTTTGAGACTTGAACTTCTCAGTTCCACTTCTATATCTATACATATAATAAAATTGTTACTAAGCCGAATCTATACATTTAATATTTTTTGGAAAAACTTATTGAAATTAACATTATTATCTATACAGAGACCGAATCTATAGTTTTTAGAATTTTTGTCTGTCTGTCTCTTACGGCATCACAGAAAAATCACTGGAGGGATTTTGATGAAATTTGGTATGGTGATAGCTGGTTATCCGGGTCAAGTTAATAAAGTTGATAATACTTACTGTCATTTCAGTTTAGATAAGAGAGTTTGTATGTAAATTTTCTATTTTAATTCATCAATTTTCTTCTGTACAACCTTAGTTTATTACAAAACCAAAGTTGTAGTGGCAATTATTAGAAATAACCGTATTCATTACTTTAACCATAACATACATGAAAATACAATCTGAACTTATAATTATCTACGAAAAGTACAGAAATAGGAAAGCAAGTCCGGAATTAGGGCACACCGGAACACATGTTTAATAAAGGAATTATTTGTAAGTTGTAGTGTTCGCTCATACTTGTAGATTTACACAATTACTGTTCGTTAGAGCCGAGCGCTGCTTTTGTAAAGGAAGTCCATTGTTTTTGTGCCACGAGTATGTACTACTCTCGCCTTACATAATGTGCATTTAGATTTCGTCCAATTTGATGATTTAGCTTAATAAAAAATGTTTCGCAGGTGAGACTGGACAAAAAGCGCGTCTAGTAAAAAATAACAATAAAACAATAGGCTTATATATGTCGTCGGAAACAATTTGAATTTTAATATATCTATTTAACCATAGCGGAAATCGATCCCGCGACCCTTAGTGTAAAGTATAGATATATTCGTACTATTCTTCAAACAACATCTGTTGTTTTAATCAACTATTCAGGAGATTTAGTGGTATTTTGTAGAGTTACTTGAGCTACAAATAACTTTAACCGAAGTTCCTAGTAACCAAGCAGCCCAGTTAACTCGAGTTTTTGTTAGTAAACGCTTACAAGACGGTACGTTGAAAGTACTACATGTAGAATTTTTTTATATTTAAAATGTATTGTAAATATATGTATTTTGATACGCATATTTATTGACTCTACTGTAATGTAGAGTTTAAATGTCTAATTTTTACTTAAGGGTAAAATTTTTACGATGCGCGCTCACACCGACAACCAAAAAGCGACATGATGAAGTTAGCTGCATTCCTTTTACAAACAGAGAGTACAGGATGAAATCTTTAGCTATTTTTGTTCTGTTATAACTTCTTACGTGCGTACATAAGTACATACACATGTTTTTTATATTTTTATTTTCTTTACTAGGTAGCCAACAGCGGACAAGCCAACTGCTTAGTCCGTATGCCGTACAGCGTTATCTCTCGTATTGAGTAATTTAGTAAATTAAATTATTGTAGGCTAACTCAACACTTATTGCTTGCATTTACTAGCACTCAAATTAAAAAAAATACGTATTCTTATTACAATTTAAGAAAATAACTATAAAAATCTTAATACAGGTATAAAGTTGAAACAACAAAAGAAGTATTAGAAGCTTTTATATTACAGGACTCAATACATTGGTTTTCTGACTAATTAATTATTCTTTCTGTAGGAAAAGAATTCCTAGGCAAAAGAGTGCTGAAGTCGTGATAAAGATTGTTGATCTATATACAATTATATCGAAACGAAATGTCCGACAAATGACGTAACGCAGAATTTTGTCCAATATAAGTTTTGTAAGCATCAAGACGGTCCTTGTTCTCTAGTGTTATTTGAGAAGTCCTTCCCAATCGTAGATCTTTGCTTTCAGAATCAGCTATCCTGTATTTTACAAATATAATAAAGTACCAGGGTTAAGTTTGATTATTGATTTTTAAAATATCATTTGAACTTCATTATTGCCAATTTAACTAAATTAGTTTTATGTGTTTGTCTGTTGAGTGCATCAATCGTATTAGAAAAATTTGATGTAGTTAAGAAAGATTTACGAAAGATCATATGGGATTGCGTCGAATAGTCAGCAATAGCTTTCATACTTATATATAGATTGAATATAAACATTGAATTATAAACATTGGCAAACCAACATGCTGAGCTGGTATGTAATCAATATGAACTGAAAAACTGAAAATCTGTATAATTTCTTGGTAGATAGATAAAATTTCTTCTCTTTTGAAAAACATGTTAAGTTCGCCAACCTGCGTGTCGGCGTCCATTTCACCAGCGTGATGAACTATGCCTCCCATTCTTTAATGTGATTCGTCACAACAGTGTTGCCACCTCTGCCCAACTGTGGGAGGTTTTGAAGGTTTCATTATTTATTGTAATATAACTTTAGTCTCCATTTTATTTTAATATACACAAAAAAAAATAAAGTTATATTATTATAATTATTTAGTTAAAAGTTAATGTACGAGTATAAACGTAGTGAACAATTGCAATATCAGAAACACAGTTCATTGGAGTCTACGATACAATGGCGATGAAGTGAACTATTACGATCCTATCGGATATTATTAACGTATAAATATCTATCCCATTGCGTGATGACAGTGGCCCTGCTCAGGAAGCCATGTCCGATTTGACATGAGTCCTAGATACAATAGATTATTGGAAACATTCAGTAATTTATATTATCACTGACTACCTGCCTAGCTTCGTTTTTATTTATTTATTTTTTAATTTTTATTGTGTGTTTAATTTTATAAGCTCTTAAACATCTTCAATATTAAATGAGCAATTCTTGTATAAAATTTCGTATACTTGGTAACTTTTGGGATCAAATTTAACTTTTAGATAAGGTTTTGCTTTTAAAGTGTATGTTATATGAATATATGTACTATACCTTTAGACACCTATAGGTATACATATATAAATATTTATACATACATACATACTTTTCTGAAAAAGCGCAATTTTTAATTAAAAAAAAGCATTTTAATAACTAACTATTATTAGAGCCTTTTTTTTTAACGTTGGGAAATGCATTTACGCACGAGGTGTGGGACTCACCGGTAAAGCCAGTACTACCCACTAAAACCCAACAAAGCCTTCCCCCGTCTTAATGGGCCGTCGCAGCATCGCTTACGCATTCAACTACGACGCCCCGACGGCAGGTCTGCCGAAGCAGACCACAACAACCACGGGGCTGCTCCAAGGTCCACTCTGCTATCAGAGAAGTACCAGGAGCAACCCGCATGGTACACCGCCCACCGAAGGGGGCCGACTCCCACCGCCCACCGAAGTGGGCCACCTCCCTATGCGTTTCTTGGCTTCGCGCCCGGCTGTATTGCCGGGCACTACTGAGCCCCCCCTCCACGACAAGGTGAACGCACGTTGGGGGGGAACTATTATTAGAGCCTTTGCCTATCTGCTATCACACTGACAATGTCATATAGCGCCATCTCGTAAATGTTTGTGGTACTTGCATTGTCGCTAATAGATGATGACCTACTGAACGAGTACCTACGCCGAACAAAGCTCGGTAGCCTACAGTCGTAGTGTTCTGTGGTCGCCTAGGTACTAATATTTTACATAGGAAATATGTATAAGTTCCAACATGTTAGTTTATCCATATATATATCATCATATTCTTTCCTTAGATATTTTTTAGAATTAAAAGTGTTTCTAAAAATTGATTCATCCATTTATTCATATAATCTATACAATAACATTCATATTTTATAATATTACCAGCAGAACCCGCGGCTTCACTCGCGCTAAAACTACAAAAAGAACTAAAAAGATAGATTTCATATAAGCTTTCATCCCCTATTTTACCCCTTTATGGGATGAATTTCGAAAAATGCTAAAACACATATTTTTTAATTGTATTGAAGAGCATTAATACCAAGTTTCAAGTAATTCTGATCATCAACATTTTTTTGGTTGTATTATAATGTGTTTTCCCGTGGGAATACGATAATTCACCGCGATAAAAAGTACGCTATGTCACTCTCCAGCCCTCCAACTATCTCTATACAAAACATTACGCCAATCCGTCACTCCGTTTCGACGTGAAAGAAGGACAAACAAACACACTTTCACATTTATAATATTAGTATGGATTGTATTATAAGCGTAAATAATAAAAAATTTTTGAAGCGGAGTGATCGCGTGTCTAAAAAGTAGGTTTGTCGAAGGTCATGCATATACGAATAGTACTCAGTTAAGGTGAAGTTAGTCGTAATAAAGGTGTTATAGCAATCAGCAAACGGCAATCACCGTCGTAACTTCATTGAAAGGAATATAGAGTAATTATTATTATTAAATTTTTAAAATTTTAAATTTTGAATGAAAATTGAAATATTATATACATAATCCATATGCATTTTACATACTCTATATTTTATCAGAAAAGGATAGACACTTAAAAATTATACAGAAATTTTGTTAAGCCTCAAAAATGATATTTTTTTTTGAATTTCAGAATTGCTTTTATTAGATACTCATATTCAAACGTGGTTAAAGTTTTGGATTTCGCTAGTGATTAAATATTTTTGATTACTGACGTATTTATGCTAGGCGGAAACTCTCCACGGCACTTTTTGGTTTTTAGGCCGGAACCAAATCTTATAGGTAGTAGGTGCCCATGCCATTAAAAACAAATCCTAATTTTCGTCGAGTTACTTTCTTTAATAAACAAAAACTTAGTTAATAAGTGGCAATCATGTCGAAAATAATATTCGCAAATGAAAATTTCAAATGCTCGCAGTTTGTACCGTTTTTCTTGTTTTTTCCTTAGTTTTACGAAGAGGCTACTACTGCTTTTACTTATACCTATGTGACGTGAATTACTTGATATATTTATGTATAAATGGCCTTGTATATTGTATAAAAAGTATTTTTACGCAAAAAAGGACATATCAAAACGCATAATTCCTTTTATAATTAACTAGCATCCCGAGATTCTTATCTATACATATACGAAAATTCTGAGTCGAATATGTACATGATTGGAATTTATTTCTGTCTGTCTGGGAACCCACAGGAGATCAGAACCCAATGAGGAGAAACCACTAGACAGATTATGATGAGGTATGAGAGCTGATTATCGGAGTCAACATATAAGATAGTTTTAAATAAAACTATCTTTTCGGATTTTGTCGCGGATTTATTTGGATTTTTGTTTCCCGACGTTTCGAATGCTTTACAGCATCCATGGTCACGGGAGAGACTGAGGTGTTACATGTCTTGAATGTATAGTTGTTACAGACAGCCTACCCACAATTAACAAAATGAAAATTGCACCAATTACATTACAATATTTTTTAACTTTAAACATTTTTTTTTAACATTTTTATAATAAATAATAAATAAAGTTTTAACTTATAATAAATAAAGTTAAAAAATATTGTAATGTAATTGGTGCAATTTTCATTTTGTTAATTGTGGGTAGGCTGTCTGTAACAACTATACATTCAAGACATGTAACACCTCAGTCTCTCCCGTGACCATGGATGCTGTAAAGCATTCGAAACGTCGGGAAACAAAAATCCAAATAAATCCGCGACAAAATCCGAAAAGATAGTTTTATTTAAAATGTCAAATATTCGCGTAAATCTAAGAAAGTATTATATAAGATAGTTTTTACTGCGGGAAAGTATCTTACCTCTGAGAAATCTATACTAAACATTAAAAAAATTATAATATACTCGTAATGCATAGATAGCACCATCCTTTAGCAAGTTTTTTTACTAGCACTACTAGTCTATATATGTATATGTACTGTACTTTTCATCAATATCCGTCTGGCCGTTTCAACGTGAACAAATAACAAAAATACAATCACATCTCGTACATACTTTCACATCATAATAGTACGATTATAACATTAATTAGTGAAAATTATTGTATTCAGCCCTTTTTTTAACATCCCCACTGCTCAGCACGGACATCCCTTCAGTGCAAGGGGGATCAGGCCATAGTCCACCATGCTGGCCTAGTGCGGGTTGGCGGACTTCACATATCTTTCGAAAACTTGCTAGGTTCTAGGTGCTAAGCTAGGTTCCTCACGATGTTTTACTTCACCGTAAAGCAAGTGGTAATCATATTAAAAATGATTCGCACATCAAAATATCAGAGGTGCGAGACCCGGGATTTGAACCCGCTTCACTCGGTTTTCCAAGCGAGCGCGTTACCACTGAGCTATCACTGCCTGAAAATTATTACTATATGCGGTAGTAATAATATAGTACATTTATACATCCGTTGACCTTTGAAGATGTTAGAGATAGAAACTACTAAGTGAATCCGACTTATACCTTTGGCAAGTTATTTCCACAGCTTAATCGTTCAAGTTAGTTTGTACTCAAAGAGCTTGCCTTAACCTTCATGTATAGCACAGCACTAGCAAATATTCCTTAGAGAAACAACTTGTTAATTTGTTTGTAATTATATTGAGACTGTGTATCGTATTTAATTCCCTACAGATGTATGAGGTACGTAATATAATGTTATTAGGGATTTAAATTTAATGGCAATGAACTTTTAAAACCGATTAAATTTATGTTCGGTAAGAAATATTCTATGAACGTTTTGCAAGAGATTTTTCAAGAAACATTGCTAGAGAATTTTTAAGATTCTAACCTATAAGCTATGCAAAAAATGTTTATTTGTTGTTGCTCGAAAAAAGGACAAATAAATATTATATTTTCAATATTTTTTTATATTAAGAATTTTTATTTAAATTTATTTTTTTTATATCAAAGTGAGCTTTTTTTAAAGCACTATTTTTTAAGAAATTATGACAAATATTATAAATGCGAAAGTTTGTTAGTGTGTAGGTTTGTTACGCACAGATATTGGAGTAGCACATAGGAGTCAGACACGCAATGATGTACTCGAGCGAAATGAGGTTAAATCACTAGTCTCATATAAGTTTACTTGTTGTTATGACCATTTGTGATGAATTAAATCTTCATGTAAGATAACCAAAGCTCTTTTGTATCTTAATTAATTAACTAACAATAATCGTTTGGAAAGGATTACTTAATACAAAGATTGTTTCGGATTATGCTTTTGTCCACCAAACTGTTCATGTAACGAAAGTTAATTGTCTTCTGGGAAATTGCAATATGTATCTATTTTCTGCATGATCGAAATGAAGGAGCGTTGACAGTGCATAGAGGAAGCTATAGTGTTAAATAGCGTTAAGCTTACTCTACACAGAAGGGGCTTTAGTCTTATTCCATGTTCAATTATAATTATAAAAATAATTCAAATTATAAAAATGTTTTAAAATTAAACTAACAAATATTGTAAGGTACTTTGGTGCCATTTTTCAATTTTTTGAATTCATTTTCTTATTTTGTGGGTAGGCTGTCTGTCTTTAACAACTATATAATGCCTTTGAGACATCTAACACCTCAGTCTCTCCCGTGACCATGATTGCTGCAAAGCATTCGAAACGTCGGGAACCAAAAATCAAAATAAATCCGCGAAATAATCCGAAAAGAGTTTTTATTTAATTAATAAATCTTTTATCTGGCGACCTCTCTTTTAATTTTTTCAATATTAATTTTTAGTTATATACCAGTAGTAGGACTACTGGTATATAGCTAAAAATATATGGCAGAAGAAATCAAAAAAATTAAAAAGAAATATTACAAGTTTTAAGTAATTCAAATTTAGTTTATGCTGTTACAAAACTTGTTCCGCAATTTAGACTTGTTATTCATTCAGATATCTCGCAGTCCATAATCAGTTGAAATGTTAGTAGGTTTTGACAAGCGGACGGATTAACTTCTACTAACAGGATCTCGATTAGGCCCTTCTTGTGATAGACTCCTTTATTATAAAAGCTAATTTTATTATTTAAATTCTGCTCAAAATTTTAAACTGCAAAGATTAAGCTATGAGTTTTAACAAGGTAATAGAGTTATTTAAGAATATAAAAAAAAATATTAGAAATATTTAAAAATTTATAAATTTTAATGTTTTACAATACTTTACCCTTATTTTGTAGTTACTTTATCTTCTTTTTATATTAGCAGTGCATGTATGTAATTTGTTGGTCAGTGCTATGGACACCTGTAAGAGACTAACATACTAGAACTTGTGTATTAAGAATGAATTTAAAATGTATTTGTGTGTTATGTTGTTGGTGTTCTTAATAAATTAAAAAAAAGAGTAGGCTTTAGTTTTGAAATGAATATCAGAATTAAAACTGCCCAAGGGAAATCATAATGTCTAATGATGCTTCTACAGCGGTAGTAAAGTTATTTCGCCTTAGAAACGTTACGCTGTAATGAATCATGGCAGTATAGATATGAAAAATAATACTGGGATAAAAAATAAGTTTCGGTACAAGCATGTGGTGAGACCATAATATGAACAATATGAACATATGAACAACAATACAATATGAACTTATAAAAAATAGTGAAAAAACTAAATGCTAAAATTTTTAGGTATACTAATTAAATATCTCCTAAGCAAAGGAAAATGAAATAATGAATTTTCTTAAAGCAGTAAAATTGTTAAATTCCATGTTTTTTTTTCAATTTTGCTGATGTTGGAAAAATCGGCCAAGAGGTAATCAGCTGTACTGCTTATATATAAATGGTGCTAGATATAGTGATAGAAAGCTATGTTTTAATGTTTGAAAAAGCTAAGAATTAATAAATAGCATATAATTAATTAAATGTTATCATAAGGCACTTATGGCGAAGATACTCTTGTTAGAATAAATCCAACATTTCGAAGATTGATCTATTAGAGTCTCTAGATTTTAATAATACAGATAATAATATTATATAATACAAATAAAATTGATTAAATACGACACTAAACAGACAGAAACTATTAAAAAAAAGTAACTACGTAGTAACTTAGAATATAAAATTGGAGGTTTAGTTTCTAATCACAAAATCATTTAATAAATAAATATATTATAAAAATAAAAAAAGTTAACTAAAAGTTAACTAAAAAGATGAAAACAAGTTCACGATGGAATATAGTATTATGCAGTCGGAGACATACACGTTTCATCCTTGCCGCGAGATGTACATACTCGTATGTATGTCCTGGGTTTTTATTTTTATAATATATTTATTTATTTACAGCTTTTTAAGTAGGAAAATTAGCGAGAATGGTTGTTAACCAACTTTAAATCATTATATATCCTAAACTGTTATTTATTTTTCATTTTTTCTTTTTCACGTTATGGAATCTAGACGCCTCCATATTTATGTATTTTTTATGTCAGCTATCTAAGAACACTTGGACTAATGAGACGTATCTAACGATACCTTAATTGAAGAAATCCATCAAATGGTTTGGAAGATATGAGGGAATAAAGAATATTACAAACAAACATACAAAGGTAAGCGCGAAAAACATAACCCTCTCCTTGCAGTCGGGTAAAAAGGAGGTTAATTAAACGATTGCACTAAATTATTCCACTCCGGAATGCAATCCTAAACGGCGGTCCATTGAAATAAGTGAGAAGCGTTAGACTTAATAGTGTCGCAATTGATCGAGTGTAAATCTGCATATAGATTGCTGAGTGTCAGAGAAGGACAGGCATTGGAAGATTGGCAGATGTGCATTCATTGGTATCGCTCGAGACGTCCCGATGTAAATCATTTATTATGTGGTTCTCGTGGAGACTTGAATTACGAGTATCTTTGATCACGTTCTTTATTCATATTCAATTCAATTTTTATGTTCGATGGCTTCTAGGAGTGTCGTTTGGTGAACATTTACTTCGCCAATGTCGCGTAGAATGGAGAAGATACGTTTATTAATTCATATTACTACAGGTTAGCACTTTAAAATATTTACTGAATTTCATTGTTATAGAATTAATTAATTTTTTTATACGTTTAAGAACTATGAAATTAATACACTTTGATGTAAAACGGAATATTGACACTGTTTTTATGAGTTTAACAAGCGTCTTGATCACCGGTCTACTAAAGACTTTGCGAGTGGATGTTAAATTTGTTTATTGGCATTTCTATCTAACCTCTTACTTCTTCGTTTTGTACGTCTTTACCACTACCACTGTCTCATAGATCTCTCGAGTCGATACACAAAATTTAGTGTATCCACTCGCAAACTTTTATTCACACTTTTACAGGGTTGGCAGTATAAGAAATAGTTTTAGTCTCCGTGGATCTGTGGTATCCCCAGAAGGCCTTATCCACTTGTAATGCTCTCTTACAAAATTAGAACAATTTGCTTTGGGAATTTGGTTTAGTACATAAATTATAGGTAATATTATCTTCATTTCATTTTTATATTCATAGTAAAATGAGTCGGAAAGGAGATATTATCAAAATATTGTTTTTTGGTGCCATTTTTCCAACATGTCCTTATCACCAATTTTCGAAACTTCCGGAAAACTTTCCAAAACTAAACTACTAAATTAGAAGATTTTATCCAAGCCTCATGGTATCTGTATATTTTGCTCTACTATAATACGAGTAACAGTTATTTATTTGTTTCGTGTTTATTATTAGTAAGATTTATATACAATGTATTGATGCATTCAGAAATAGTAATTCCTTAGGTAATTTTTTAATTTTTTAATTCAATTAGATTTCATGGTTAAAATATTTTTAGTTTATGATTTTAACAGTTCCAGCAACAAATTTATATTGAGTGTGGGATTTCGTACTACATGTGTACACCTCGCCACTAAATACCGCATATTGATTACCATATCGGTTTACTCTAAGTTATTCGTTTATTTTATTTGAAAGCAAAATTTACTTAACTCAAATTGAGCTAACATAAATTATTCTTGAGGTGAACATTTAACTTATTTAAACAGTTCATTCCATCAGTGCAAATATTCGTTCAGTTGAAAGTCCGATAGCATTTTAATGAACCTACTTATTTTTATTCACTCTCTAACTAAATCATTCATTGACATCTTTTAAATGTCTCTTTTAATTCATTACCACACAGTAGACTCCACTGTATGGTACATTTATAAATGCAAAATTTGATAATTCTTGTTTTAATTAGATATTGACTATGAAACTTCATAATCTCCACCAACTTGTACTTAACTACTTATGTGGGATATGGACTGATTCCGCTCGCATTGAAGTAGTTTTCGCACACATTTTAACTTTTTTAACAAATCAATAAATTGATGACGTGAACTAAAAATTTCATAAAAATATACATAAAACTCAATAGTACAAAAATTCTAAAAACGATAGATTCGGCCTCTGTATCGATAATAATGTCTATTTCAATAAGATTTTACAAAAAATATTTAATGTAAAGATTCGGCTTAGTTAGAATTTTATTATATGTATAGATGGAGTTACAACGATTTTTTACAAAGCTTTAATGACTGAGCTTGCTCGATAATAATAAACCTTATAGAAACAGCTTGCACTGTAAACATATACTTATTTTAATTATGTAAAACTAGCGATTCACCCTCGCTTCGCTCGGGTTCGTTTGTTTGCCCTAGTTTGCTTTCCAATACAAACTTTCATCCCCATTTTCACCCTCTTAAGGGATGATTTCCGGGATAAAAATCCCATGTCCTTCCCAGGGTCTCAAACTATCTTCTTAGCAAATTTCATCTAAAACGGTTCAGTAGATCTTGAGATTACCCCCTACAACGTCACAAACTCACAAACTTTACCTCTTTATAATATAAGTATAGATAAAAATGTTTGTTTTCTATTAAATTTGAGAGACAAAATATCTCAAGTTTTTATGGAATATTTAGTAGTTAATTCTTTTATATAGAGGCCAAAACTATCAAAATATACAAAATAAATTATCTTACCAAGCTCACAACCAGATTAGCCAATTTATGAAACCTTTCAAAATAAAATTAAAGTTTCTAGATTAAATTCAAAAATTAGTGACTACATATCAAGCAAATTTACCCGTTAGCTTCAATCCCCCATGAGGCTGTACGTACAAACTGTGAAAGCACTTAGTGTATTTCCCTGGGCGCCACCGCTGTCACAGCGCGCCTGATTGACGGGTCGAAAGGATTTGCTTCACGGTACAACACACAAATTTCATCACACACAAACTTTGGATAATTTGAAAAGCTCAAAAATAATAGGTCGAATTTTTCTAATTTTTTTCAGGGTGTTGATGTCCTGTGGATAAAAATTTTGATTTGTAATGATATAAACGTTTTAAAAAAATTTACGAGTTAAGTAAAAGTTAAGTAGAAGTAAAAGTTACGAGTATATCTGCAGTTTCATCTACGTATATAATTTATGTCTTTAAAGTATAGAACTCTTAGGCTAGGAGCTTTATGTTTCCCCCCCAACGTGCGTTCACCTTGTCGTGGTGGGGGGGCTCAGTAGTGTACTCGCGAAGCCAAGAAACGCACAGGGAGGTGGCCCGTTTTGGTGGGCGGTGGGAGGCGGCCTTCTTCGGAGGGCGGTGTACCATGCGGGTTGCTCCTGGTACTTCTCTGATAGCAGAGTGGACCGTGGAGCAACCCCATGGTTGTTGTGGTCTGCTTCGGCAGACCTGCCGTCGGGGCGTCGTACTTGAATGCGTAAGCGACCCTGCGACGTCCCATTAAGACGGAGGAAGGTTTTGTTGGGTTTTAGTGGGTAGTACTGGCTTCGCCGGTGAGTCCCACACTTCGTGCGTAAATGCATTTCCCAACGTTAAAAAAAAAAAGGAGCTTTATGTTTAAATCTACTTGAGCCATAGAAATGTAATTTAATATTCTTTTTCAGAGTAAGAAAAAGGATCATCAAAATAGGATTACCTCATAAAAAGTCACGCCCAGTCAAACACGAAAAAATTTAGTACTAAACTTTACTCTTTCGTTCATCGATTATTATATATGTACATAACATAACCTGTACATTTATAGGTATACAGGTGGCTATGCGTAAATGCATTTCCCAACGTTAAAAAATGTGTACTTAATTTCATCCAAAGTGTTTTTTGGTTTTGTTTGTTTGATGTTTGTTATATACTAATATTATAAATGTGAAAGTGTGTTTGTTTGTCTTTCTTTCACGTCGAAACGGCTTGGCGGATTGGCGTGATTTTTTGTGTGTTGGAGGCCTGGAGAGTGATATAGGCTTTTTATTGCGGGAGATTATCTCTTTCCCACGGAAAAACAAGTTATAAAACAATCCAAAAAATATTTATGATCAGAATTACTTGAATCTTGGTATTACTACTTTTCAATATAAATAATTAAATTAATGTTTGACTATTTTTCGAAATTCATCTCATAAGGGGATAAAATAGATGATGAAAGTTTGTATGAAACCTATCTTTTTAGTTTTTTTTGTAGTTTTAGTGCGAGCGAAGCCGCGGGTTCTGCTAGTCTCACATAATTAAGAATTATGTTTAAATGTCCGTAAGAATAATAAAATAACAACATAAAAATGTTTGACATTAAAGGGCTATAGCACTATCAGGGAACCTTTTACTGAAGAGCAATGAGAAAGATTGTACAGGACATGGTTTTTAATTTTTATTGCTTGCGCATTGGCTTCCGAACTACAACTAATTACTTACAAAACGAATGTATAATTTATTTAGTGATTAATTATGATTATATCACTGGTATAATTATAATTTAATAAACTATACACTAGACAAGTCAATTAGACAGTTAATTTAGGTAATAATTGAATAGAATAGTTATATATGTATGCACATATTTATATATACATATATGTAAATTCAACTGTAGTGGTCTCGATATACTTATCTGGCTATCGATCTACTCCGACTTCGCCTGCCTGCTTAAATACTACAACAGACTTATTCTTGATTATCCTTGTGGGAATATGATGAAAAACTTGTTATGACAAGTACTTTTAAAAGGATAGATTGTCAGTTTCTTTTCACATTATTTGCGGTATTTCCAAGCTTCGTTCTTACCCTGCTTTTTATCTTAGTTTAAAAAATACAAAAATACCTATTATTTAAATACTATACGCGAAAAAATGTTTATTTATGTTAGGTATACCGCACAAAGAAAAATTCGATGCTTTAAACAAAAAAAAACATCAAAAGTATTTTTTTTAACATCACAAACCAAGTAGGTATTAAGTGAAATTTAACCGCATTTATAAAAAACCTAAAGTATCAACTACTCGTATAAGAAAATATTAATATTTAAAATGAATAATTTTTTGTGAAGAACGAGTTTAATTAAAATTTTGTCTTAATTTTACCTCAATTTCAATTCAACGATCCCGGAATGAACATTAAATTTTCATCAAAGTGGAGCCCAACGACTAATAAAACGTACTCCGAATATGATAATTTTAACTAACAGTTCCGAATATAACGATTTTGCTTCCGTTGAATAATTTCGTGAAACTCACCGAGTTGCCAACTATTGGCCAGTGTTTAGTTAGCTCCTACATTCATGAGCACTAGCGATATGAAAATTATATTTTTTAATTGCAGGAAAATAGCATCCTTTTGTTTTTAATTCGATTACGATGATATTTGATTGCTGATTAGTTAGTCTTTCATATCAGAACATCAACAGAAAAATGAATTGTGGTTTCTTACATAACGGAACTGGGTCTAAGATTGACGTAGGTATATTTTTTATTACAGTACATGAGATGGATCCCTTATGTCTGTTCCAAGAAATTACATAGGGCCACTTGTAATTTATAACGTGACCGACGTGGTGTTGTCGATTATTAATGTGAAGTTTGTATATAGTGTATACATACATATGTGTGAAATTTAGGACATTAATTATATATATAGTACCTACCATTACGTGTAGACACATAGACTACTGTTAGGCACCTAGGACTGAATCCTATACAATAATAATAACATACCGTGCGAATTGAGTTTTTTAATTAAAAACCCGTCAAAATTAGTTCGGCTGTTTTCAATTAATCTAGCTAACGAAAATTCAATAAAAAATAGTTTAACTTTATATGCAGCATGATAAACTTTTAAAAGTCATAATAGTAAAAAGAGAAAAGAGAGAGAAGAATAGAAAGTTAGAAACGGAAAGTTCAAAAAAATTGAAAATGTACACAAAATAAGAATAATTTTGCACTATCCAAAATAACTAAGGGCACTTAATTAAAGCGACTCACTGAAAATTTCAACTTAATTTGTTTTATAATTGCAAACGTTAATTTAACAATAAATTAGACATTATAATAATACACAATAGAGCCTTGGTCCGAAATAAGGTCACACTATTTGTTTTACTGCATTATTGTCGCTATGTGGCATGTTTAGTATTTGTTTAAGTTAATTTAAACGTTTAAATTGTTATACGGGAAAAGATTAAATTAGTATTGGAAAAGTTGTAGATTGAGTATTTATAAAATATGTTTGAGTACATATAACAGATATTAGGGCCAAATTAATAAAAAAAGAATAATCTGATTCAAGGTTTGTTCAAAACCATGACTCTTATGTGATATATATATATATATATATATATATATATATATATATATATAACCAAAAACCAAATTCTTACTTTTTACATATTAGTATAGTCTTACATTGCAGTTATTGTATTTTTCTCAAAAAATGAGATATTTTCCGCGGTAAAAAGTATCCTATATGTTGACCCGGATAACCAGCCATCATCATACCAAATTTCATCAAAATCTGTCCAGTGGTTTTCTCGTGATGCGGTAACAGACAGACAGACAGACAAAAATTCTAAAAACTATAGATTCGGCCTCTGTATCGATAATAATGTCTATTTCAAAAACATTTTTCAAAAAAATTTAATGTACAGATTGGACATATTTAGCTTAATCGCCTAAGACACTCTGTAGTCCGCGTATAATCACCCTAATTAATATATTTCCATAATACAACAAACAAACCACAACGCAGAAACAATTTAAACTAGACAATTGCAATTTCCAGGTCATTCGCATAGATTTCCATATTGTTTCAACCATTATATCGTATTTACGTATTTGAAACAAAACACTATTTAAATATTTGAGCGCGCTTTAATCGTGTGAAAACAAAAATAAGTGTGAAATTTTAATTCAAATTCTCCTGTTTTTTTTTAATTTCACCAAAATACAGATAACAGTTCTTCGATAAAAGTTATCTACATTATTATTAAATTGATATGGAATTACATAACGTAACTAAGCTAAAAATAATTCAGAGTTTTTTTTTTATTTCATCGTAGGTAAAAGTCTAATAATAATATTCCTGTTATATACCGTAACATATCAAAAATCTTACACTCTAGATTATTGTTGTTTCTTAGAGATATAAATCTTCAATTCAATTCTTTATTATTTGGCTTTTAGGCGTGCCAGTTAGACACAGATTACTGAACTTTCTAAGATTATTACATCGTTTTTGGACCGAAGTTCCATAACACAGCTTGCGGTAAAAATTGACAGGTAGAAATCGTAACATAACGAAAAAGCGTTATGAGATGTTCGTTTCCGTTCGGCGTAGTTCGGATTTTCGTAAAACATTATCCTTAAGGTACAAATATTTGCAAGAATGTCTATTTAGGCCAAACTTACATTTGTAGAGATACGAATTCCGAGTGCTTTGTAGGTCTTACGCAAAGCAAGGTGCATGAAAACAATATAGACCTTTATTAGAGCTATCCAGAATCCAAACATCACGCAAGACGGACTATTTGCACGGCATACCGTTTGAAAACACTCTATGTCCACTATTGTCACGTGTACGGTGTATGGTCTGTTACGAAGGGTGGCCATCTCAATGAATTTTACTAAACTTTCCCAAGGAATTGTAATTTTTTTAATAATATAATAAAGTTACTTATATATACTTGCAGGTTAAACTTAAGGTTGGTTTTCTTCCTTCTGTATTTGATTAATTTTTACTCTGTTTAATTACACGTTACTTTAGAAAACATATAACTATAAATAAATAAATATGTTGGAACATTAACACACAGCATCGTCTAGTTCCATGGTAAGTTTACGAGGCTTGTGTTATGGATATATGGACCAGATAGTTGATACACTACACATTTATAACTTTAAGTACGTACATATTATAAATATAAACACCCATGACAGGAGTACATTGATTAGTGCTCATCACACATATGAATTAACCCAGCGGGACTCGAACCCGCGACCGCTGGCACAGCAAGTAGGTTTACTACAAACTGAGCCAAACGTATCGTCATATAACGTATGAGTTATACGTTATAATATTATACAACTTTACACTTTTTAAGTGCAGATGCATAAGTCTATTAAAATACTTGTTATGTTTCAAAATAAAAAAAAATGTGACAATTTTTCCACTGGGTATCTTATTTCTGCTACGAGTAACATCTAAAGGCCGTGATAAGAACGAGCGATTCCATAAGACGTGTTTTTCATTGATAATACATACATTCCCCACGTATTTTATTGCCTTTGGAACTAGATAAAATATCCTCTAAAAATATAAGACAAATAAAATCATAAAAAAGGTTTTATTACCCAAAAAGATAAGGCCAATATGGTATCCCTACGACATGCGGCTAGCAGTTCCCTCCAAGCGCATAAGCAATTATGTTTCCAAGTGTACGCTCGCCCCATACACAGCCTTTGTCTCTAACAAATTTTACTTTTATTGCTGCACAAGTTCTTGTATTTCAATTATATTTTATTTAATGTAGAGATTAGTGGAACATTTTACGTGAGGTAAATTTTGTTTAATAAAACGTCTTAGAATACGTACAGTGTACAGTATAATATATGTGCTTTTGCGGTATTAATCATAAGTATTGTAATATTGAAGCGCTAGGTGGACCAACACTTGGTTTAATTTTTTTGACTTTAATTGATGAACACATTCGTAAATAGGAAGTAAAAAATATCTGAACTTCTAAAAAATTATATTTTTCCAGAATCGTATAGTTATAAATGATAGTTGCAGAGATTATTTCTCATTATACCAGATTTTATAGAATAGAATAGTCTGTACCGACAAATAAGGTGAGATATCGACTCATTATGTATAAAAAATTGTAGAGTCAACATTTATTTGACTGATTTATAGAATATTTAAGCCCTTGCTTTCTTCAGCTATTATAGATAAACCTATTTTTTAGTATCGCTTGAAAAGTTTCGTAATATTGGCTATTCAGCCAAAATATGTCCCCCCAAAAATACTTTATAATCCTTTTTAGGGTTCTGTACCTCAAAGGGAAAAAAGGAATCCTTTTAAGATCACTTCGTTATCCGTCTGTCTGTCTGTTTATTAATTAATACGTTAGTTTTAAATAAAATATATCGCTCTAGAATGATTCGAGAAGCCATAGAAATTAAAAAAAACATCCTAATTTCAATAGGGAAGATAGCTGGGTACTACCATCGTCATGGGATCCTGTTATTAATATAATAAAATCAAATAATAAATCTAAACATAACAGACAGGTAGATGTAGTAAGTTCTAACTGTGTAGATCAAAATGACAGCATATCAGATTGATATTTTTCATTTTTCATTTGTAAAAGTATACAGTAATAGTGTTGCTTAGTAAGTTGTCTTTTTTAAATAATAGCAAACTAAATTAAAATTATTATCCTTGATTAATTTTAACTTTTTAAATTACACATAGAACAATTATATGGCTTAAATAATTAATAATATATTTTATATTTTTCTTTATAGTTATAAATATAATAATGGCAACACTAAATATAGATTACTAATTAATATTTTTAAAATTGTAATAATTATAAGAATAACAGCAAAACTAAATAAATAATATTCCATATTCAATTATAAAACAAATTAAAATTATAAAAATGTTTAAAGATAAAAATATTGTAAGGTGCAATTTTCATTTTGTTAATTCTGGGTAGGCTGCTGTAACAACTATACCTTCAAGACATGTAACACCTCATCTCCCGTGACCATGAATGCTGTAAAGCATTCGAAACGTCGGAAACCAAAAATCAAAATAAATCCGCGAAATAATCCGAAAAGATAGTTTTATTTAAAATGTCAAATATTCGCGTAAATCTAAGAAAGTATTAATACATGGGTGTATGCCCAGTTTTATCAGAATTTCTTGTATTAAAAAAAAAACTTTTTTAAAAATTAGATAGTTGTATGATTTTCCTATAAATGGCGTAAAATAGAAAAAGGAAGATTTATATATTTGGTCTTAATGTGGAATTATAGTAGAAATATTAATAAACAAATTTAGCTATGTTTCTATTCGCTGAATTTTTTAAACATTTAAATGTTTAATTCTTTTTCTTCCATTCATTTAAATGAATGGATTTTTCTACTGAAATCTAGTATAGCCATTTAAAAAAACATAAAAAATTGTCAGCCATTAACCAAAAATACGAGAATCATTACATGTGAACATATGTACCAGAGGGAAATCAGGCCACATGCTTGATGAACACGCTCAAAATAAAAATAATATATGAATATTGTTACAATTATGCAAATTTTGAAAGAATGAAATTCAATTCTAATTGTGCGGGCCGCAGTATATCAGTAATATGCCGGTATAATTTTGAGCAACCTACATATGTTGTTTTATCTTTTTTATTTGCTTTAAGAAAAATGAAAGAAATTTTTGGTGTAACATTATGAGCTATATACTCGTATATTATTAACCTATTGCTATGAAGACAGAAGATATTTCGATATTTTTAATCCTTAGCTTAGTTTTTTCATATCCTTTTCCTACAAATACTTGAAGCTATCCTCTGTGGCTTAGTGAAGTGCCACTCTGGTGTAACTTCTTGCCCGATATATCACTTGTATCTCATAGAATAATAAATAAATAATAATCAATATGTTGGGACATTAACACACCATCTAGTTCCATGGTAAGCTACGAGGCTTGTGTTATGGATACTAGACAGTTGATAGACTATACACATATAACTTTAAATAAATACACATTACAAATATAAACATCCATGACTGGAGTTCAAACATTCGTGCTCATCACACAAATGAATGCCCCAAGCGAGACTCGAACCCGCGACGCTGGCACAACATGTAGGGTCACTACAAACTGAGCCAAACGTGTCGTCGAATATAAGTGTACTGCAAAATATTACCGATAATATTATGAAGTTAAGGCGTGAGCAAAGCAAGGGTAAGCACTAAATATTAGTATACAATATAGTTATCAAATTAAATTCTATTCAATTATATATATCTTGACTTCAATTTGAGCTCAAAATTATATATTGCAGAAGTATATTTTATATAAGAAATATAAGTTATACACAAATGCGAAAATGTTACAAGAAAATAGTTAGATTTTCATTTTAAAATCCTATCCGAAAGTAAAACTTGAAGATGATTCAACAAATCTCAAAATCACTTATTGTTAGCCTGAGGATCAGTCTCTGAGTAATCAACAACTTCCTTTATCAAAACTTAATTGTCCATAAAGCCAATATTTCACTTGTCTTACTCCGTTCAAATGAAGCTTAGACGAAGTTGCTCTAACTTTTCTAAGTAGTAAAGTAGGAAAGGAAAAATACTTTTAGTTATATGTAAAATATATGTATACAACTCGATTTTAATTTTGTTGTGTTATAAAACATATTTTAAATAGGATGCTTGTTTGTTTGCTGTAATTTCAGCTTACATATGACATGTATAGGGTTTGTTTGTTTGTACAGAAGAGTTTACATAGAACAAAGATTTTTTATTACAATACTAGCGACTCACCCTCGCTTCGCTCGGGTTTGTCCCTACTTACATTTTGAGATTTAGTATAGATTTCTCAGAGATGAGATATTTTCCCGCAATAAAAAGTATCCTATATCTTGACTCGGAATACCAGCTATCATTATACCAAATTTCATCAAAATCTATCCACTGGTTTTCCCGTGACGTGGTAACAGATAGACAGATAGACAGACAGACAAAAATTCTAAAAACTATAGATAGGGCCTGTGTATCGATAATAATGTCTATTTCAATCAAATTTTCCAAAAAATATTTAATGTACAGATTCGGCTTAGTTAGCTCGATGTACATCATTATATGGATGACAACATTAAGAATGCAGGAACACATATATTTTAAATTTAATGGCGTTTTAGTTGAGATTTTAAAAGTTCAAGTAGTCATTGCTCACTGCTATGAGAATTAGAAAGTTCATTAGTGCCAAATATTAATTTCACGTAATTTTGATTTTAAGTTTCAAGTTTATTTTACATTTTTTATTTGATACTAGCGGCTCACATACAAAAACAAATTTATCCCACGGGAACCGTACATTTTTTCGAGATAAAAAGTAACTTATTTGCTATTATGACGTATGAACTATATTATTGTAAAGTTTCATTAAAATCCAATGAGTAGTTTTTGTGTACTAAGCTGTAAAAGTTACTATAGTTTTTTAACTATCCCACGGGAACTCTTTACTTTTCCGGAATGAAAAGTATTTAAGATGTTGACAGGGGTTATAAGGTACCACTATACAAAATTTCATTTAAATCGGTCCTATAGTTTTGGAGATTAGCCCGTACAAACAGACAAACTGACAGAGAAACAAAAAAATTGAAAAAATCTGGATTTGTTCTATTTCTCGTCTAACATCCCCCTGACTCGGTTTTTAGCTTTTTTTTCAATGTACAGACATTCGACCTCTACAGTTTTATTATAGTATAGATTTAGTTTTTCTTAAGAAAAGAAATCAAAATGACTCTATCCACTATGATGAACGTAAACATAAGGGACTAGTGATTTATTGTACAAATAAATAATAAAACTGACCTCTTACATTCTCGGCTGTAAAGAGCATATTGTATGCTGAAAAGGTGACCGGACGTGATAAAGCGATGTGGAAGCCTGAAAAATAGCATCGTATGTCAAGGATTACCATCGACATTTGTATTACTCAAGGCCTGGGCTATCCCTGCGATATTTAAATTGAAATTACAAGACTTTTCAAAGTTTACATGATGAGTTTATAGATTACTAGAAAGTTTCTGTGGTTTTGCTCATGTATATACATTATATTAAAATTTTGCCCATATGACCCTCAGTTTATTTGAGAAAGTGGAACTTAAGCTAAGGAGAGGGCTGGCTTGACCTATTTAGATTGAAAAATGTATAGCTACATTTTATTTACTTATCCTCAAAAAAAGTTTTATTGAAATTCTTCCAGCCAATCTCTGTATTTATACTGCAAATTAAAGTATTTCACTGTTGAATCAATGCCATTATTGTGAATCTTTTATTGTGAGTTTCGATTGTTTTTCTATTTGTATATGCGTGTGTCACGTAAGATAACGGCATAACTATTAGTTATCTATTTACATACCTAACTGCCTCGGCCGTGTAGTGGCTAGCATGTACGACTGCACGTCGATCCTACACCTAATTGTCACTGGTCGTGTCTCGTGTCGTCCCACTGGAGTATGAGAGTGACAGGAATAGACAGTGCACTTGTGTCTGCGCGTACACTTGTACACTATAATATCTCTTACGCAGTCTCGATGTGATTGGCTGCCGTGGCCAAAATCACTCGGGAGGGCATTATTATTATTATATACTTAGTACTTGGGCGACCGCGCTTTGCTCGTTGTTTATCGCAAAATACGCATATAAAAAATGACTTTTTTCCAGAAAAAACACAATGTCTTTTCCGGAAAAACTCAATTTTGTGGCTTTTTAAGTTTATCTATGTAGATAAATAAACCTAAAAAGCAAAACCTTATGTAAATATAAAATATGATACAAATCGTTAGAACCGTTTCCGAGATACACGAAATAAATGTATATATACAAGAATTGCTCCTTTAATATTATATGATAATTCACCCTTTCTTTATCACATTCGGTGGCTGCCAACAATTTTACCAATAGACATGTGAATCCTTATGTAAGATATAGTACAAGATAGTCGTTACAATATGTACTCGTACATATATTGAATTTGATGTTTAGCACAATGGTACCTATAGATTTTTTTTGTAAATAAATATATTGAAGAAAGCACTTATTTAGTCATAATTAATTTCTGCACCATCTATTATGATAATATAACTTACCAGAATTTTTTAAATGCTATTCAGATACAGGTAAAATAGAAAAATATGTAAAATGCACAAAAAATTGCACAATTCAATCACCATGCGAAGGAAGTCTCTCAATATTATCGTTGGATAGGTGGTCCAACGAAAATATTGAAAGACCGTGTTATAGCGAAAATTAAACCGCTTTTGTCTTGCTTAATTATCGTTTTTCAGAGGCTGTATTCATCAGAGTTCCAGTTTTTATTTTAAATCTCAATGCATAAGTTATTTACATAAAAACGTTTACGGTAAATGTTAAATTATATCGCATATGCGGGCCTCGCCAATCGTTGTTACATTTGTAATAATATAAAATTGTGTTTTATTTAAATGGAAAGCTGGTTGTTTTCATGATTAATTGCTTCCTTGTTAACGTGTGGCCATTGTGCTTTAATTTACCAGTTATATATGGAAAATTCGATTTCGATATCATTGATATTTGAAATTTCTTAACGAACTGCTATTAAAACTGGTAATTAACACAGCCAATGTTTACTGTCACTCGTTAATTTTTTTTGGTTAAGTTTTCTAAATATATTTTGTACAAGAAAACTAGGTAGGTACATATTTTGTAAGTTTTATTGATTAAATTAACTTAGACTTATTACAAGCACTTTTGAATCGTAAAATTAATGAAAAGGGAGTCAGCATAGTGAGTCCTTGAAGGTGGTATCACCACTATAGCTTGGAGTGCAGTTCATTCTGCTGGTGATAAAGACAACAGAGAAACTCTTTTAAAATCCAAGTTACAGTATATTATTATTTTACAGCTATCCCGCATACAAGATTTTTTTGTTAAATTACACATTTATATTAATAAGAAATGCTGGAACAGAATATATGTTGTATATGTATATGTTTTACCTTCAAAAAATTTTAAATTTTTATCTATATTAATATTATAAAGAGGTAAAGTTTGTGAGTTTGTGAGTTTGTGACGTTATAGGGGTAATCTCTGGATCTACTGAACCGATTTAAATGAAATTTAATAAGAAGATAGTTTGAGACCCTGGGAAGGACATAGGATACTTTTTATCCCTGAAATCGTCAGTTAAGGGAGTGAAAATGGGGATGAAACTTTGTATGAATTAAGCTAGGGACGAACCCGAACGAAGCGAGGGTGAGCCGCTAGTATACATATAATACTACATACTATAAACATGTGTAACAAATAAAAATTATTATAGTATTTCTAGTTTAAAATTAAAGTAAGAAATATGCTTTTTATGCTATAAAGTTTCATGGTTTCGAGTTTCATGATTTTTTTTTTTTTTACTTTTTTTTAATTCATTATGTTTTTTACTTACTTTTATGAGCTCCCCATACGTCAGCCCTGTTGTGACCATGGTTTTACAAGTATAAAATATCTGATACCAACAAGCGTGATGAGAGCGAGATCGCGGGTGCGGGAAGACAGATGGGTTCCTCGGGATCTGGCGTTTAAACTTGCAAATTAAAACGGTGGGGTTATTTGTTAAGGTACAATTTGTTGTGTATTCGCTTAATATTTCATTGGATTCGTGATGGTTAGGTTCAAGGGTTATATTGCAATATTACGTTTTATTGTTTCTTCAATTTAAGCTTTGAGCAAATACTCGTGTGAGTAAATAAAGGCAGTGGTAGCCCAGTGGTAACGCGCTTGCTTGGGAAAACGAGTGAATCGGGTTCAAACCCCGGGTCTCGCACCTCTGATATTTTCATGTGCGAATCATTACTAACATGATTACCACTTGCCTTACGGTGAAGGAAAAACATCGTGAGGAAACTTGCATGTCTGAGAGAACCTAGCAAGTTTTCGAAAGACATGTGAAGTCCGCCAACCCGCACTTGGCCAGCGTGGTGGACTATGACCTGATCCCCCTCGTATTGAAGGGAGGCCCGTGTCCAGGAGTGGGACGTTAAAAAGGGCTAAATACAATACAAATACTCGTACATAAGCTATGATCTTGCGTACCTGGTTTTTCCTTGTTAATAACCCAACTTTAAAAAGAAGGAGGTTCTATATTCGATATATACTTTTTTTTATGTTTGAATCGATATTCATATTTTTTACAGATTAGCTAAGTTGAAAGACAAAAATTTCACTTATAAAAGCAGAATTATTACTATTGAGGTCACTTTGTCAAATCAGTGTCAAGTTTTTTTAAATACAAAGTAATTATTAACTTACATTTACTAAAAATGTATAAAAGTAAAAGTTGTGTTATAAATATGTTTTGTTTTTTATTTTTGTATAAATGATGTATGTATGTATGTATGTATGTATGTATGTATGTATGTATGCAACATTACCAAAAAAAATAATGTTTTTAAACCATTTTAATTGTTATTAACTCTTAAATCTTAACAGTTGCTAAGTTAAGAGTGCATTGCTGTTATATACCTATAAAATTTACTTAATGCAATTAAATAGACTAATGATATTGAGAGAAAAAAGTTTTTTCACCACATACATATATATATAAGACGGAGGAGGATTTAGTTACCTTTTTCTGTTATGAAACCTTATTATTGTTTAAAGTCACTATGTTCTTTAATTTACTTTTTAGTGCTTTTGAATTTAGAGCAGAGATTTAGTCTCGAGCGGGGTCGAGACGCCATCACGACATTCTTTGGAGATACGTGGCTTAGTAACGTTGGTTATCATATCATGGTGAATCAGTTATGTTTGATATTGTAGTTGGAAGTCGATGATCGGTGACTGTGAACTTACTTCCCTGATTAAATTGTGTATTGAGCACTGAATACTTTATTATTTGAGCCCTGATAACGCCCACAAGATGAGTAACCACCTAAGATGATGTTCGTAGTATATGGATAACACGACATATATATATATATATATATATATATATATATATATATATATGTATGTTTCAATTCTTTAAATTCTCATCTTACGAGTATAATTGATTATTTTAGAGTGAGCATCAATGTTTTTCTTTTGACGATTCTTCATAATTTTTCGAACTTAAAAAAATATTATCAATTCATTTCGTATAATTGGTTTTCAACTACTCTCGAGATCTTTGTATGGATTGTGTTAACTAGTGAACAAAAGATGATTTTTATTCCACACTAGGTTTTTCTTACGGCTTTACATGTGTATGTATATTTTATATGACGCATTACAGTGCATATAATTTAAACTACTACTTCAAATATTTTCAACGAAAATTAGAAATACTTATATTTATAGTTAGTTAGTTAGTAGAGTTATATTTTTCTTTAATTGACATCAGACAATTTAATTTGGGTCGTGTTAACAATAATAAAAATAAAAGAGTGATGTAAAGTAGAAAAGCGTCTACTAATACATTCACATAATATAAAATAGATATCTATATCTATACATAAAATAAAATTCTAAGCCGAATCTGTACATTGAATATTTTTTGGAAAATTTTATTGAAATAGTCATTATTATCGATACAGAGGCCGAATCTATAGTTTTTAGAATTTTTGTATGTCTGTCTGTCTGTCTGTTACCGCATAACAGAAAAACCACTAGAGGGCTTTTGATGAAATTTGGTATTTGATAGCTGGTTATCCGGGCCATCATATAGGATACTTTTTACCGCGGGAAAATATCTCATTTCTGAGAAAAAATACAAAAACTGCAATGTAAAAGTATACTAATATGTAAAACCTAAGAATTTGGTGTTTGGCAATGCTAGTTAATATATAAAGATGAATAGTTTGTTGATTCATCTGTTATTAGGAGCGAAGTAATTACATATAAATAAACTAGGCAGTCTTAAGGCGAAGGAAAATATCGTGAGGAAACATGCGTCATGCATGTCTGAGAGAACCTAGCAAGTTTTCGAAAGACATGTGAAGTCCGCCAACCCAGCTAGCATGGTGGACTATGGCCTAACCCCCCTCATATTGTAGGGGACCGGTACCCTGCTGAAGGATGTTAAAAGGGGCTGAATACAAACTAAACAGACGGAGTCGGGGGCGGCGCTAGTTTGTAATATAATAAATGTGTTTATCTCATTGTCACGGCTTACGTTTTACGCTCAACTGATCGCAACAAATTTGTTATTTTTTCTCTATGGTAATGAATAACTTGGTCCCTCTGAGACCAACTTCCATAAGACAATCATTTTATTTACTACGTTTACTAGGGTTCCGTATCAAATGACAAACGCAAGTATTTTCGTATGAGAAATTTAAAAAATGTATTCAAAAGTTATTTATTAATACATATTAGATACTTTGTAAATATACAGTAGATAAGCGTGTATGATATCATAAATTTTTTACTAAACTTACATAATATAATACTATTTTCCTTCGTGAACCTATTTTCATCCTTTTAGTTAGCTTTTATTTAGTCGGGTTTTTTATTTTTATAACATATTTTTTTATTCACAGCGTTTTAGTTTTTGCCAACTAGACATTTGAAGTTATATCTAGCAAATTTTTTATCCTAAATTACTTTTAAACATATATATAACTTGTTTATATTTTTGTGATCGCTTCTTACAAAACAAACATACATACATAGACTGATTAAACACATTACCTTCCTTTGCGTTGTGCAGTCGGGTAAAAAATTTCGTTAGCTCAACATAAATTTTAAAATTATTCCTACCATTTAAACATTTTTGTTAACAGATAAGATATAGAAGGTTCGAAAACAAATGAAATGTAGATGTAAAATGCATGTGCATTGTGCAGTCCATACATTAATACTGTTAATTATAATCACGTGACTCGTTGTGATTACACCGCGTCACTTGTGACAGGTAATTAGTATATTGCAGTGTGCTCGGGGAAGGGAGATTAATATTATAGACCGAGACGTAGCTGTTGGATTGTTGATATTTGTTTTAACATGTTTTTTGTTCTTTTTGGGAAATACTTTTGCGCATACCACTTGCCCTCCAACAAAGGTGGTTGATTATGTGAGACTTGCCAGATCAAGCCAACCGTAACCGTACCGTAACGTAATACCCACTAAAAACCTCATCGTCCTAAAGGGGCGCCATAGGTTCGTAAATTTATTTTAACATCATATTATAATTGTGTCGCTGATAGTCCCTAATAATGTATTTTAATGAACCTTATTTAATTTTAACTAATTATTATTCTTTATTTATCTTAAGTCATCCTCAGGCTCTGTGTAATGGTATATGTATATCTATATTAGGCTAAAGATAATATAATAATAATAATAATAATAATTTATTTATTATAACACAACAACAATAACAACTATAAATTAGATAACAATATACATTTACATTTGAAATAAAAATTAACATATAATTAATTGATTAATTTAAAATTTATTTATTTATTTATTTCAAATCTAATCAAAATTTCAAATTTTGTGGTTGAGATCCCCTTTTAAGCAAATAATTTGCCTGTATTAGGAGACCCCATTATTCTGTGATTACAAATAATAAAAGTAATTACATAGGTAGATATTACGCAAGTTTTTTACCTACGCTATATATTAATGTAGCACATTAGATATAGCCTGAAATCATCATTTAGTAGATAATCTAATAATTATACATGAACTTGATGTCTTTATTTATGACGCCATCTCTTGTACTATTGTTAACAAATTCCACTACTATCGCAATGTGCTGTGCTCAAATCGGTCACCGTGATCTGTTGGGAAGTTCTAACACCTTTTTTTTTTTTTTTTTTTTATGTCGGGAAATGCATTTACGCATACCACCTGATCCCCCAGGTGGTGATGTGGGGCTCACCGGCTAGAAGAGCCGGTACTACCCACTAAAACCCGACATTCCCCTCCCCTCCGCCTTAATGGGACGCCGCAGGATCGCTTGCGCATAACTACTACGGCGCCCCGGCGGCAGGTCTGCCTAAAAAGGCAGACCACCAAACCAATGGGGCTGCTCCACAGTCAACTCTGCTACGCCAGAGAGGTACCCGGAGCAGCCCCATAAAACCTAACCACCGCCCACCGAAGTGGGCCACCTCCAATCGGCTGCAGAGGACAGGGAGAGCGGCAACGAAACACCGACACTCCTCTTCCCCTGCAGCCCCACCGCGTCCGCCATCGAACGGTGGCGGCCCCGTCTAGGCCGCGGAAGGTAGGGAGAACGGCGCACCGAAATACCGGCACTCCTCTCCCGCCGCGGCCTACTCCTCCGCCGGATGCGGGCCTGCGACCACAGTCCCGCAACCGGCACCCATCATCCGGTTGTGGGACCAAGCGGTCCCACCACCGGTGGCCGCAACGTCTTCGGCTCGAGGCCTAGACGAGCGGCCCCATCCAAGCCATTTGGTCCGCGCCGGATTTCTCCGGTACCACCCGCCGCCCTAAGCGGGTGGCATTCCCCTATCCGCCACCTGGGGACGCGCCCGGTAGGAGTTGGCTTCTCCCCCGGGGAAGTTCTAACACCTGAATTATTCGAAGCTATTACCATACTATGGTGCATTGATATAGTAGCGTATATTTTGGAGTTTTTTTTAAAATATTTATTACTTTAAGTCTAGGATAATAAGCATTTTTTTGCTAGGCTAATTAAATTAATTTATTAAATAAGTATAAATACTAAAAAATAAGTTTTGCTTTAACTACCCTTGCATAGTTTGAGTGATTTTTTTTATTGATTACACAAATGAGTTCCGGGATGTATCATGCGGGGAAGAAAGTAATAGCTTTTTAGTTGTTTAAAGAAACTAATAATATATTTTTATACTTTTCCTAAAAATGAGATTACATGAAATATAGACAAAAAATAGGTAAATCCTTTTATAAGAAGTTATAAAAAAGTCAAAGATCAGATCTCAGCGATATAAACAACGAGTAAATGGGGTAACCACGAAAAATTGTACTGACGTATCTATCATAGGAATAAAGGAGGCCTTGGTTGAATAAATTTATCGATAGTCAAGCAATAACGATAAAGTCCCGAAATACATATTATACTTTACGAATATTGTGTTACAAACTGGTTGAAGGCGGAAATCCTCGAACAATTTGAGTTCTCTAAGTGGACGTCTTTGTTAGTATGAATAATATGAATTTTGTATGAAATACACGGGAAGGCGATATTTATTGCGTATAGTAAATCATGCGAGCTTATAATGTATTGGAGAGATTTGCTTGCTACTTGTCGCTACACCGTCTCATATTTATGACACTGCTTAATTTATTTTCTTTGAGCTCTCTAATTTGGTGTGTGTAGAGGATTTATCTGGTAATAACAGATAGAGCAGTTTTTCTGTAAGTCCGGTGATGTAACTACTATTTGCTTTTCCGAGTACTTAATATTAGGATAAAGATTGTATGTATGTTTATAAAACGTTTTAATTTTTTATTATTTTTTTACGTACAAAAATCGATGCAATATCTTTTAAAAACATTTCAAGATACCATTAAAAAACGTGAAAGGCTACTTTAAGTTGATCTATTCTGTTTCTTGAAAAACCTAGTATAGTATCGAATATCGCTTACCTTGAAAATCATCTATATTAATATTATAAAGATTGTGAGATTGTGAGTTTGTGACGTTGAAGGGGTTAATCTCTGGATCTACTGAACCGATTTAGATCAAATTTGGTAAGAAGATAGTTTGATACCCTGGGAAGGACATAGGATACTTTTTATTCTAGAAATCATCCCTTAAGGGGTTGAAAATGGGGATGAAAGTTTGCATGGGGAATCAAGCTAGGGACGAACCTGAGCGAAGCGAGGGTGAGTCGCTAGTATGCACTATATTAGTATAAAATCTAAGCCATTCCAAGCATAGACATTTTAAAGCTAATCAAAGCAGGTAGAGCAAAGTGTTCCTTAAATTGGATAAGACAACTTGAGTGTTAATTTCTCAGCTTAATTTCGGTTTGTATTACTACGTAATGAACTCGCATGTACAGTTTATAGCAATTTGCGCTTTATTAACCCGCGTTACGTAATACGGCACTTGCATTGGCTTTTACTGGTAATTGTAAACGGAATTTTTAATTATCAGCTTGATACCGTGTTTCTACTGTACAATGGGATTAGAGTAGATATTGTTTTTTTTTTATATAACAATACTAGCATTGCTCGCGGCTCCGCCTGCGTTCAGATGACCAAAAACCAAATTCTTAGGTTCTACATATTACTATACTCTTACAATGCAGTTTTTGTATTTTTTCTCCAAAATGAGATATTTTCCAGCGGTAAGAAGTATCCTATATTTACCTATTTGACCCGGATAACCAGCTATCACCATACCAAATTTCATCAAAATCTCTCCAGTGGTTTTTCTGTGATGCGGTAACAGACAGACAGACAAAAATTCTAAAAACTGTAGATTCGGCCTCTGTATCTGTAATAATGTCTATTTCAATAAGATTTTCCAAAAAATATCTAATGTACAGATTCGGCTTAGTTACAATTTTATTATATGTATAGGTGTATATCTATAAATATTATTTTTGTCTTTCTATTCACTATTTATTTTTGGCATAGACTAGCTCCTGCCTCGGGCTTCACTGGCGTAAATAATTTATAATCACCGTAAATAAAAAAGGTACATTTTGAAAGTTTGTATGTAAGAGGTAATCTCTGAAATGTAATGTATGTAAATGTACCGTATGTTTCCCAAATATATAAAATAAATAAAAATATAAAAATAAAAAATAAATAAATAAAGTAATATATCAGGTAGATTACGTTTATTAACCTTTTAAATATATAATATATTCTTATAAACCAGAATTTCTTATTCATCCTCGTTCAACAATATATTAAATTAGCCTTTAAATGAATAGGCCTGACCTTCTAAACTATTATACCTTCGTAAACTACTTAAAATTTCTAAAATAGCTCTATTATCGTAAACCTAATTGCCCATACTGAATTATTTATGGCTTTCTTTAAAGAAAAACGGGGATGCTTGGAAACAAAGGGATGTTAAATAATGTACAAATTTAAGGGAATCTGGAGCGAATGGCCTTCATCAAGACAGTTGTTTGAAGAGCGGTGCCTTTTTTGTTCAGTATTATTTAAATGGTCTTACAACTCGATGAAAAGGCTCTTTGGGTGAGACGATAAATATTTACAGTAATTTTTGCTCCCTCTGCTTTAAACTTCAATTTCACAAATTAAAAACATTGTTTGATATTTGTATTGTACAATATTTTTTGATTATTTAATTCTTATTGTAATTTTATTTTTAATATCAATTCAATAAAGGTTTTAAGTAACCTTTTGCGACACCTTGTTAGGATTTTTAGTTGGTACTAGTGTTTTCTCATATTATTGTCATTCAATTTTCTTATAGAACTATAAGTATAAGTTGATATATAAGTCTTCAAAATTATTATTTAATTTATTAATATACTAACGTTGCCCGCGGCTCCGCCAGCGTTCAGATGACCAAAAAGCAAATTCTTAGGTTTTACATACTAGTATACTCTTACAATGCAGTTTTTGTATTTTGTATTTTTTCTCAGAAATGAGATATTTTCCCGCGGTAAAAAGTACCATATATGTTGACCCCGATAACCAGCTATCACCATACCAAATTTCATCAATATCCCTCCAGTGGTTTTTCGGTGATGCGGTAACAGACAGACAGACAGACAAAAATTCTAAAAACTATAGATTCGGTCTTTGTATCGATAATAATGTTTATTTCAATAAGATTTTCCAAAAAAAATTAATGTACAGATTCGGCTAGGTTACTATTTTATTATATGTATAGATGACAATTTAACCCAGATATTTTAGCCATCTAAAAAGAGTGAATGAAAGAACAGATAAGGACGTACTTACTGTGGAAGAGAGTAGAAAATGAACAGGAAGTAAGAAAGTTTTATTTTCGTTGAAAGACTTATAACGTTAAAATAAAGATGAACACGTATAAAGAGCAAAAGATTTGTTATTTATACAAGATGTAGAGATCGTAACGCTTAGCACTCTGTTATGTATGACTACCCCGAATAGAATAAAACGTGCAGTTATAACCTCATAGCAACAAAGTTCTTATCATTTAACATTTTTATTATAATATCTGTTAATTGAATTGTTTATAGTCGTACACCACCTTATCTACCTACAAGTTTTTGGGAAGTAACAAATCAAACTTACGACCCGTGTTAGAGTAGTCTCTACCACTGCATTTGACAATTTTTTTTAATATATATTCTAAACCTAAAATACCATTACAAAAAAAAAACATTTTTATAATGTACTAGCATTGCCCGCGGCTCCGCCCGCGTTCAGATGACCAAAAACCAAATTCTTCGGTTTTACTTATTAGTTTACTCTTACATTGCAGTTTTTGTATTTTTTCTCAAAAATGAAATTTTTCCCGCAGTAAAAAGTATCCTATATGTTGACCCGGATAACCAGCTACCATCATACCAAATTTCATCAAAATCTGTCCAGTGGTTTTCTCGTGATGCGGTAACAGATAGACAGACAGACAAATAGACAGACAAACAAAAATTCTAAAAACTATAGATTTGGACTCTGCATCGATAATAATGTCTATTTCTATTAAACTTTCCAAAAAATATTTAATGTACAGATTCGACTTAGTTACAATTTTATTATATGTATAGTAAGTAAAATGTAAGTAATTCTATAATTTTGTACAATGAGTTGTGTTTTTAACACGATTAACAATAAACGTGCATTATGCGGGCTTATTATGAGGGAGGGAACAATACAAGCCTGTCTTTGTTCAATTTGCAGCGGATTTGCTTTGTAAGTAAAGCGATGCATGTGAAACAATTGGTTATTAAACAAATAACAGATGCATTCATAACTAACGGGTAATAACTTTGTTGTTAAAACAGGCTTAAAGTTAAATAACAGGAGTAAAAATGTTAAATAGTGAAAATGGATATTTTTAGGCGGGTTAAGTGAGAGGCATTGTTATTGGTGCCATGTTGATAGATATATATTATAGATGGTAAGTAGTGGTTTCCGTTTGGTAATTTTCGTATAGGTAAAGAAGAGTGTGACTGTGAGTGTGAGTGTGAGTGTGTTATACGTGTTGTTTTTTACTGCATATTATAAGATAACTAGCATTGCCCGCGGCTCCGCTCGCGTTCAGATTTTTTTCAAGATAAGCTATTTTTAATAGTTTTTGCCTTATTTAGTAAGTTAGCTTGCTAAAATATATGTATATAGTATCATCGTGGTTTTATTCTGACCAGTTTTTGTATTTTTTCTCGGAATTGAGATATTTTCCCGCGATAAAAAGTATCCTATATGTTGATTCGGATTACCAGCTGTCACCATACCAAATTTCATCAAAATCCCTCCAGTAGTTATTCTGTGATGCGGTATCAGTCAGACAGACAGACAGACAAAAATTCTAAAAACTATAGATTCGGCCTCTGTATCGATAATAATTCCTATTTCAATAAGATTTTCCAAAAAATATTTAATGTACAGATTCGTGTTAGTTAGAATTTTATTATATGTATAGAAGTCCACCGCCGCGTCTGTCTGTCTGAACGCGACACACTCAAAAACTAACAAACGGATTTTCATACAATTTTTACCAATATATAGATTGATTTATGAGGAAGGTTTAAGTGTATATTTCTTCATATCAAAAGCATGTATCCGGACCGGAATTTGAACTCGGACACCTGTGATTGTCAATCTTGCGCCTTGGCCGCTTGACCGCGATGCTTGTGCCCAAGCGTGCGAAATTGTCGACCATATTTTGCGTGGAATTATGCGAAAGCAAACCGCATGAAAACTCCAAAACACGCGTTTTATCAGACATAAAACTAATCTAGATCAATTTTTCGCCCCCAAAAACCCCGACATGCCAAATTTCTGCGAAATAGAGTCGTTTCAGAGGTCACCGGTGTAAATAAATATACAAGAATTGCTCGTTTAAATATATTAAATACAATACAAGTCTACCCATTCCATATTAAAACGTACCTAGGGACGAACCCGACCGAAGCAAGGGTGAGTCGCTAGTATATTATACAAAAATGAATAATAAAAATCATTTCACAATTCGCTAAAAAGAACGTGTGACAAAATTGGTTATACTCGTATCCTGCTTTTATAAAGTCGCTCTATACGTGATGATCTTGATATTGTATTACGCATTTAGTTGCCACCTTAGATAGCATCAAGGGACAAAACTTGAACTATTAATTAAGTTATTTGGTCTTATTCGTTTAACTCTTGTCAAATCCTAGGGGAAATAAAATTGTAGTTTTATATCTATACTAGCAACTCACCCTCGCTCCGCTCGGATTTGTCCCTGACCCACGTTTTAATGTTTACTATAGATTTCTCAGAGACGTTCACTCGGTTAACCAGCTATCATCATACGAAATTTCATCAAAATCTGTCTAGTGGTTTTCTCGTGATGTGTTCCCAGATAGACAGAGAGACAAAAATTCTAAAAACTATAGATTCGGCCTCTATATCGATAATAATGACTATTTCAATAAGATTTTCCAAAAAATATTTAATGTACAGATTCGACTCAGAATTTTATTATATGTAGGTATAGAATTTTCAGTATTTATCAGTATTCTTTAAATAATATTAAATGCAACTATAAATAGGGATTGCAGATCAAAATCTGACTAGCAGTTCCATCTCACTAAAAGGCTTCGTCATTAGGTGTCTATTCTCATTAAACTTGATGTCGTTCGAAACGACAATTAGTTGCATTTATTAGTCTCCGCCAGCTATGCTTATACAAAATTAGTACATATATCTATACATATAATAAAATGGTAACGAAGCCGAATCTGTACATTAAATATTTTTTGGAAAATCTTATTGAAAAGAAACATTATTATCGATACAGAGGCCGAATCTATAGTTTTTAGAATTTTTGTCTGTCTGTCTGTTACCGCATCACAGAAAAACCACTGAAGGGATTTTGATGAAATTTGGTATGGTGATAGCTGGTTATCCGGGTCAACATATAAAATACTTATTTCTGAGAAAAAATGCAAAAACTGCAATGTAAGGATACTAATCTGTAAAACCTAAAAATTTGATTTTTGGTCATCTGAACGCGAGCGGAGCCGCGGGCAATGCTAGTTTGTAATATAATTAGTATTATTCATATATTGCACATTTTTAGTATTATTTAGAAATACCTGTTCTACCTTCATTAATTAATACTTCAATACAGTTATGTATAATCATTTTAATTTGTAAATTAAAATGATTATACATAAGTGTATATTTCGTCTGTACATTAATAGAAATGGGAGAATGGATAGCTTTTCCAAATATGTTCTTCGTCTCGCCAAAAAGTAAGGTCAGAGCTTTAAATATTTTCTAATCAAATTAGCTGGCTGTATATTTGATCAAAGCTCGGAGTATTTTCATTGAGAATTGTTGTAAGCCCGCGGCGAGGGCCAAAATGTTGTTTAAACAGGTACAGACGGTTGTGGGCTAGTCAAAATGTTTCAAATAATTTTTGAGTAAAAGATAGTATCTACATAAGATTTTTAGATTTTTTCGATAATCTTAATATTTGTAAAGTTAGTAGTTTGAACTAGAAAGTAAAAAGAAAATAAATTCAAATGGTAAGAGGTTACTCTCAACCTTGATGGACTAGTGGGCTGCATTTTTAATATACTAATATTATAAATGTGAAAGTTTGTGAGTGTGGATGTATGTTTGTTACTCTTTCACACCAGAACGGCTGAACGGACCTGGATGGAATTTGGCACAGAGATAGATTATAGTCTGGAATAACACATAGGCTTTTTATCCGGGAAAAATGTACGGTTACCGTTGGATAGGTTTGTTTTTGTAGTATAAGAATATTCAAACTATCTTGGAAGAAATATTCGACCTTTTTAATAATATTTTATCTATTTAGACCGATATTTTTTTTAATTTGATAAGACTAAATACCTACTTATTGTAGATAGTGGTAGCTGATAGGTAAAACATTGTAAGGAAATCTGCGTGCCTCAGAAAACCTCGCAAGTTTTCGAAAGATATGAATTTTGCTAAGCTGTAAGTTGTCAGCATGATGGACTATGGCGTGATCCATTCGTATTAAATTTTATTCTTATATGTTTTAAATTGAATTTATATTGAAAGGAGGCATGTTAAATAGGACTAAATACATATACTATATATAGGAATAAATAAAATATTTTTTAACATTTAAATAAAATTATTCTACATGAGATCTATTTAAACGCCACCGTACATAGATGTAAATCACAGCGCAGTCACGTCGCGATATCAAACTAGTCAGGCTTTGAACGGTTTAAAGCTGAATATATTATACTTTACTAAACTTAGGAAAGAGATTTTGAAATTGCTCTACTTTATACCTGTGCTTTTAGGTAATGGTGTAATGTGGAATAGTACTCACATTTAAAACATGTATAACGTGAGAGTGAATAAGGAGTATATACATATATGTACTTCTTATTCACTCTCACATTCATATATAAGGTACGTAGTTTTACTTCATTAAATTAGTATTTCTATTTATTGAATTGGGGATATTAAAATTTTACGACGTTTTAGTAAGTTTTGTTTCTGTTAGGCGATGGTATATGTAGATTTGATTCTTGGATAAGGCAAATATTTATATTAGTTACTAGCGACTCACGCTCGCTTCGCTCGGGTTCGTCCCTGGGTTGATTCCCCACACAAACTTTCATCCCCATTTTCATCCTCTTACGAGATGATTTTCTGAATAAAAAATATCCTACGTCCTTGCCTGAGTTTCAAACTATCTTCTTACCAAATATCATCTAAATCGGTCCAGTAATTTTTGAGTTTATTCGTTTAAAAACATACAAAAATACAAATCTTTCCTCTTAATAATAACAAACTGAAACCAACTGAAATAAATAAACAAATAAACAATTAAACAAGCAAGCAAGCAAGCAAGCAAGCAAGCAAGCACGCAAATCCAGATTTTTTTCAAATTTTTTGTTTCTCTGTCTGTTTGTTTGTTTGTTTGTACGAGCTAATCTCCGACTCTATTGGACTGATTTAAATGAAACTTTGCATGGTGGTACCTTATATCCCCGGGCAACATCTTAGATACTTTTTATCCCGGAAAATTAAATAGTTCTTTAAATTAATGGGATTTAAATTAATGGGATAGTTAAAAAACTATAATAACTTATACAGCTTAGTACACAACAACTTATAAACCTAATTTAGTAAAATTTAACATTCTGATACCTTATATTGCCGGTGAAACAACAGGTTTCTTTTCATCCCGAAGAAATAAACAGTTCCTGTGGGAACTAATAGATCTCTATTAGTGTAACCTGAGCGAAGCGAGGGTGAGCCGCTAGTGTTGAAATATGATTACTATTTAGTTTTCATGACTATATGGTAAACTAGGTTTCATTTTAGAAACATTTTAAATGCCATAGACGTGGCACTCGAGGTTGTCGGAATGTGAACATTCAACTCTAAAATTAATTTCTTCACATACATGTTTCTAACAATTTACTTAGTAAAATTCAGGAATTTTACTGAAATTCTAGTGTTTTAATTAGTTCTAATAAAATAACATTTTGAAGAATATCTAGGTGGTTGTATTATTTTCTATATATGTATGTATGTATATACTGAATCACGCAAAATTAATTACTTTAATTTTTTAATTTAGTAGGCATCTCTCCCGGACTTACCATACACACACATGTATATATATATATATATATATATACATATATATATATACATGTGTGTGTATAGTATATATATATATATAAATATATATATATAGGAAAAGACAAAAACAGCACTATTTCTCCTCCGTTTGTTAACCTATTTTCTTTTTTTGTTTAGTAGCTATTGACGAGTTTTACTGTTATTAATAATTTTATTTGGAAACAGTTTTTTTGTATAAATATTCTGTGTTTTACTCAAATTTTCAACAATGAATTAAATGTCCAATTTCGACCACTGGACTGAACATATAGGTATATAAAACTAACATATCTGTACATAAAATAAAATTCTAATTAAGCCGAATCTGTACATTAAATAAATTTTGGAAAATCTTATTGAAATAGTAATTATTATCGTTACTTTTAAAAAAAAATGTCTGTCTGTCTGTGACCGCTTCACGAGAAAACCACTGGACAGATTTTGATGAAATTTGGTATATGATAGCTGGATATCCGGTCAACATATAGGATACTTATTAATGTGGGAAAATATCTCATCTCTGAGAAATCTATACTAAACGTTAAAACGTCATTAAATAATTAAAACCCTAGAAAACATTTCCATTTTAAAATATTATTTTTATTATATCTAATTAGATTCAGATTGGCTTAATAATAAAATTACGCGTTAAAGTACATTTACAACTTGTACGTAGTAAGCATATTTTTTTCAATTATTTACTAAATTGAAAAATCTCATAAATATATTATAAATGCGAAAGTTTGGATGGGTGTTTGTTACGCAAGCACTCTAGAACGGCTAAACGAATCTGGATGAAATTAGGTACAGTGATAGATTATAGTCTGGAATAGCTCATAGGTTTATTATCCGGGAAAAATCTACGGTTCCCGCGGGATAGTTTGTTTTTAGTTTTCGATTTTGTTTTTTGTAATAAATCTTTAGGATAAGATATCTTCACTAAAGATACATACTACATATCCTCATCACATCGAGTTACAGAAAGCAATAAATAGATTCCTCCTTCGATATGAACTAGACTTGTCTAGTAATGTCTGATTCTTACGCGACTTGCGACACAAACTTTCGCAAAGAATAATGGTTGTACAATCTAGAGCATACATGAGTTATGATCTTGGTTTCAATTAGTGCTCGTTCTCCATGAATAATGAAACACTCACGTTATATGTGTTAGAATAATATACTTATTAACTAGCATTGCCCGCGGCCCCGCCCGCGTTCAGATGACCAAAAACCAAATTCTTAGGTTTTACATATTAGTATACATTGCAGTTTTTGTATTTTTTCTCAGAAATGACAGATTTTCTTGTTGTTGATTAATTATCAGCTTGATACCGTGTTTCTACTATACAATGGGATTAGAGTAGATATTGTTTTTTTATATAACAATACTAGCATTGCTCGCGGCTCCGCCTGCGTTCAGATGACCAAAAACCAAATTCTTAGGTTCTACATATTACTATACTCTTACAATGCAGTTTTTGTATTTTTTCTCCAAAATGAGATATTTTCCAGCGGTAAAAAGTATCCTATATGTTGACCCGGATAACCAGCTATCACCATACCAAATTTCATCAAAATCCCTATAGTGGTTTTTCTGTGATGCGGTAACAGACAGACAAAAATTCTAAAATATATAGATTTGGCCTCTGTACCGATAATAATGTCTATTTCAATAAGATTTTCCAAAAAATATTTCATGTACAGATTCGGCTTGGTTACAATTTTATTATATGTATATATTTAATTTATTACAGTTAGTGGCGATATCTATCTACAGAACTGTTTTAATTTACCTATCTATATAAAAAAATTAACTGTTTCCAAATTTTCTTATCAAGCTACTAATAAAAAAAGAGAAAATCAGTTGACACATAAGCGACAAATTATTTCGACTCTACTCTGTAACCTAATATATATGTATATGTGTAAAAGATTTATTTGATAAGTTTTTATGATATGATGATTCTTTTATTTATAAGGTTCAAATTACATTTGTCTTAGTATCATCTTCACTAATGAAGCTATTTATAATTTTTAGTTAATGTATTTGAGAGTCTTATTTCAATTAACATAAAATTAAAAATGTCGTCTGTGTGTGATATCGAAATGTAATATTTTGAAAATGTATATTACGAAAGCGTCGTAAGCTATACAAGTTTACAGAATAACTCGAAACCGTCTGATGATATCCATTGAGAAAATATTTTTAGTTTGTTTGTCTTTACTAGTCTTAGGAACAGATGAGAAAAGTTCTACACAGCGTTGCAAAGTAGCAAAGGTGATGAATTCACTTTATCTAGTGTTGTATTTTTGAGAAAAAAACTGTTACGTTCTGTTATAAAAAATACTTTTGTGAATAAAAAAAACAAAATCTAAATCGTTCTTACCTAGAATACTCGATAGGTGGCGCTACTCACGAAATCTAGATTTTTTAAGTTTTCGACCAATCAAGATGTGGCAACACAATGTCTGCCTATCGCGTCGTCTAGTTTACAAACAGCTACTGGCTATTTATAAATACTTCTAAAATAGAATTCTCTCTGATTCTGACAGACAATAATGACTGGTTTTGGAAAATGATGTATATGATATTTTTTATACTGAGACATAAAAGCAATTTTTACCGAACAGAGGACAGAATGTCTTTGCGATCATTCTAATAAATACATATTTATATTATGTATGTACAAGCGAATTTGGGAAAGGCAACTTGTAGTTTTATAAGTAAATATTGAACGCATATTGCAAAAGATATAGTTTATTATTATTTTATTAAAATTTTCAAACTTCCTTGAACAATATTATTAAAATTTGGTGTCACCGAAGTAAGATAGTTTAACAGTAACTCAAGATGACGTACTGCGCTGTGCGAGGCGTATCGAGTTTCCTTAATAATGCGGTTACAGGGCGAGAACTGTGACCTCTCCGTTAACAAACTTATAGCTGCCTATTATTATTTTAGATTCACCGTTCACTATATTGTTTATATAATTATTAATTTATCTTAACAAAATTAGTAAAAGGGGCTAAATGAAGAATTTTTAGTATTCTTTCCTCAGGTTTTTAAAACATGATTTGACGATTATATATCAAAAGTTTATTTTAGAAAACCTAGTAATATTGTTAATCCATACTAATATTATAAATGTGAAAGTGTGTTTGTTTGTTTATTCGTCCTTCTTTCACGTCGAAACGGAGTGACGGATTGGCGTGATTTTTTGTGTGGAGATAGTTGGAGAGTCAGAGAATGACATACTTTACCGCGGGAGATCATCTCATTCCCACGGGAAAACATGATATAATACAAACCAAAAAAATATTTATGATCAAAGTTACTTGAAACTTGGGATCAATGCTTTTCAATAAAGTTAAATAAATACGTGTTTTAGCATTTTTTGAAATTCATCCTATAAGGGGGTAACATAGGAGATTTTGTATGAAAGTTTGTATGAAACCTACCTTTTTAAAGGTTTTTTTTTGTAGTTTCAGCGCGAGCGAAGCCGCGGGTTCCGCTAGTATAAAATAAATATGTTGGGACATAAATACACAGCACTATCTAGTTCTATGGTAAGCTACAAGGCCTGTGTTATGGATACCAGATAATTGATACACTATTATATATAACTTTAGATACATACATATTATAAATATAAACACCCACGACTGGAGAACAAACACTCATGCTCATCACACAAATGAATACCCCCAGTGGGACTCGAACCCGCGACCTCTGGCACAGCAAGCAGGGTCACTACAAACTGAGTCTGTAAAACTGAACTGTGTCATTGTGAGATATTAACTGAGAGATACTTATTTTTAGATAAAGGTACGTAGAGCAAAAGGGTCCTTCTAAATAGCACTGTCAGTCAAGTCCTATATTGATATTGATATTGATCAAATTCTTAGGTTTTACATATTAGTATACTCTTACATTGCAGTTTTTGTATTTTTTTCTCAGAAATGAGATATTTTACCGCGGTAAAAGGTTATATGTTGATGTGGATAACCAGCCATCACCATACCAAATTTCATCAAAATCCCTCCAGTGGTTTTTCGGTGAAGCAGCAACAGACAGACAAAAATTCAAAAAACTATAGATTCGGTCTTTGTATCGATAATAATGTTTATTTCAATAAGATTTTCCAAAAAAAATTAATGTACAGATTCGGCTAGGTTACTATTTTATTATATGTATAGATTTCATTTTGATGTCTTTTCTTGTAGGTTCAAGATCTACAAAGGATACATTACATAATAATATTATCTAATTTAAAATAATTTCCTTATTAATTCCCTCTACGTGACATTGGCGAAGTAATCTGTGCTCAACTAGCACGCTTTGGACCAATTAACAAGATAATTGAATTGAATCGAATTACAGTACAATTGTTTAAATATTTTGTTTTAAAAATATACCCGGTTCCATCTGGTTCAACAATAGCATACAATGATAGAGTGCGAGGTATATTGAGTTTCCTTTAATAATGAGGTTACGGGGCGAGAACTGCGACCTTTCCGTTAACAAAGTTATAGGTACTTACAGGGTACCTTTACTTGTTATTAAATTGTTGTTATATAAACAGTAAGTGACAGCCACTCCAAAAGTTTGAGGTTGATAACAATATTTTACTAATATACTAGCGTTTTCCTGCGTTTCCGCCCTCGTATATCATATACTAAAACCTTCTCCGAAACACGCTGCATCTTATGGTATGAGTATTATTCCGATCGGTTCAGCAGTTATAGCAGTATAACCGAACAAAAAAATCGGCTTTCCATTTATTAGTATAGATATGTCATTTTTTTTAGATTTACGCAAATATATTTTGATTTCGGATATTTTCGCAGATTTGTACCCTGGTTTCCCTAATTGCGTTCTAATCTAATGTACATAATAAATTAACTAACAACAAGGTACATCGACCAGTTCAAAATCGGTTGAAAAGTATCATTGTTTTGTGTTACATGTTTTAGAATTTCCCAATTTTTTAAACAAATCCAATAATCGAGTTCCAAAAAATCTCTTTAATACATCGTTCCGTTGTTAAGAGCAAACTAATCATATCCGGACCAATTTCGGATACGGCGGCCGATCTTACAGAGACTAGCCAACTGTGCAAAACAAAAAAAAACGTTAAAGTTACAAAAAACAAGCTTTTATTTATTCGTTATCTAGCTGAAAGTTTCTACACCTACAACGTCTCGTTCTTCCTTTTCTATCATTAGGCCAGATCCATTAGTTACCGAACTTATAGATCCTATTTCTAATGGATTAACACCATGCTTAAAAGGCGGTGGTAGCCCAGTGGTAACGCGCTCGCTTGGGAAACCGAGTGAAGCGAGTTCAAATCCCGTCTACACCATGCTTAAAAAAAATTCTTAAAGCTTAGTACTGGATTTTTTTTAAATAAGTTATGTAATTCTGATTTTGTATGACAATTTTACATATATTACTTTAACCATGGCGTCAGCAGGACATCATGGCCTCTCATGTTCACGAGAGTGTAGCTAACTTTGCATATTTTATAATAATATTACTCGATAAACTCGGCTGTGCGCTCAGCAAATCTTTCTACCTATCTGAACGGCCATAAATTACATCCTAAAGCTTATTAAAAATCATATCTCTTTATAATATATCAAAGGAAAAAAATGTATTAATTTTAAAATGCCTTTATAATGTTCAATTGTATTTACGCAAGAATAATATAAAGATAAAAACTATGTTTTTTATATATTTCTAATAGTCATATTGAGTTATATTTTTCTAAATATATGTAACTAATATAGCAGTAATAACATAACTATAGTATATTATATGTATGTAATTATATATGTATGTATATTTTAGAACAATATTCCTAAAATTATCCAAATGAGTGCCTCCATCAACGCTTTTAAAAACAGCACTATCTTACCACAATAATATAATTAATTATTCATTTGTCATCAAGATAAATATATTCATTTACTGTAATTTTGTATTTTATTTGTATGTTTATTTAAAATTGTATTATAATATGTATGTATATGTATATTTTTTTTATTTTTATATATCTATACTCGTACTATAATAATACTGTAGAGGTCGGATGTCTGACACATGACATAGAAAAAAAATGCTAAAAACCGAGTCAGGGGGATGTAAGAACACAAATAGAACAAATCCAGATTTTTTCAAATTTTTTATCTCTCTGTCTGTTTGTCTGTTTGTACGGGCTAATCTCCGAATCTATTAGACTATAAAACTATAGTAACTTATACGGCTTAGTACACAACAACTTATGCACCTAATTTAGTGGCATGCTGATTCCTTATACCCGTATTGCCGGTCAAATAACAGGTTACTTTTCATCCCAGAAAAATGAACGGTTCCCGTGGGATAGATCTGTTTGTGCTTTTCTAGAGGTGAACCCGAGCGAAGCGAGGGTGAGCCGCTAGTATTATATATAGTTATATTTGTAAGGTCTTATATATGTAACAGTATTTTTCTTTCTCTTTGATATATCTTCTGGCACTAAATGGACCTGCTACTTAACACTATCTTTCACATTCATGGGTTGACTGGAAGAAATCTTTTTCAGGGATAAGTCAACCTTGGCCTTTGTCCATTTATACAATTTCAATATTTTGTTTCATAAGTACAATAAAGAATATTTGCCTTAAGTATGTATTTATGTATGTGTACGTAGATTTTTGTATATATTTAATCTTGTATCTTCGTATAAATTGTATCGTCCCGTTTACGGTTCCACTAATCCTTTCACGAAAGATTGTCTGTAAGAGATTGCTCCTAGCAATAAGACAGCCTTTTTGTTATCTTTTCAGCTTCTGTATTCTTCTTTTGTGTGTGCAAAGAAGTATTTATTTATTTATTTATAGTTTGTTTTATAAGTCTATGTGAGGTAATCTTATAGGGATAAGTAGATGAGTAGTGCTTATTAGGTAGTTACCAGTATATATTCTCATTATTTTTATTTTGATGAATTCTGTGCAATTTACAAAGTATAAGACTATCCATGAGGGTTTCATGATGGAAGCACGAGATAAACGAGAGTATTTAATTTTTACGCCTTGATGGATACGTATAAAAAATAGTACAAATTCTGTATAAGTGTGCGACATTTTTTTATTTATTATATATAAAATGTAAATTGTAAGGAAATGACATGATTCATATGTTTGTGGCATTGTGAATATAAGAGCCTCTACATGGGCCGTGCAGCTGACGCGCACTCGAGCTACGAGCGAAATATACTACAACGATGGTTAGCCGCCTGAAAATTACAATTTCAATAAAACCATGTAAATGCAATTATAAAAGTAAATACTTTAACGTATTGTTAGAAGGATAAGCCAACAAACACGATACCATTTAAATAATATAATAAGGATTTTTGAGTTATGGGTGATATTTATACTACACATTTAAATATTTTTCACAAAGTCAAGAGAAAGATGGTGTTGGAAATCACTACCGATGCAACTCTATCTAATCGACCACCAAAGAACTATGGAAAGAGTAAACTAGCAAGATCTAATTCGTAGTGGCTAAGAAACTTTATAATTTGGTTAAAAATTAATTGTAATAATCGTATAATTAGTTATTTTTTTACAAATTTTGTATGTGGACTTAGCAGAGCAATATGGTTGTCTTAAAGGCAAAACTCTTAAATAAAGCACAAAAAAACTATGGACAGCTCTGTCCTTGAAAGTAAAAGCTTAGAGACTGAAGTAAAAGCTTTTAATTTTTTAATTTATGTGTGGAATTACAATAAGTTTACTCATTTGCGGGCTAGTTATAATATAATTAAAATTACAGTGAATAGAAATTTTGAAGAGCTCCTGTTAAGTTTCTCGCCGGCTCTTCTCAGCAGAACTTCCGAGCCGGTGGTAGCTTCCTCACGGACATAGTACTCTAGTGTTACTCTTTAAATTAAATTGATTTAAGACCTGTTAAAGTGTTACTGAATAAAGTAAATTCTCATTTTCATTTCTTATAAAAAATATTTAGAACTTACACTCAGTAGTTTATTTATAAACGTGTCACGTTTGGATTAGACCATATTGACCTTAATTGAATTTGATTCAGTAGAATATACTTTGTAAAGTCCGTAAAGTGTTAGAACTTTAGCAATAAAACTTGCCAGTTGTAAATCTTACATTTACAATAAAACCCATTATAATATTCAAGTGGACTTCGTGACAAAGTTGAATTCAACAGTTTGATATGAAAATAATGTATATATATCTTATTGAAATAGACATTGTTATCGGTACAGAAGCCGAATCTATAGTTTTTAGAATTTTTGTCTGTCTGTGTGTTTGTCTGTTACTTTTTACTGCGGGAAAATATCTTATTTCTCAAAAAATATATAAAGACATCAATGTAAGAATATACTAATATGTAAACCCTAAGAATTTGGTTTTTGGTCATCTGAACGTGGGCGAATGCTAGTATATACATATATGCGTCCAGTAAGATATACTTGCCGATATATAGTATGATATCGGCAAGACTATCATACTGGTATATTTAAAATATATACATTTCCTTTACATATTGTCTAGGTATAGTATAGAATGCCGTAATTTGATGGTAACGTATGTATCATCTTAAACTCTACATCTTTGTTTTAGATGAAGAATCCCAATGAGATGAAACAGCTTATCACAGAAAATATATAAAGTTTATTAGTTTTGGCTCAAACAGAGGTTATAAAACTGAAAATATTTAATAAAGGAGTTGAAAGGAGTTAGAAACCCGGCGCCAGTGTATCAAGCTAGTACAAAGTTTATTAAATACGGTTCAGTAGTCTGTTAAAGTTTTAATTTATATTTTTACTCTCATGTTCGATACACTATTTTATAGCGGTGAGTAAATTGGCGATAAGTTTGTACATAAAACAAATTTATAGCAGAAAATATCCGCTTTTAACAAACTTTTTAACGAAGTTCTTGTATTTGTTTAGTAAATTGATAATAAGTTAATAATATTTTTATATTTGTCTCAGGCTGAGCAATACAATGGTTACAAGAAAGCCTGAAATTATTAGATATGGTAATTTATTTAAATGACTTAGAATAAATAAAATAAAATTCATAAGCATTTTCAGAAAGTTATTGGATTATAGAAGCCCTCGATTTCGTATATAAAGCAATTACCTAAATTTATTTGTGAACAGTAAAACCAAATAAAATAATCTATCAGTTGGAAAGTTTCTATTTAATTTACTATCCTATGTACAATTTGTACATATATATTGAGATTAATTGGACTGACTGATTAGCTTATGTAATATTATACGTTTATTCTTGAATCAAATTTTTCAATTTTTGTTTTTTATGTTGTTTTGCTTATAATATAATAATATGTTACAATTCAATTCAATTTTCTTGTTAACAGCTTCAAAGCGGAGTAAATACTTTATAGACATTGGATCTATAATACAATAAAATTTTCTCAGATTGTGACAAAAACACAAAAAGTGGATTAGTCAAGTTTTGAAAAGAACCTCCTCTAATATAAATGTATGCACACAAAAGCCTTAATTAAAAATAAGTGGTTAGTCAATTCTAGTAATTTCACATAAATGTTACTCTATACCTCTTAAATAATTATAACTAGAAAAAAAATGATTATACTTTCATGGTCATTGAAATTATTTTTATGAAATCTATACATATATATATTTTTTGGAAAATCTTACTGAAATAGTCATTACAGAGCCCATATATATATATATATAGTTTTTAGAATTTTTGTTTATCTGTCTGTTGCCGCATCACGAGAAAACCACTGGACAGATTTTGATGAAATTTGATATAATGGTAGCTGGCTATCCGGGTACAACATATAGGTTACTTTTTAGTGTGGAAAACTATGAGTATGTCATCTCTGAAAAATCTGTACTAAAGGTTAAAACGTAGTTGCTAGTAATTTTATGAAATTCACTAAATGTTTTGTTATCATTATAAAACAAATTTCTTTGAACAATAAACGGACCATTCATACATATATTTGCATAATTTTTGTTTATACGAAATATATACAAAAATTGCTTTTATTAATAAAGTATTGTTGAGAATCATAGGCTATTATTATATCATAGTAATATATGCCAGATGCTCTATCAGAACAGCAGAAAATGTAGTCTATACATATAATAAAATTGGAACTGAATCAAATCTGTACATTAAATATTTTTTGGAAAATCTTATTGAAATAGACATTATTATCGATATAGAAGCCGAATCTATAGTTTTTAGAATTTTTGTCTGTCTGTCTGTTACCGCATCACGGAAAAACCACTGGAGCGATTTTAATGAAATTTGGTATGGTAATAGCCTGTTATCCGGGTCAACATATAGGAAAAAATATCGAAAAAATATCTCATTTCTGAGAAAAAAATACAAAAACTACATTGTAAGAGTATATTAATAAAACCTAAGAATTTGGTTTTTGGTCATCTAAACGCGGGCGGAGTCGCGGGCAATGCTAATACAATATAAATGAAGCAATATAAATAAAATAAATTAATTTATATCTACGAGTATACACACTACCTTCTTGAAAGTAATTTGTATGATCTTAGGCAAATGAAATATACGTGTATTTCAATTTATCTAGTTTCACGGAAAACTTCATTATTCAGTAAGCGTTTACAGTTAATTAGAGACAGCGATGCAAAGGAGCAGAGTTTGTTAACTGACGCCGAGGATTTGTGGTTATTCAACGTTAACAGTGTTATTTAGTATAAAATCTATTTAAGAACTTCGGCTTATTTGTGTCGAAGTGCCAATTTTGGTTGCAATTCTGTATAATTTATAAAAAAAGGTGACCTGAAAAGACCTGAAAAGGAAATAATTTTACTATAGTGGAAGTTGTACTATGTAGATGGGCTATGGCCTGATCAGCCTTGTATTGAAGGGAGGCCTGTGCCAGCAATGGGACTCTTTAATTTAATTGGCAATTGAAGTTGATATACTCATAACTAGACACCGAAAAGAATGTACATACATAAATAAAATAAAAAATAATATAGTATAGATTTTTCATATTAATGATTAATCTACATATATTAAAAAGTCGAGTGAGATACACCATTTATAACTCAAGAACGGCTGGATCGATTTCATTATTTCGTTGGATTTTTTCCGCCCCGAATAACAGAATAACTATTAAAATATCAGAAACATTCACGCAAAAAAAGGAAGGTTAACGCTGACTAATAACTATTTATATCTATTTTAAACGTACCTAGGAACGAACTCGAGCGAAGCAAGGGTGAGCCGATAGTAATAATATATATTATTAAAGCACAAGCAGATCCATCCCACGGGTACCGCTAATTTTTTTCCGGGATAAAAAGTAACTATCAGCATGCCAAATTTTACTAAATTAGGTGTATAAGTTGTGTAATAAGCTGTATAAGTTACTATAGTTTTTCAACTATCCCACGGAAACTCTATAATTTTCCGGGATGAAAAGTTTCTTAAATGTTTACCGAAGATATACATTACCACCATGCAAAATTTCATTTAAATCGGTCCAACAGTTTCGGCGATTAGCCCGTACAAACAGACAAACAGACAGAGAAACAAAAAAATTGAAGAAATCTGGATTAATTCCATTTCTCTTCTTACATCCCTATGACTCGGTTTTTAGCATTTTTTTCTATGTACAGATATTCGACCTCTACAATTTTATTATATAATCTATACATATATATATATATATATCTTATATTATATATCTTATCTTAATCTATATATATATATATATATATATATATATATATATATATATATATATATAGATTAAACTTAGTTTATTGTAAGTATAGATTAAAAGCCTTCTGGGTATTATCACAGTTTCCACTGCACGGACAAGTCAAAGGGGTGCCGTAATACTGTTTAATTGAACAACATTTGGTTTAGAGACGACAGAGAAATTGGTATTATACAACGAACAAAGGCTAATAGTAGACTCATATTGAACTATCTATTAATGAAATATTATGACTGTTTCTTCGTACTTTTAAAATTTCGATTTTTTCTGTCACTTTCCGGTCCATAATCACACTATTGCGATAATTTGTATATGTATGTTTGTGTGTTTGTGTATGTATGGGTGTGTGTGTGTATGTTTGTTACTCCTTCATGTTAAAACAGCAGAACGGATTTGAATAAAAAATACACAGATTCTAGCAGACTCTTAGTAATAAAAATTGCTATGATATTACGCTGTTTGTATATAATATTATAGACCAAAACCACATAGCCCGAGCAAAGCAACTATACTCTATATTATATAGCACTAGTGCATTTTGGTACGAAAGAAGGCTTAATCAATAAAAATAATTTTAAGTAAGTCAAATTAGAACAGAATAAAAATATATTTGCAAAAAAATAAGTTATTTTCTTATCCAATACCTATTAGTTAATTAATAGAAATGAAGAGGAAATATATATATATATATTATGTCCATATATTATTAATCGTGTACCAAAAGTGGTAAAATTCAAGCACACCGCAAACCGTGCAAGCGCGTTAGATAATAAATTCAACCGCCCCATGGCGCTGCATCCAATTTGCTACGTATTATGTATCTAAATAGTTGTGGTATTCCTATTTCTCGGAATTGTTATTAAATGACTATATTATTTAAATTTATTCTTGTTGATGTGAAAGTTCTTTCGAATCGTCCGCCCGCGTTCAGATGACCAAAAACCATATCCTTGGGTTTTACATATTAGTATACTCTTAAATTGCAGTTTTTGTATTTTTCTCAGAAATGAGATATTTTCCCGCGGTAAAAAGTATCCTATATGTTGACCCAAATAACCAGCTACCACTATACCAAACTTCATCAAAATCCCTCCGGTGGTTTTTCTGTGATGCGGTAACAGACAGACAGACAGACAGACAAAAATTCTAAAAACTATAGATTCGGCCTCTGTATCTGTAATAATGTTTATTTCAATAAGATTTTCCAAAAAATATTTAATGTACAGATTCGGCTTGATTACAATGATTATGATATGATATTATATGTATAGATATAGATTAGGCGAGAGAATGAGATAGAATACATGATTAATTGTTGCCATGGTAACCGTTGTTACTTGTCTGACAAATGATATATAATATTATATTCTTTCCGTATATGATATTCTATAAATATATGATTGTATTAAGCCTAATATGCCTTATTTAAATATGGATTCGTTTTAATTTATGCGATATTTGCTAAAGAAGTTTTACTTCGCGTAAACGGTTACACGCACCCATTTTTGTTACCTCGGACTGCTTACAAGTCGCATGTGTTTGGTTGCTACGAGTACTTGCTACAGGTCATAGTCTACAAAACAAGTATACAAAATTTCGTCTTAATTCGCCCAGCCGTTTCAGGAGAAGTGACAAACCGATATTCGATTAACATGCAATGATATTTTTTTTTATATAAAAATTCACGTACTTGCTTAAAATTATCATTGTATGAATAAAATAACAGAATGTTTTATATTTTATGTTCCGTCACGTCATAATTTGTTGGTTAACCTCGTGATTGAAAAAAGAAAATAAGTTTTTAACACATTTTTTATGATTTTTTGTATAATCAGGGGTGATATGATTTAAGATAAACATTATTGGAATTTAATAATTCAAGATCAATAAAAAGCTTTCAATTTTATATCGGCTCATAATAATATAGTAGGTTTGTTGAATGTATATTAATTAATAACTTTTTTAGTTTATTAAAGTAAAATAGGCAGTAGTAGCTCAGTGGTAACGCACTTTCTTGGGAAACCGAGTGAAGCGGGTTCAAATCCCGGGTCTCGCACCTCTGATAATTTCATGTGCGAATCATTTCTAACATGATTACCACTTGCCTTACGGTGAAGGAAAAACATCGTGAGGAAACCTGCATGTCTGAGAGAACCTAGCAAGTTTTCAAAAGATATGTGAAGTCCAACAACCCGCACTTGGCCAGCGTGGTGGACTATGGCTTGATCCCCTCTTGTATTGAAGGGAGTTAAAAAGGGCTGAATACAAAGAAAAATATGTAAGTAATCGAAAAGTTACATATTCGTACATAATTTATTCAAGTACGGCTTATTATGACGCAAGATAAAAAAGAAGTACTAATATTTATATCATAATATAAATTTTTTCTTCGCTAGTTAATTTTTCATGGCAATAAGCTAATAAAACTTGTTGGTAATCCAGTAATCCCTAGCGTGATGGAACGTCACGGCGTCACATTTCGTATTACGGTGCATTTTTAATTGTCACGCTCTACATTTTATAGTGGACGGGCATTAACCAAAATATTTTTTAATATTCTTCATTTATATCGTGTCACTTTGTAATATTATTATGAAATTTCAATGTTCTTCTGTTATTTTGTATCTTACAGATGTGTTAAAACAAATAAGTTTTTGAAGATCTGTAGCATAAAGGCAAATATAAAATTCTTATAATCATCATATTCGTTTGGTACTATAATGTTGAATTACTAAATAATTGTTAAGTTAAATTATGTACAAGTAAAATAGATAGGGTTGGCACTACATATATATATGTAGTAATTGAGAGGTGAAAAATATAAGAGAAAACTACAAAAGTGCGCGGGACTTCTTTGGATAGGTTTTTAAAAATGAGTAAGATATTTCTAAACAAGATTTTTACTTCCTGGTGCTGGTATCCTATTGTACCTCAAAAATACTTTCAACGGAAATTATAAATAGATAAATGGAATACCAGCATTATCAGCTACGTATTTTGTCAGCTTATCGGATGCAAAATAAACTTTTATTTTTTATTTTATTTTTTTTTCAATATTCAATTTTCAATGCGAGATTTGACCTTGATTTGACCTTATTTTTAAAACAGAAAAAATTACTAAAAAAATGAATGCTCGTAACAATGGTCGAACAAAAGTTGTGGTATTCGCATACGCATTTAAAAAAACCTATAAATAGTGTGGATATTATTATTAAAAAAAATTATAGGTATTTTAAAACAAAAAAGTTAAACTCGCACTCATCGAACTTATAATATTTACATGAGCATCATGGGAAAAAGGCTGGTTTTGGTAAGAGTTTTTATTATATTATTTTGGTTCAAAAGTTTTGTTTGAATCAGTTCGGAGATCCAGACTCGTGACTCGTACAACGTGAGTCTCACACGTTAAAGGTTCTCTTTGAATATTTGTATGGCACAAATTTATAAGAGACGCGTGTATTTGTGTACATTATTTTATATATATATATATATATATATATATATATATATATATATATATATATATATATTACCAATAAAGTTGGAATTAGTGAGCAATTTTGATGTGAAACATTTTTTGGGCCTTGGCAGTAAAACCGACTCTTATGGCATGACGGCGTCATACCATCATGCCCCTTTTCTCGACTCCCTTGTGTGTACGTGCGTATACTATACCTACACGCAGTATTGTAAAACAGTCTCTATTAAAAATACTTACATATTTTCTGTTCTATTTATGAACATAATATATGTTTTGTAACTATTATTATAATTAAAATAATAAGAAAAATAAATTGATTTTATTAAAGAAACTATTTTTTTTCTTTATTTTACTCCATATTTTGTTACAGATTTTTATTAATTATGAATTCTAATATTAACATAGATGTTTGACATCTACCGGACGTCCAGTGATGGCCAACTTTTTTATTATTCATCCTGATTAAAAAAAAAAATATTGTTACAGTATATTAAAATGATTGCCATGTTACTCTTGTGGATAAGATGTACGCTTACACATCGAGAGGTCTATCTATGATCGGGCTTCCGAGTTAGATCTAAATAGTAATAGGTCGTTTTAGTCTCTAAATACTCAGTAGCAGCTCGGAGTTGAAAGTTAAATCTGCTTACACCAATAATAGATTTTTTTATTTAACAATATATTTACAATATTTATATTGTATCAAATTTTAAAGTCACAATTCCAGAAGTTGAAAAGATTCATCACAATTGCAAAAATAAGTTAAGCATATTTTACGTTAATTTAACAAGTACTCACTAAGTGTCTTTTGTAGGCTAATTGTATACGATTCAGTGAATGCTGCTGTTTTATCTTTATTCGATAATGTTATAATGAGTGGAAACAAGAGTCAAGGATGTTTACGCATTACAAGAGCTCATTGCTCGAGTGTATTTTTTTGCTTTAATAGGTTTAAAGTCTCTTGAACGTATCAAACAAAGATTATTTTAGTTGTTAAATATTTTTCTAAAGTTATGTTCCCGAGTCAGGCCAATTATAGTCATTGGGATTTTCTGTCATGATCTTCTCAGTAAGAGTTTGGAGCTGCAAATTGGCATCGATTCTACGCATACTCTCTCACCCATCGTAACGGATTGTCGTCTCACCGGAGTTTGAGAGTGAGAGGAATACAGAGTGCAATTGCACACACACTTGTGCTTTATAATATTTTTTGATTGACTATGTGGTTGAAATCGGTCAAGAGGACAGTATTACTATGATGTTAATCCCTCCACGACCGCGGACACGCCGGCGTTACAGTTATCAATAGATTTCTTAGAAATTTAATTAATTTCGTAGAAATTTACCTGGAGGTGTTATACAAGCGACTCACGCTTGCTTCGCTTGGGTTTGTCCCTATCACACAAATCTATCCCACGGCAACCGTACATTTTTCTGGGATAAAAAGTAACATATGTACTATTCCAGGCTATAATCTATCTCTGTGCTAAATTTCATCCAGATCCGTCCAGCCGTTCTGGTGTTATTGAGTAACAAACATCCATCCAAATTTTCGCATTTATAATATTAACAATAGGATGATGAGTAACACTCGGATTCTTCCGGAGTCCCATATTATAGTCCTCAGGGAAAACTTCAGGAGCATGATTATTTCACAATTAACTAGCAAGTGCAGCAATAATTATAAAAATATACTTACTTCTCTACCATGTATTTAAAGATCCATACAATTCCATTAGATTTTAGATAGTCCGATTTATCGTCCGATATATCGCATCGTATAAATAAATATACAGTAAATATTGTGGTTAAACAGTTACATAGACATGCGACATGTGACAACCGGGCGCTTGATAGCGTCCAAAATATTTTATTATTCTATTTGCAAAACGATGTTTGCATCATGTGTTATGCACGAATTTGGAAGTCAGTTTTTATAAAACAATGACTAGGTGGGTCAATTTGGGTTTGTAAAGGCGAAAAGATTTTGCTAAAATATAAATATTTATCAGCCTAACAAGATGTGCCTCTATATATATTTCGTTATTGTATTTCTTACAATTTCATATTATCATAACATTTTCAGTGTATTTTCCTTATTTTTTTATGTTGCAGATGCATATGCGTCATTGCCTTTTTATTTGGTTTATTTTTTTTAGCTTAGAAAGCTGAGGATCTGAATTCGAGTTTCAGGAAGGTTTTTCTATCAATTAATTTCCTTAAGTTGACTAGATTTGTCGATAGTGGTAGATCTTTCATCCTCTTAATAGTCCAGTCAAATAAGGTCTGAAATCAAAATTTTGGCACTCATCTTTGCATTTTTGATATAACATAGTTTTAATGATACAAAAACAGTATGTAAAGGTTTTCGTGGCTGCTACACCCCCCTCCCCCCCTCCCCCGGCAAGGGTTAAAAAAAATTGTCCCTAAATATCTATAAATATTTAATGTTCTAATAATGATTATGTAATAATGTCGGTCGACTTGAGTTATGCTTATACAGCTAAATAAATTAAATAAAGAAATACGTGCCAACTGTTGCCAAACTTGTAACTTATAAAATGTATTGAAATGCTTTGTTTAAAAAATAGCATTGATATAAAGTTTTGAAGTATTAGACAAAGGTATTTAAAACAGTAGCTTGTTTAAAAATATTATTACTAAGTACTTCACATAGCGTAGGCCGAAGGTCACTAGGGTATGGGTAGGAAAGTTTCGAACTTCTGTTTGTTTGCGAGAATTCTCCCTAGCATAAACCTGTAATAAAGCTTTCCACCCAACGATTGTTACTTTGAAGGGTTAGGATTCTATTTAAAAAATCTATACATAAAATAAAATTTTAAGTGAGTTGAATCTTTACATTAAATATTTTAAGGAAAATCTTATTGAAATAGTCATTATTATCGATACAGAGGCCGAATGTATAGTTTTTATAATTTTTGTCTGTTTGTCTGTCTTCTATCTGTCTGTCTATGACCGCATCACGAGAAAACCACAGGACAGATTTTGATGAAATTTGGTATGAAGATAGCTGGGTATCCGGGTCAAAACATACAATACTTTTTACTGCGGGAAAATATGTCGTCTCTGAGAAATCTATACTAAATATTAAAACGTAAATAGGGAAGAACCCGAGCGGAGCGAAGGTGAGACGCTAAAATGTGATATTTATCTATCCATTAATCTTGTAGTCGATATCGGCAGAGTATAATAATTTTACAGACCTACACAAAAATACTAAAAAAAACAAAAAATATAGAAATAAGCTGACGACGTAAGATTTATTATAATTGCTGTAAGTCTTGCTTCTTATAACATGTCTTGACTGCCTACGTCAACCTTTTTTCCAGATAGTTTGCTTTTGACGCAGTTGGAGTTTTTGTTTTAGTAGTAAATTTTTATATTTTTTTAGTTTTGACCAGTCAGAAATTTGGAGTCGGACATACATATAGGTCAAGAACATAACCCTCTCTTTGGGCAAACCACAGTCGGGTAAAAAAGGAGGAGGAATGGTCTGAGGTATTTGGGTGTATGTTTACTTTACCTAAAGTTAATAAACCTTTTAAAACCATTAAACTAATATGAATATGAGATTAACTATCTGACTTTCTACTTTATTTTTAACCTCCGACGCAAAAACGACGGGGTGTTAAAAGTTTGACGTGTCTGTATATATGTGTGTGTGTTTGTCTGTGGCATCGTAGCTCCCGAACGGAGGAACCAATTTTGATTTTTTTTTTGTTTGAAAGGTCGGGGATTTTTTAAATTTTTAATTTAATTCTCTTGTAATTGCTAAAAGTTTGAACCAATATAAATGAAAAATATATATAATATAATAAAAATATTAATTTTCCTTTACAACATAAAAGTAAGCTAATAGTAGATTATAACTTATCATAGTAAGACGATATAATTAGATAATTATCCAATATTTTGTTTAATTATTTAAAAAAAGTATAAAAATGATGTTCAGAATCAAAATAAATATAATGTTTAAAATAAATAATAGATAATATGCCTGGGCGGGTAAAATCTGTACAGATAAATAAAATTGTAGTGTCTGTTTGAAATGTTAAAATAACAGCTTCTTACTAAATATATATGAAATGATTTACAGTACTTTTAGTCTAGTCTTGCTGTCTGTCTGTTTGTTCCGGCTAATCTCCGAAACGGCTGGACTGATTTTGACAGGACTTTCACTGGCAGATAGCTGATGTTTTAAGGCGTAACTTAGGCTTTTATTATATAAAATTAAGGTTCCGCTCAAAAAAATTAAAATGTACCTAGGGGCGAATTCAAGCGAAGCGAGGGTGAATCGCTAGTAAAAAATATGGAGGTATAATAAAATCTATTCAAGACTAATTATAAATTTCTATATTTATAATATTTACCCTTTAATTACTTACATAATTAGCATTATAGGCTGAGATATTTGATATCAGAATATTTATGGATTTCAAAGATCTTGTTCTAAAGGCAAATTAGTCTTTGTTTATTACTCATAAGCAGAATATTTGATACCTATTATAATTAAAACTTGTTGATCTTATCTTAATCTAGGTCTTCCTGTAGCTCCCCCCCAACGTGCGTTCACCTTGTCGTGGTGGGGGGGCTCAGTAGTGCCCGGCAACGCAACCGGGCGCGAAGCCAAGAAACGCACAGTGAGGTGGCCCACTTCGGTGGGCGGTGGGAGGTGGCCCTCTTCGGAGTTGCTCCTGGTACTTCTCTGATAGCAGAGTGGACTGTGGAGCAACCCCGTGGTTGTTGTGGTCTGCTTCCGCAGACTTGCCGTCGGGGCGTCGTAGTTGAATGCGTAAGCGATCCTGCGACGCCCCATTAAGACGGGGGAAGGCTTTGTTGGGTTTTAGTGGGTAGTACTGGCTTTGCCGGTGAGTCCCACACCTCGTGCGTAAATGCATTTCCCAACGTTAAAAAAAAAAGGTCTTCCCGTAGCTACGCTCGCGCTAAATATAATCAAAGTAGTACTAGCGACTCACCCTCGCTTCGCTCGGGTTCGTCAAACCAAATTTCATCTAAATCGATCCTGTAGATCCAGAGATTACCTCCTACAACGTCACAAACTCACAAACTTGATCTCTTTATAATATTATAGTATAGATAACTTTTTCAATCCTTAAAGCCGTAACGTTATTTTAAAGAGCCTTTCTAAAGAGTTGGGCTATCAAATGAAAAAAATATATGATTAAATTTGACTAGTAGTTCCAGATTCCAGCACATTCAAATAAAAAAAAACACACATAAATTAGTATATAACCCTTTTGGGTAGAAATATAAATATTTCAAAATACTTTGATACAATATAAGTACCGTCTAGAATTCTTTAAAGGATAAAAATAACTGAATCACAAGTAAATAATTCTACAAATTGAAATTAAATCTTGGGATATGGTCTAAATTAAATTTAGTTATAAAACTAGCTGTCTTCCAATAACATAAATATACATGCTATACTTAGGTATTATAGTAATCAATAGCATTTAGCATTGTTCTAACATATTACACGAATTACTTTATTTTAATGTAATAAGTATTTAGTATTCTTTGTCATTCTCTGGCCCAAAAATAATTTTTAGACTTTAATATAAAAAAAGGAGGCGGCATCGACTTCAAAAATATCTAGCGACTTATACAAGACTAGCTATGCCCGCGGCTCTGCCCGTGTTCAGATGAACAAAAACTAAATTCTTAGGTTTTACATATTAGTACAATACTCTTAAATTGCAGTTTTTGTATTTTTGCTCGAAAATGAGACACTTTCGCGCTGTAAAAAGTATCCTATATGTTGACCCGGATAACCAGTTATCACCATAACAAATTTCATCAAAATTCCTCCAGTGGTTTTTCTGTGATGCGGTAACAGACAGACAAAAATTCCAAAAAACTATAGATTTGGCCTCTGTATCGATAATAATGACTATTTCAATAAGATTTTTCAAAAAATATTTAATGTACAGATTCGACTTAGTTAGAATTTTATTATATGTATAGATGTTATCCGATTGTTGAAGAGTAGCAATCTAAAAAAAATTGTTTGGCATTGGCATACGTATAAACTTGTCACATCAATTCAATTTTAAATTCTCTTCTTCAACGATTGTAGAATGACTATTTCTTAATCTTTGTGCCTTAAAGGCGTTTTACATTTTTAAAGGTTCCGTAGCTAGGGGCTAAAATGCATACTAATATTTTTGTCATATCTGTATGCCTGTCTGTCCGTCTATTTGTATGTTACAGCCATTTTATTCAAAGACTAATAGAGTTATTTTTTATTTATATTCTCTTTCATATATTGTACCATTGCTGCACATGTTGGGATTAATTTAAAGCAAGAATGATATATTGCAAGGCTTTATTAATGAAATAAGCGTAAGCACAATTTTAATATTTATGTTAATGGCAATTATGATATATAAATTTTCGTGTGAAACTTATTTTATTGTAAAATTGTTTCCAAAAATAAAATTTTACTTACTGCTGGGTAAACTTTGTAAACATTTTGTAAATACAATGTTTATTATAACTGTAATTACTTATGTAAAATCAAAACTTTTAATTTCCCAGATTTCAAATAACATTTTATATAATACAGACAATTGCGGAAAATTTTACACAAAAAATAAAAATCTGTCAAGTGCGAGTCTAATTCACACACGAAGGGTTTCGTACCACCGCATATGTACTTTTTATTAATATGACTTTTACTATATGTATGTAGTATATTAATTTCGGTGATCGATTATGACCGTTAAAGAAATGTTTCTTGTATTTTTGTTTTTTTATTTTTATTATTTGTTGTTATAGCGGCAATATTGATTGGCAATATTGAAATTTTCACAGAGTATGTACTTCACATACTCTGTGAAAATTTCAACTCTCTACCTATTACGGTTCGATATACTATAACACCATCATAATACATCTGACAGACGGACGGCCGGACAGCGAAAGCCTAATAATAGGGTTCCGTTGGCACCCTTCGAGTACGGAACCCTAAAGAGTATGTTCTTAGAATATGATCTTATTAATAACTAGTTCTTAATTGTGACTTCACACGCCTTTGTAGCTTGGTTTACAATTGGTGAAGATATCGTGACACACACAAAAAGCCACACCCATTCTGTTCATTTAAGTTTCTAGTATTTTTCGCTGCTATAAATGTATGTTACAATATTATTGATAAATATAAAAAAATCGTAAATTAATGAAAATGATTAATATTCAAGCTATACACACACTTATGTATAGTCCATCACTATAATCGAACTCCTATACCTTCAACATATCTTTTTATAAATAGGCAAAGAAAAAACATTTTTTCTCCTCCGTTTGTCAATCTATTATTTTCTTTTGCTTTTAATATAATTAATGTTATCAATAAAAAAAAAAATGGAACTTGTTGTTTTTTATTTTACGAGTATTTACATAGATAAGTAAATTTTATTCATTTATGTTATCCGCAAATTTTCAATAATTATAATGGTCGATTTTCTACCACCAGGCAAATATTAGTACTAATAAATATCCTTCATCTTTTTAGAGCTTAGACCATACATAATAAATCAATCGTATAATGTAAACTTGCTTACTATAAGTGCGTACACAAGTATGTCGTAACTGTCTCGCACGTCAGCGCCGTCACGCGAGCTGTCATGTCACGGATTTGCAGATGACGTGTGGCGTGACGTGACGTGACGAGCGATTACGCGACACGCGACCGCTAATTGATATTATGGAGTTATATATTGAGATCAAAAGTTAGAGTTATGTTAATGAAATAATCTGATTAAATGTTTTTTTTCAGGGTTGAAAATGCTAGTATATATATATATATATATATATATATATATATATATATATATATATATATATATATATATATATAATTCGTCTGTACGTGTGTATTTCATTGAACTTCTCCTACACGGCTGGACTGGTTTTAATAACATTTTTTGTTTGTATTCAAGCGTGTGGTGGCGCTGAGTCAAGTAAGATTTATTTATATGTTTGGATATGACAATGCCTATCAGGTCCGAGAGTCTTAGATATCGAGAGCTAGCACTATGTTAGTATAATAATCTAAAAAACTTAGTATTTTTAGTATAGATTTATGAATTCTAGAAGTTATATTATATAAAAGTATTTTGGTTAGTCTGTTTGTTACGTTTTTATGTCTTAGCATTTGAATAAATTTCGACGAAATTCGTGAAGATAAAATAGCTCTTATTGTGTTAAAGGCTATTTTTTATCGTGAGAACATCTTAGGCTCATGGGAAAACAGAAAATATCAAACCCCGCTTTAGCTTCTAAACCCATTTTAATGAAAGACGGGATTTCTTTTAAATTTCGGAGACAAATATTTTTTTCCTTTTTCCTTTTGCCATTTCTGTCCCTTTAATGCTAGTATATTACACAATAAATATTTTTACTAGTAGCTCAGTGGTAACGCACTTGCTAAAGAAGCGGGTTCAAATACCTCGCACCTCTGATATTCTCATGTTCGAATTATTTTCAACATGATTACCATTTACTTTACAGCAAAGGAAAACATCTTCAGGAGACCTGCATGTCTAAGAAAATCTAGCAAGTTTTCGAAAGACGTGTCGTTCGCCAACCTGCAGTCAGCCAGCAGCAGCAGCAGCCAGCGTGGTGGACTATGACCTGATCTGATATGAAAAAAATAGTTTACAGTGATGTTACAGTGTAACAGAGAAAAGACAAAAAAACACAGAAATAAGTTGCAAATATATACATATATCGTGTACTGAATTTAGTTGAATTGAGTACTTGATGGGTTATTTTTTTTTCAAATTTCTTCATATTTTATTATATTATAATTATAAGAAAAATTACATTTAAAAATATACATAATTATTTAGGTAACGTAACAATGTATACGTATTCGCAAAGACTTTCACAATTAGCTTTCACAATTAAGTTTCAGTACAATATAGTGTTTTGTATACCATTAATGTTCGCCTGAATTATGTGCAATACCAGTTATTAGAAGCGTTATATATGTAGAGTCGCTGTGGTACTACGGGTTACGTAGCAACGTCAAATATTAACTTTGCTAAGCATACATCCTATTCAGAATTCTACAAAATAGACCATATTCAAGTACTCTTCTTGCAAATATGCTGAGTGTCTACGAAGTGCGAATTCATGACTCCGTAGACCACCCGTAGCATTGCTACGAAATAGCGCTCTATACTCAACGTGTAATATAATAACACGTTATATTGAAATGTTTTGTAATAAACATGGAATTAATATAATGCTTACAACTGTACCACTTAGTTATTTTAATCTTTCTGAATTTTTGGTATGATTTCCGAGATAAAAACTATCCTATGTCCTTCCCAAGGTTTCAAACTATCTTCTTACCAAATTTCATCTAAATCGGTTCAGTAGTTTCGGAGCTTATTCGGTGCAAAAAAACAAACAAACAAATCTTCCCTGTTTATAATCTATACATATTATAATGAAACTGTAGAGGTCGAATATCTGTACATAGAAAAAAATGCTAAAAACCGAGTCAAGGGGATGTAAGAAGAGAGATAGAACAAATCCAGATTTTCTTTATTCTAAATAAAAATAATTGCTAATATTTCAAGCAAGTATGATTGCAGTTTTATGATAAAAAATTAAGTTTAGATTATCTTAATAATATCGAAAGAACACTAGTTACACACATTAATATATAAATATTACTGTTGCTAACCTTATTGCAACATCTTGTTATATTGTTTTTATACTGTATATTGTAAATATTGATTTCTATTATCCTCAATCGTTCCTGTTGTTAATAATTATCTATACATTACATACGAGGTTAATTGCATTTTATCGCGAGTTGGCGAACTTCGCATATCTTTCGAAAATTTGCTAGGTTTTCTCAGATCATTCCTCACGATGTCTCCCTTCACTGTAAGAGAAGTGGTAATCATGTTGGAAATAATTAAATTAGTACATGAAAATATCAGAGGTGAGACCCGGAATTTGAACTCACTTCACTTGATTTCCCAAGCAAGCGCGCTACCACTGGGCTACCACTGTTTTTAATTGTCATTTAATTATTGCATCATAATCTGTTAAGTTTTATAATTATCAAACGTAAAAGACCCTAAAACACGACAAAATTACTTTTATATTTCCTCTCTTTAGCGAGCGCTGAGCGTTTTAAAGAAATTTAGATTGGTTGTACTCGAGTCAGGTCTAAGAAGTTAATTAAGTTAGAGTCGCTCGTTGTTTTTGCGGTGGTTAAGACTGCAGCTAACCAACCGCTGCGAGCTACTTTACCATCTACTCAGTTACTTAAGTATGAATTAAAATGTAAAAGTAAAGAGATTTGAAATAACTATTTAAAGGTCGGTTTGCTTCAATTAGTCAAACTAGTTCACCCAGTGCTCGAAATTCGATCACAATCATTACCCACAATAAAATTTGAGAAAAAATGAATAGATTTTACCTATCTATATAAAAAACGATTATGTTTACAAAATTATTTTATTCACAACAACTAAAGCTTGCCAATAGCAAATAAATAATAAAAAAAAGAAAATGGGTTGACAAACATAGTTGATCGAAGAAAGAGCACTGAACTGTTTTGTCGTTGCTTATTTATACTATAGACGTAATTAAAAAATAAAAAATTAAAAAAAACGTAAATAAATAAAAAATTAAAAAAAACCCTATGTAAATTAATTGTCATTTAACGATTACACTGGTACGCGTGAAGCACTTAATCGAGTAATCATACGCCAAAATGCCTAACATCATTTTGGAAAAGAGCTGAATCTCTTACACTACTTGGCCGATTTTAACCAAATATAGCTAAAAACCACCGCGAGGAAACTGGTTTTCAAATTAAAAAAGTCACATCGAAATCGGTCCATCCGTTTGAGAGCTACGATGCCATATACAGACACAACACCCCTCTTTTTGCGTCGGCGGTTAAAATACTACACTATTAATTTAATGTTAGTTTTATATTAGTTGTTATAACCTTATGTGGCACGAGGTAAAGATTAAATCTTCGTATAGGCACGTTCTATTATTTCTGTTAATATCAACGAGTACCAGACTGCGGTAAAATTCTAAGTGACATTGCATGTTTGTAACAAACTAAAGAAATACTATATTTATTATTTCATTAGCAAAAAGCCAGTAAATCAATTAGAGTTACTAGAAAAAAAATAGAAAAGAGAAGACGAGAGAAAGAGAGACGAGGAAAAATAGTTATTTTTATGTGACAAAAACTAAATATAATAAAACATACCTAATGTTTTATAACTAAAGCCGTTAAAAGTAATAATTAAGTATATGATAAAGTCGTATATTTGTAATAACAATACTTATCTACATACTAGCGACTCATCCTCGCTCCGCTCGGGTTCGTCCCTACTTACGTTTTAACGTTTAGTATATATTTCTCAGAAATTAGATATTTTCACGCAGTAAAAAGTATACTATATGTTGACCCGGATCACAGCTATCACCATACAAAATTTCATTAAAATCCCTCCAGTCGTTTTTCCTTGATGCGGTAACAGACAAAAATTCTAAAAACTATAGATTCGGCCTCTGTATCAATAGTAATGTCTATTTCAATAAGATTACCCAAAAAATATTAAATGTACAGATTCGGCTTAGGTACAATTTTATTATATATATAGATAATTAAATATGAGGGTAGTATCGAAAATAACCGGATAGCGCTTCTCTCTCTCTCTCTCTCTAATTCAGCTAGGTTCACATATTATCTCCATACGTACATTATAATAAATTGTAACACGATTAAAGTTGAATATTCTTTTTTAGATAAAAAAAAACCACGTACTTACACACATACATATAAAAGCTAGTTCAATGGTTTGTCGGTTTTGAACATATTTTTCTTTGAAAAACACAAATGTTCGTGTACAATTTTGATAGATATAAGAATAGAATAATACACACGAACGAATCCACAGGCATTATGTAGTTGGAGTAATATACATTACTTAAGTGAGATATTCGTATTTTCTGGGTCCATTCAATGGTAACAAAATCTAAATTCTTGGGACGTGCGGTCTAGCATTTCTCATTTACTGGAGCAGACCTACGTGTAGTTTAGAATAGTTGTGAATGTTTTAATAATTCAGGTAGAAATACACATTTTCAAACAAGTTCCACCAGAAATGCTTTTATTCCTCTACATATACATATATAATGCAATTTGTGATTTTAGATTTGTTTTATACTAAAAAGATTTTGCGGTATAACTGTAATTATATTTATATATATATTATTTTTATAATAAACCTATATATATATATATATATATATATATATATAGGTTTATTATAACGTTATTTTAATATCCTATAAGTGAGAAGGAATTAAGCCAAAGTCCACCACTTATTTTTGTTTCTGTTTATGTAATTGAAAATGTTCGGAGCTACTGAACCGTTTGAATAATAAGCTTCAGCTTGCTCAGTTAACCACGGGCGACCATTTTATTCAATTATTTTAAATTAATAATTATCATTATAATTTATTACAGTTAATTTTTTTACGAACTTTAATAAATTACGAAATGTTAATGATATTAATAATAAAATTTGTGAACAGTTTAAAATCAGACTACTTAAAAGAAAAGTGGTAACAGAAGTAACGGGTTACGAGTAAGTAACGGGTAAAGGTAAGATGTCGACTGATAAAGTAGAAGAAACACTAGAAACAAAATGTGGTGAAACGTAAAAATTTTATTTAATTTTAGTGATAATTTATACGCATGCTGAGCAAATCCGGGTTCTCTGAGACATGCTGGTGACGGTATTAGCAAGTGGTGATCATATGATCTAATGATCCGCATAATAGTACATCAGAGGTTTTGAACCTGATATACTTGGTTTTTAAATCTAATAATCATGTTACCACTAAGATAACACTGCCTTTGTTCGCTAAAAGGTCATTAGAATAACACAATTCTTTAAAAAACTCTATTATAGTTATGATTTTTAACACCCAGTAGCAGTACTATTTAGAATATTTGTGTAAATACCGCAGGTTACTGCAGGCACCGTCCAGAATGTATTAAAAAATTCCTGCATTTATTAAGCCCGTTGATGGATGAACATTCCGATTTTTTTAGAAAACGAATATAACAAATGCTGGCTTTGACCCGAATACGGTTGCACAGTGCCGCGTTCCAACGTTCGCAAGTTTTACCCGAATTAACATATGCACAATATTAGACACCGTTTTTATAATTACGAAACTATTTACTTTAAAAAATCTAAGTAGTAAATACTCGTATCTGGCGAGATTTTCTCTTTAGAATTTATTAGTATAGTGTACTAGATTGGGTTTTTGGCGCATAACTAAAATGACCAACTTAGGCGGTGGTTGATAATTAATAGTTCAAATAGTATATAATAAGTAGAATATAAGACGAAAAAAATGCTCTTAAATGTGCTATATAATTAATATTTACGTCACTCTTATGTGTATTTATGTATATATTATTAGTTGATTAATAACAACTTGTGTATTTCTGTTTCGTTCTGTTACTATTAAAGTAGATAAGATTACCAGGTATTATACCCGTAAGATACATACTGTTTTAAGATTTTAATATATAAATAAATATTATATATATATATATATATATATATATATATATTATATATATATATATTTAGGAACGTTAAAATTTAGAAGAATCAAGTATCAAGTCATCAAGAATCAAGTAAATAAATATAATACGTACGTAACCGATCTTATGATCGTATTAAAATTACATTAAAAATAGAAATAAACATTGACGAACTTAAACCAAAACCTGTGACACACTAAAACTTTTATGTTAGAACTATTGGCATTGTATTTAATTTTACTTATGTTATTTTTTTTACATTATTGTACTACTATTATAAATGCAAAACCTAGTATATGTATGTATGTATGTATGTTTGTTACCCCTTAACCCTAAAACGACTGGATGGATTTGGATGAAATTTAGTGCAAAGATAGAACATGACCTGGAGAAAAACATAGGATGCTTCTTGGTACCCGAGCGAAGCAAGTATAAATCATTAGTTTATTATATAGATATCGTATAAACATTTTGTATCGGCTGATCATAATGCAAACGGTGCTTCGCGCCCCAAGTGGCGGACGGGTGGTAATATTGAGCAATAAATAACAACTAGCGGGCTCCGTATATTGCAGCGAAATACTACAGGAATAACGGAATTAGAACGAGTGTTATTAGCGATGAACTAAACTCATTACTAATTTTGGCCAACGTAAATTAGCTTATATGCTAATGTTATGTGACAAATATGATAAATTCAGACGTGTTGGCTTTGAATTTATGGTAAACTACTTCTCTGTCATGGTTTTGCGCAAGCTGATTTTTAGGAATTAAACAAAATAGAAGTTTCTTTAAAATTTGTTCACATTTTGATTAATCTCCACTCCAGCTGGGATACCCAAGTCTAAAAAACAAATGTCTAGGTACTCCTATTAATATTATCCGTATTAATATTATAAATGTGAAAGCTTGGCACAGAGATAGATTATAGTCTAGAATAACGCATAAGCTACTTTTTATTCCGGAGAAATGTACGATTCCCGTGGGATAGGTTTGTTTTTGTTTATAGAGGAAAACCCGAGCGAAGCGAGGGTGGCCGCTAGTATTATAAAACACTTTCTTAGAAATTATACGAATTTTTGACATTTGTTTATATTATATTATACTTGTATTAGATGAAGTTTCGTGAATGTTTGGATGTTTGTGACTCAATCAAGCGTAAATTGTGGAGCTGAGAGAGGTGAGTTCAGAGAATTCGGAATCTTGGCACACAAATAGACCACTGGAATTACATTCTTGTAGGAAAACGTTTCCGCTATTTAGTGGTTCAACTGGTAGGTATGTTATTTTTATAATACGATAGTTCTATTTCATCAGAAATAGCGCAACAAAAGAATTTTTGAATAAAAAAGAAAATATTGTATGCCCAAATGAAGCCCTGACTATTTGAATCTTGCAGATTAATATGAAACTGTTGTGAATTAGAAAGAGACAAAAAATTCTAAAATGAAACCATAGTCTTCTCTGCTTTATGTATAAAAAGTGGCAACGGTTAGCCGAGTGAACAATAGGGATGTAGATAGAAGCTTAAAGTTAAGTTGAGATTGACCAACATTGACATCCAAAGGAGTTGAGCATCTCTTCCATTTTGAAGTTGGTAATATATCTTATATGTTGGTAATGTATTTCTTTGCTTGTCTCTGATTTTAAATCACTATAATTATATACAAAAAAAAACTTTCTCATTTCTGCTTAACATAAAATTTTATTCAGAAAAAAATATAAAACTAAAGCTATTAGCTACAAATGTAACATTATCTAAACAAAAATTGTATCACGGAGTTCTAAGTGCCATAATCTTTTTATCATAAAAAGCACTTCACATCGGAATTATGATCATTTCGTATAAAAATCGCGATGGCAGCGAGCCACTCCGCACTCGCAACCGTCATTATCAAAGGGAAAATTCCTTCTCCGAGAATTGGGTAATCGGCGCCCAACTGGGCTTAATACCTCTGATATTACGCGTTGAGTGCTTCGGTGTCACAATCGACTGCTAAACCAAAGGATTTCTTAAGTTTTTGTGATTGTTACTCAAGAATGTAAAACCTTAGTATAGATTTAATTTTAAATATTAGATCTATTTGAATATTTAAGCTTGTTTTTTTATAAATAACAATTGATATTGCTATTACAAATAGATTCAAATTGTTCTATATTATTCATATATTAAAAAAATAATACTTACTCGTATATTACGCCTAAAATACTTATATTATTTTTTTATCTAGTAATATCTTTGAGTTAGAAAGTTAGTGGTTTTATACCATCGGGCTTAGGCTACCATCCAATTTTTTTTCGACTTTTCAGCTTTCTGGCTGGACTTTGTTCGGTTTCATAGTTTGTTCGGATTTTTCACCAGAACATAAAATAACAAAGACACGTGAAATGTTTTTTTTTCAGTCTCATTACCCATCATTACTGCTCTTATTTAATTTTTTGATTAAAAACCCAGGCATTTTTAGAAATATTTAGATTTTTTGCCAAACATTTATCTAGTTTTCAGAATTTTCCGTATTTTGAAATGGTAACCGTAGTCCCGCTGTCGTCTAAACTATTCTCCGGTCGTATCACAATCGTCCCATGGAACCAAGAACGAGGAACCAAGAATGTACCTGAGTACAAATATGAATGCGTAGAAGTTTAGTCTTAGAACTGATGTTATTTATACATCAAGTAAATAATAACTTGGATAAATACAAAAGTAACATAATTGAACTATTCTATTCATATAACTTAGTTTTTTAATTTATGTTACCTTTTTCAAAGGAAACATTAAATGTTTTATTTGAATATTCGCATATTTTATTTAAATAATCGTCTATTCTGAAATTATTTTTATTATTCAACATTGTAGCACTATTGTTTGGAATAATTAAATATTAATAAATGCAAATTTGTTTATTCAATCGCCGATTGATTGCGATGAAGTGTTCATTTTATATGCTCCGGTAAATTATTTTGCTTGATTTGATGTTTATTTATCTGAAAATCAGTACGCATATTGTTAATCTGATTTTTTAGCCGATTTTAATAATTATCTTTTGTAATTGTGCCATATCTATTGTATAATACAATTTTTTCCATCTCTGTTTCACTTATCTTAAAACTGAAATATCTTTTGTACTAGCATTGCACGCGGCTCCGCCCGCGTTCAAGCGACCAAAAACCAAATTCTTAGGTTTTACATATTAGTATACTCTTACAGTTGCAGTTTTTGTATTTTTTTTTCAGAAATGAGATATTTTCCCGCGGCAAAAAGTATCCTATATACCAGGGTAACCAGCTATCACCATACCAAATTTCATCAAAATCCCTCCAGTGGTTTTTCTGTGATGTGGTAACAGACAGACAGACAGACAAGAAAAAAATTCTAAAAACTATAGATTCGGCCTCTGTATCGATGATAATGTTTATTTCAATAAGATTTTCCAAAAAATATTTTATGTACAGATTCGGCTTGGTTACAATTTTATTAATTTTATTATATGTACAGATAAGTAATACTTAATCTGTATTAAAGTTTTATTTGCTTTGATTAACTTACTTAGCTTAAACAGGTAATACAAGTAATATTACTCATTATTAGCTGTAGTGAAGCTGTAGTGTAGTGAAGTAGCCACGTTTATGTAAAGAGGGTAGGGGTATTCAGCACTTTTTAACGTCCCGCTGCTGCTGCTGCTGGACACGGGCCTCCCTTCAATATGAGGGCATAGTTCATTACGCTAGCTAAGTGTGGATTGGTGGACTTTACTTGGTTTTCGAAAACTTGTTAGATACTCTTACATATAGAGTATATAAGTAATAAGTTTAGATTTTCATAGCCAAAGAGTAAATACGGAAATAATATAAATAAATATGTTGAGACATTAACACACATCACCATCTAGTTCCATGGTAAGCTACGAGGCCTGTGTCATGGATACCAGATAGTTGATACACTTCATTTATATAACTTTAAATACATACATATTATAAGTATAAGCACCCATGACTGGAGTACAAACATTCGCTCTCATCACACAAATAAATGCCCCCAGCGGGACTCGAACCCGCGACCGCTGGCTCAGCAAATAGGGTCAGCACAAACTGAGCCAAACGTGTCGTCCTGTCTATTAGTTCGTGCCATAACTATTATACTCAGAGACTGTTAGTACTATAAAACTAAAATTTAAACGGCACGTGTGTAACTACTTGACAATGATTAATCTAAGTTACGAAAAACTAAGCAATATGGATGGCACTCTATATATGTACATATCAAGTAAATAAGGGAAGTTCAAATGGTCAGAAAATATTTTTTTCTTTATGTAATATGTATATTTTAAACGACCAAAGTATGTATTATTATTAAACCTTACTTTGTAACATCTAGATGTAGATAAAATTATTTGGTAAAAAATCCAAGCGATATAACTTTCCCAATACCAATAAAAGTTTGAGGCCGAGACGGATCGGTTTTATTTACATTAGAAGTAAACAAAAAAGTTATTACATAGAGCACACAGAAATAAAGTACTCTCTATGTAGAACTGGTAAAAACGAATTTATTTAAATTATGTTTGTGCAAGTAGTTATTGAAGATTTTTGCCTTGTTATTGTTTCTTTTCATTCCTTTTTCGCTATTTATTTATATATAATACAATATATATGACAAGAGTAATAATAATATTATTTATCTATAAATAGGCTTTTAAATATATACACTTATAAAGTAAAATTATTTTCTTTTCTGTGATTTTCTGAACGATATCTACAGTTTATCTCCTATATTGTTATTGTCTTATGCTTCAACCCAGTTATAGACATATATAAACATTTTTGTGGTATTTATACCATATATATAACTAATTTCATATTTTTTTTATGTTCATATTAAATATAATTTTCACGCTAACTTTCAAATATTATTCGTAATGATAAGAAGAGCAAGGAGGGAAAGATTTAAAATATTTTAAAGTTTAAGTGAGAATACACCAGTATTCCTAGTAGTGGATACTTATAGGTACTAGATCGCATGAAAAATATGAAGATACCTATATTTTTACTCATTTTAGTCCCAAAAGTTATTATATTTTGGGCTCTGTAATGAATCACGATAAGCACGTTTATTTATTCTACGAGGATGACATGATGAGGAGTTAATAAAAAATATGTGATAACTTTCTACTTGGTGGTCAAAAAAAACTGAATTTAATATTATTAAGTTACTAGCATTGCCCGCGACTCTGCCCGCATTCAGATGACCAAAAACTAAATTCTTAGGTTTTACATATTAGTATACTTTTACAATGAAGTTTTTGTATTTTTTCTCAGAAATGAGATATTTTCACGCGGTAAAAAGTATCCTATATGTTGACCCGGATAACCAGCTATCATCATACCAAATTTTGTCAAAATCCCTCCAGTGGGTTTTCTGTGATGCGGTAACAGACAGACAGACAAAAATTCTAAAAACAATGGATTCGGCCTCTGTATCGATAATAATGTTTGTTTTAATAAGATTTTCCAAAAAACATTTAATTCGGCTTAGTTACAATTTTATTATATGTATAGATATGTTTTTCTCTAGTCTTCGATTTTAAATGACCGAAAAAAAGAATTTATATTTCAGCAGTTACCACTTTTATTTTTGTATATACATACATACATATTTTGTTTTGCCTTATATAAAACCTTTATGACAGTTTTCGTTATCCGTGTGTGGTTACATCCCACAAAATCTTAGTAAGTCAAATGCGTCCAGGAAAATCAAGTTAAACAAATTTTGCGCTATATAATGATATACATAGCTACTTCTATTTAGAAGAGCTAAAGCAGCTTAGCAGATTTCTTTTACTTCCTTCGTTACTCGTACAGTTACACTGGCAAAGTTAATGTAAACCAACAAAGTTCTTCAACACTGTACTGCAGAATGTTAAAAACGAAACAAATTCTCTTAATGTCTCGTTTGGAGCAAACATAAAATGAATTTTTTAAATGTAACCGACATTCAAGAATTCTATTTTTTCTGGCGTCTATCCACTCTTCACAATATGTAGGCTAAAGTTGTTTTCATTCACGTTTTTACAAAAACCGACCGAGTTAACAGCGCGCTCATTTTGTAAATTGTTTCATAGTACAACATCAAAAAAGGAAATACTTTGTTAAGAAAAGTTTTTAACGCATTTAGTAAATTGAGGGGAAGGTCGGAAAATAATCGACCTCAAAACTTATCATACAGATCTAATAAAGTTATTCAATAGAAAACTAAAAAATTGAAATTAGACTTGTATTATTTAGTAATATTGTTATCTGCACATATTTCTGTGCATACTATAAATACCTAGGGTTAAACCCTAGCAAGCCAAGTAAGTCGCTAGTTAGTTATTAGCAGGACTCGAATGTGTGACCTCTTATACAGAAACAATCCAAATAGTTATGAATTTTAAGATCATGTTGTAAAAAAGAAAATATTGTCATACCATAAAAATAAACTTCTGACTCAGGTAAAGTAATTGTACGACTGCTTCCTTTTAATCTTTCCATTAACTTTGTGATATTTTCCAACAACAAGAAAAACAACAATATCTGTTACGGAGATTAAGTCTCTGAAATTAAAATGTAAGTGCGCTAACTGTTATGTCTTTAACTCGGTTAGAGCACCTTGAAATATAAGATTTTTAATTTTTAACATAATATTATTGTTAGCTTATCATTATAATCATGTTTTCTAAACTTGTATTGTATTCAGCCCTTTTAACGTCCCATTGCTGGGGGTGGGCTTCCCTTCAATACGAGGGGGATCAGGCCATAGTCCACCACGCTGGCCAAGTGCGGGCTGGCGGACTTCACATGTCTTACAAAAACTTGCTAGGTTCTCTCAGTCATGCAGGTTTCCTCACGATATTCTCCTTCACCGTACAATTAATGGTATATTATCACTTGTGAAATTCATTGCTTTGGTGTAATATACATATACTAGCGGACCCGACAGACGTTGTCCTGTCTACACGTCTTTAATTTGAAAATTTCAAACTTTTTTTAATAATTTTTTTGATGAAAATTATTATTCAAATTGTAAATCTAAACCATTCCCAGATCCCCTTGAACACACACAAAAAATTTCATCAAAATCGGTCCAGTCGTTTGAGAGAAGTTCAGTGACATACACACTCACAGAAGAATTATATATATAAAGATAAGTAATACTTACATAATTGGTACATATTTAGTAATGTCTAATATATGCATTAGTAGGTAATATTAAATCACAAGTATTTTACGTAACGTGATACTGTATGTATAGCCAATAATAACCAAAAATAACCTTCCCTAATAAATAGGCTACTATAAAGTAAAAAAATATAATCTAAAATGGTTCTGGTAGTTCAAGATATTCGCGTTTAAATAAATACAAGCAATTCTTAATGTGTATGATCATTTAAGTTACGCCACGATGGCCATTGATAATACAGTTCTACTGCTCAAAGTTCTCAAGACAACAATTCGACAAGACCGAAGAGAGATCAGGCTTAGGTCCGACTTTACGTGCTCTCGAAGGCACGTGTGTTATGCATTATCAAGTTCCCAACTCCGGGCTTTTATTCAAAATTTCTTGAGTAAAACCACTCAATAACTAAACTTAACCTATCCGGGACTCGAACCCAGGACCTCCAGTTCTGAAGCTGTACAATGTACATAGTTAGCCGCTAGATCATCGAGACAGGAAATATGATCATATTTTTTACTGAAAATACTTTAAAGTATCTTCTGGTTCAATACAACGCTTAACCTATAGCCTCCGCTTGAACGCAACATAGCAAAAATTCATCACAATGGTTTTCACAATAAAATTTAATGTAGTTTTTACTTAAAAAGAGAATTAACTTGTATAAATACGATAAAAGTCGAGATAAAAACCTTTTGAAGTTGCACGCGATGATCTCGCAAAGAAAATTAAAATTCTTTCCAGAATATCTTACAAACAAGTCCCGATTATGCTTTTATAAGATGATAGCAATTTATGAAAGAAGGAAGGTCAATACAATGCGTATATTATGAAGCAGCCAACACAAATGTGATATAACCTGAATTATATAAAATAAGGAAATATAAAGAAAACAAAAAAACCGTGACCATGAATGCTAAAAAGCATTCGAAACGTCGGGAACCAAAAATCCAAATAAATCCGCGAAAAAATATTCGCGTAAATCTAAGAAAGTATTATGTGAACCAAAAAAAGGCAAATAAAATATTTGGTTAACGTATAAAAAAACGTATAACGTATTTTCAGTATATATGTATTTAACCCACTCGGATAAGGATTTAACTTTTGATTGACATTTGATATGTTCTTTATCTCATGTTCCAAAATATCTGAGGTCACGAATATCGATTAGTAGCTTATTTATAGCTTAATACTCTTGATTCCTAGGTATGCCTGTTTCTTTACTTTTTTGATTGAGCTTAAATTGTTGTTTTTTTTTGGAAATTTACATTTACCCACGTGATGTTTATGAAAATTTAAAAAGAGCGGCTTAGGTCCTTTTTGTTTGGTTCTAATATACTCCTATTTTATCCCATGTCATATTATGTCAAAGTGACTTTGAATTGTAATAACAAATTATATTTTCAAGTATTATCGAGAGCTGAAGTATTGAAAATCGAGACGTTTATTGATTACCTACTGACATAAATTGATAATGGACTTAATTATAATATGTATGTATTATTTTTTAATATCCATGTCTAAATACAAAACTTGTTTGTAAAAAATTACGGACTGATTGTAAACACAATAAATACAACTTTTATTTAATCAAATTGTAATTTTCAAGTAAAATAGTTACTTTCTTATTAATTTTAATTCTGAATGGTACAATAAATGCCAAGACTTTTCTATTATTTAAACTAAACACTTAACACTTTGTTTTGCACTTTTTGTCTCTAACATCGCGATTAATGAAGTTAGTAAGTGTTGTTCTTCCTCCGATCCATATTTCAAAGCTATCTTACAAGTTATTTTTTATCCAGTACCTAATATAAGTGATTTAAGATAAGCACTGTTTTAAAATTATACTTCGTATCTCTCCCGAAGATGATTCTGTTTACATGCAGCAGCACGCCAGATTGATGCTGTCCTAATCACACTTTAAAGCTATATTTTTTTAAATCATTTACTCTTAAAAGAAATAGTTTAAACTATTCCTTTTTTAAATAACCTCTTTAGCGCATCTCACTTTTTTTCTTTTTTTTAACGTTGGGAAATGCATTTACGCACCAGATGTGGGACTCACCGGCGTAATAAAGCCAGTACTACCCACTAAAACCCAACAAAACCTTCCCCCGTCTTAATGGGGCGTCGCAGGATCGCTTACGCATTCAACTACGACGCCCCGACGGCAGGTCTGCCGAAGCAGACCACTACAACCATGGGGTTGCTCCAAGGTCCACTCTGCTATCAGAGAAGTACCAGGAGCAACCCGCATGGTACACCGCCCACGAAACACCACCTTCCTGTGCGTTTCTTGGCTTCGCGCCCGGTTGGATTGCCGGGCACTACTGAGCCCCCCCACCACGACAAGGTGAACGCACGTTGGGGGGTTAGCGCATCTCACTACGCCATCTTGACTCAACTGTCATTACGTGTTTTTGTGTCCGAGTCACAACAATTTTACATGTAAAATCAATATGGGAAAAAGAAAGCGATTGGATAAGAACACTACTGATATCGGGATGTAAATGCATCTTAATTACGTATATAAACAAGGTATAAAGCATAATAATAACAGCTCAAATTAAATAAATAATAATCCATATTCAATTATAAAGCAAATTAAAATTATATAAAAATGTTAAAAGTTAAAAGTTAAAATATTGTAAGGTACTTTGTTGCCATTTTACAATTTTTGAATTCATTTTGTTATTTGTGGGTAGGCTGTCTGTAACAACTATATAATACCTTAGAGACATCTAACACCTCAGTCTCTCCCGTGACCATGATTGCTGTACAGCATTCGAAACGTCGGGAACCAAAAATCAACACAAATTCGCGAAACAATCCGAAAAGATAGTTTTATTTAAAAATATAAAGCATATCTGTTTGTTGGATACAGTACTAATTTTTACACAAGGTACATCTTGATTAAATAGAAAGGAATGAAATGATTTTTTTCTGTCTGTCGCATAAAGACCGTGTAAAGTAGCAAGCAATGGATGTAACTACGCATTTTTAAGTTTTGTATGCAAATACTATGCAATTTCGTCACGTGGACTGTAGTATAATTGTTTCAACGTGCCGCGTTTGTCAGTTGTCACACAAGAGACACGTCTAATTAGGGTTTCGTTATAATTCGAAGCCTTTAGACCCTCTACAGATGACAGTTTTTACGCAACAGACGAAACGCTTTGTCAAATCACAATTGCAAAGCAAAAGCATATGTTATATCTGTAACGCTAAAACGTCCAACACGCATTTACACTGTGCGTTAAAACGTGTCATGTGCGAAGGCCCTTAGCTGCCAAGCCTTCACTGTCTCCACAAATTAATTAGGCATCTCATTTGAAAATCCGCCACGCTCACACTGCGTCTACTACTTTGTATCGTCTGTTATATTTTATTGTTTTTAATTAAACGTCTCATTAAAATGGCGAGTGTAATGTTTCTCGAGCGTAAATATCTGCAGCGATGTAAAATTCACAATAAATGCAAGATATTTTATGTAAATGTTCCATATTTTTTTACCGTTAGACGGCACGTTTGGCTCAGTTTATAGTGACCCTACTTGCTGTGCCAGCGGTCGCGGGTTCGAGTCCCGCTGGGAGCACACATTTGTGTGATAAATATGTTTGTACTCCAGTCATGGGTGTTTATATTTATAATATGTATGTATTTAAAACGTTGTATATGTGTAGTGTATCAACTATCTGGTATCCATAACACAAGCCTCGTAGCTTACCATGGAACTAAATGGTGCTGTGTGTTAATGTCCCAACATATTTTTTTTAACCATATTAATAAATCGAATTAAATTTTATAAATATCTTATTATATAAGCTTTAAAACAATATTTCTATTTTTTTATTATAAATAAGAAGATATTTTCTCACACGTAGACACGTAGCGGTAGCCCAATTAGGAACGCACTTGCTTGGAAAACCAAGTAAAGCGGTTTCAAACCCAGTTCTCGTCACCTAGAAATTTTCATATGTGAATCATTTTAATATGATTACGACTTGTTAATATGGTGAAAGAATACATCGTTAGGTAACCTAAATCCGAGTAACCCTAACTAGTTATTGAAATACGTTTGAAATTCACCTACCTGTATTAGATCAGCATTGTGGAATATGGCCAACTAAGCACATATAATAAGAGGAAGGCCATTCCCAACAGTGGGATGCTAAAAGAGCTAAACTTAATTTTTCCGTTTATTTTTTTTATTTATTTTATTTAATCATTTATTTCAGGCAATATTTACAAAAAGATCTTAAATATGTAAACAGTGGCATACATATAAATACATTCATGTCTAACCATAATTCATTATTGTCCATATATAATCTATACATATAATAAAATTCTAACTAAGCCGAATCTGTACATTAAATATTTTTTGGAAAATCTTATTGAAATAAACATTCGTATCGATACAGAGGCCGAATCTATAGTTTTTAGAATTTTTGTCTGTCTGTGTGTCTGTCTGTTACCGCATCACGGAAAAACCACTGGAGGGATTTTGATGTTTGTTATGTACTTTTTACCGCGAGAAAATATCTCATTTCTAAGAAAAAATACAAAATCTGCATTGTAAGAGTATACTAATATGTAAAACATAAGAATTTGGTTTTTGGTCATCTGAACGCGGGCGGAGTCGCGGACAATGCAAGTTTTTAAATAATTTTGTCTTTACTATTATACAATCGGACAATCGAAAATAAACAACTCAATAAAGAAGAATAAGATATAAAGGAATAATTGTGACTGGACTTGAATCGGACGCCCCGATTGAACCGATCTTTTGTAAAACTGTAAGTTTTCCAACATCCGGATTCAAAAGCTCACGGAACGAGACGATATCTTTATTGTTCAAATAAAGGAGTCGTTCTCTTGCTTACTTTATTGCTCTACTGTACAGTAATATAGTTTAACGACTTGAATACTTGGATTTGTTTGAAATATCTAAAGTATATTTATTAGATTTTATTAATATTCTAACCATTGTACGCAGCTTCACTCACGAGTTGTACCGCAAAAATTGCGTAAAAGCCTTTTTTGTGAAAACTTCTTTGTATTATGGCAAAATTTTAAAGCAATCGCTGTAGAACTTAGAGAGGTTTGCGGTTTTGCTTAAAGGATCATTTTTATTCTTATTTGTTATTGAATACTACTGCTTAGTGCTTTTACTTATTGATTTTATTTTTTCTATGTTAGACTAATATTGCGGTATCTACGCTAAAAACTTTCATTCAATTTTATTTTTGATTTGCTACAATTCTAGAGAAAAACCTTATATCATGCTGTTAATATAATAAATATACAAATATTTTTACATATTAGCATACTCTTAAATTGCAGTTTTTGTATTATTTCTGAGAAATGACAAATTTTCCCGCAGTAAAAAGTATCCTATATGTTTACCTGGATAACCAGCTATCATCATACTAAATTTCATCAAAATCCGTCCAGTGGTTTTTCCGTGAAGCAGCAACAGACAGACAAAAATTCAAAAAACTATAGATTCGGCCTCTGTATCGATAATAATGTCTATTTCAATAAGATTTTCCAAAAAATATTCCATGTACAGATTCGGCTCAGTTACAATTTTATTATATGTATAGACTACTGCTGACATAAGCTAGTATGAAAACTTAAAAATGCAAAACACTTTCAGTCAACGTTAACAAAATATAAATTGTATACGAAAACATAAATATAATTACTTTTATTTCCTCATAAAAGGAATAAACAAACAATAGACGTCCAAAAACTTCCATGAGCACGACTCACTGACCCTATTGCATAATTTGTTGTACCCACGTTTGTCATAAAAGACAAACGGAGAGACTCTTAATAAGGGTCCCGTTATAATTCGAAACCTTTAGTCGCTACGCCTTCGGCAACGTCTAATTAATTAGAGAACTCGTATTTGAAAATATCCTATGATGCCAGAATATTTTCTATATATTATGTATGTATATTGTATATATGTTGCGATATATAAGATAAATTATAATAATTTTAGGTACATTTTGTATAGATATAGTCGCCATAAAATTAAGTTATTTTATGAAAAATGTATATTTACGTTTTTACAACAGAATCAAAAATAACACTAGCAACTCACCATCGCTCCGCTCGGTTTTGTCCCTGGGTACATATTGATTTTTTTTGGGAAACCCTAATTCTTTTACTGAAATAAATGTACCCTAAGTTACTCCCTATAACATCAACTACCTGCCAGTGAAAGTCCCGTCAAAATCGGCCCAGCCGTTTCGGAGATTAGGCAGAGCAAACACACAGACAGGCAAAAACTTTAAAAATTGCGTTTTTCTTATGAATACCGTATATAATTTCATATTGTGCATATAGTAAAAAGCATTTTGACAGTGACATTTTGAGAGCAAGGCAGTGGTAGCCCAGTGGTAACGCGCTCGCTTGGGAAACCGAGTGAAGCGGGTTCAAATCCCGGGTCTCGCACCTCTGATATTTTCATGTGCGAATCATTTCTAACATGATTACCACTTGCCTTACGGTGAAGGAAAACATCGTGAGGAAACCTGCATGTCTGAGAAAACTTAGCAAGTTTTCGAAAGACATGTGTGTGTGTGTGTATTAAAGGGAGGCCCGTGCCCAGCGTGAGCCTACAACATTTTAAGATATGAATACCTACTAGGTAAATATGTATTTTACGTATCAAAATATATTAGATTTCCTATGCGTCGGCTGGCACCGACTTCGAAAATATCTGCTTATCTATTCTAAATGAAAACCCCCCTTTAGTTATTTTTTACATTTTAGTGCCTGGAAGTCGGTTTTATTTTTTTTATGTAACAAACTATCTGGACTAGATGGTGCTGTGTGTTAAGGTCCCAAATAAAAAAAACTAAATATATAAATAATATATTATAATACAGCCCAAAGTCCCATTGCTGGGCACGTGCCTCTCAGTACAAAGAAGATTAGACCACGGTCTATATTAAATATGCCAACTACTAAATTTCAACATAGCATAGGTATCTAATTTATGTTTAAATCCCTCCTTTTTAAATATACAGGATATATTAGCTTTGAGTCTTTGTAAGTTGACAGCCATAAAGCGGACTGAAGCAAAATTATAACGTTTATGAATGTACAAACGTCGATAAGCCGATAAAAGGAAAAGCACACAAACGATTAAGGAAGAGAGACTTTTGTTGTACAGGTCTATACTAATATAATAAAAACAGTCCTAATCAGCTAAAGAACTGGCTCTATGATTATTAAGTATTTATAGAATAAAACTAAAAAAAAACTAAAAAGGTCATACAAACTTTCATCCCTTATTTTACCGCCTTATGGGATAAATTTAAAAAAAATGCTGAAACACGTATCTACTAAATTGTATTGAAGAGCATTAATACCTATCAAGTTTCAAGTAAATATTCTGATCATAAATATTTTTTGGGTTGTATTATAACGTGTTTTCCCGTGGGAATGGGATAATCTGCCGCAGTAAAAAGTTGCCTATGTTACTCTCCAGCTCTCCAACTATCTTTGTAAAAAAAATTAGGTCAATCTGTCACTCACAAACAAACAAACACACTTTCATATTTATAATATTAGTATGAATGGACAATAGAATATTTTTTAAATCCAGCTACCATTAATAAGGGGATGAAAGTATTATAAGTAATTATATGTTTTTTTTTATTATTTTCAGTAATAGCGTGTTATAACATAATGTGATTTAGTTTGTTTTTATTTCAGAAAAGGAAAACGTTCCCGGGATGACGTATGGAAATTAATATGATGAAATTATATGCAAGCTGTTTGCTAATTTTTTAATGAATAATACTTTCTGATAATAATAAAAAAATAATTTATACATATAATAAAATTGTAAGTCGAATCTGTACGTAAAATATTTTTTGGAAAATCTTATTGAAATACTCATTATTATCGATACAGAGGACGAATGTATAGTTTTTAGATTTTTTGTCTGTCTGTCTGTGATCGCATCACCAGAAAACCACTGCACAGATTTTGATGCCATTCGATGTGATGATAGCTGGTTATCCGGGTCAACATATAGGATACTTTTTACTGCGGGAAAATATCTCATCTCTGAGAAATCTATATTGAACGTTAAAACATAACTAGGAACGAACCCGGGCGGAGCGAGGGTTAGTCGCTACTCGCTAGTTTTAAATAAAAGTATGTTTTGGATTTTTGGTTCCTTTATCCAAATAAATCCGCGAAAAAATCCGAAAAGATATTTTTATTTAAAATGCATATATTCGCATATATTCGCGTAAATCTAAAAAAGTAAAAGTATGTTTTATGATTTTTTTGTCGATCTGTTTTAATTTTTTTTTCCCGATATTTCGAATCCTTTACAGCAATCATGATCATGCAAAATAAGTGCGCGAAAAAAAACCGAAAAGATGATATTTTTATTTAACGATAAAGATACCTTATATACAGATTCCAAGTAACAAAAATTGTGGATGGAACTTTAAAATAAAATCGCTTCTACATTTGATACGACATGATTTTTTAATTTTTTAAATAGGGTTTTACGAGTATTAAGCCGTAATAAGCAAGTATTATTTAATTAATACAAAATTCTCTAATTCGAATCAAATCTGTCATGTTTTGCAAACGTTACCATTGCACGAGACAAGTAATCATCAGAATTTTTTTTAAAGAAAATTTTAAATAAAGTTAAGAAACTTAGGTTTTTTATAAATAATATTTGCAACACGACAACGAAATTGTCTTTATTTCAGTTTTATTACAAAAATCTAATCTCATGTTTGCTACAAGAGAGATATTTTAGTAAAATCTCTAACATTTCGTGCCACGTATAGTAACATTTTTGTTTTTTATTCGTTCTCTGCTAATAGTTTGAAATTAACAATTTTAGGCATGATATTATATAAATAACGTGCTGCATAAAATTATATCACACTGTCGTAGCAGAAATATTTTTATACATATTTTTGAAAGCGTGGCTATACTTAGCTTTACGGTATCCTACGGTTACCATCATCATTTTGTAAATATATTGCTACTTGCCGTTTTTTACCCCATCACACTCGTACAACTAACACTAGTATAACAATTCCTTCTTCATATTATATTTATTACTAGTATTGCCCGAGACTCCGCCCGCGTTCAGGTGACCAAAACCAAATTCTTAGGTTTTACATATTAGTATGCTCTTACATTGCAGTTTTTGTATTTTTTCTCAGAAATGAGACATTTTCCCGCGGTAAAAAGTATCCTATATATTGACCCAGATAACCATCTATCACCATACCAAATTTCATCAAAATCCCTCCAGTGGTTTTTCTGTGATGCGGTAACAGATATACAGACAGATAGACAAAAATTCTAAAAACTATAGATTCGGCCTCTGTATCGATAATAATGTTTATTTCAATAAGATTTTCCAAAAAATATTTAACGTACAGATTCGGCTTAGTTACAATTTTATTATATGTATAGATTTTATATTTTTAGTCACTAGTGTTCTCCTCCTCTTACTACTCCTCCCATACTCATTTTACTGATTTGTCAACCAACAACAAGGACAGAGAGTGAAAGATGTCATATGTTAGAAAGGGGTGGAATATTTCCTAGAAAGTCATAGTCTATACTAATATTATAAAGAGGTGAAATTTGTGAATTGTGAGTTTGTGACGTTGTAGGGGATAATCTCTGCATCTAATGAATCGATTTGGATGGAATTTGAAAAGGAGATAGTTTGTGACCCTGGGAAGGACATTGAATACCTTTTATCCCGGAAATCATCCCTACCTAACCCTACCTAGGGACGAACCCGTGCGAAGCGAGGGTGAGTCGCTAGTAGTTTCTAAAAGAAAAATTAATAGTATGCCTCACTAAAAATAATGTTCGTTTTTTGTACAGAAATCTTACATTTTTGTTCTTGCTGCTCATGAATAAAATAATTTAAATTTATCGAATATTATCCGTTCGTGACTTCGAATAACTAAAAATTGCACGAAACACCGTTTTCAATTAATGTTAACATTTGAATATATGGCGAAATAAATTCGCTAAAAATGCTTTGCAACTTTTAAAAGCATAATATCTGTTGCCTCCTAATTATATTTTATTGCGTCGACGCGTCTTAAACTTTACATTGAAAGGATTTATTTTTCGATTCGAACTCGTTTTATACTACATGATTCATTTTGAGTTCATAAAAAAATATATCAAATTATTACTTTTAAATAAAAATATCTTGTCAAAAATTAATAAAAAATTTGCCATTTGGCATTTTGAAGGAAGTTATCGAATTGCTGCGTTTATATATAAACGAGCTTTGGTCCGTTAAGCTGCTTGCGTAGCTTTTTTGTGTCCGATTTTAATGGTCAAAAAAAAAACAATAATAAAATTAATCTTTATATCAAAACAAAGGATATCCTTAAGAAAGGTACTGCTCTACTACACTAAGAAAGAAATACTACACAGTGAAGTTTGTAAATTTGTTGGTCAAACTCTGGCAAATGCCTAAACACCGTTTTTTCACTTTTTTAATCCTCGTCGCCACTGATCAATAATAACACGTCCGTTATGTATTGTATTTATTCCCAACTGACTGTACTATCTACATACAAATCATACTAATACTTAACTGTTACTTATAACTATGTAATTACCCTCTATTAATATACAACAATATTACAAGTGATAATCATATAAACGTAAAAGCAATAAATTGCTAGTGACCAACTTTAATTTCCGATCCCAGAACCCTAGCTCGTAACCGTATATATAACCGATTTACCAATCAAAAGAAAACCGTAAAACCTTAAAACTCATATATTTTCTTCTATGGAGGCCTCTATTTATTTTTTTCACTTGTCAGAGTTCCGTCTTTTGAAAAATATAAAATTCTCAAAATTAAAACTTTCCACCTGCCTGTATGTCACATTTATTTTTTATTCGGGGACTATGAGTATTAGTGCTATATATGTACATTGTATAACTGTCTTATATGAACTCCTAGATAATGCTTTAGTCAAATTACAAAAAAATAGGGGTCTCTGATAGGGGGTAGGGTCTAGGGGGTACTCCTTATATGTAACTATGAAATAAAATGCTGTGGGATATCTTCGGATATATCTTAAAAAGATATAGATATTTAAAAACATCTTTTCTTTTAAGCAAACTTTTTCTGAGTTGTACGCTTCTAAAATCGTAAGCATTGTGTATGTAATTCCTCTTAATATGAATGTGGGCAAAAGTGATCGTTTTACTGATTTGCTAGTGAACACTAATACATTGGTGTACATCGGTGATTGATTATTATTAATAGAGTAAATTTGCGATTTCTCTTCGTAAAATTATGTACTAAGCAATATTTGTTCTGACAATCCATTTCGCACAATGAACTAAATACGCCGTTATACTCTGTTTACTTGTAATACTCCGTTTTTAAACTATTTTATAATATCTGTACATGTAATTTAAATTGTAACTAAGCCGAATCTGTACATTAAATATTTTTTGAAAAATCTTATTGAAATAGACATTATTATCGATACAGAGTCCGAATCTATAGTTTTTAGAATTTTTGTCTGTCTGTCTGTCTGTTACCGCATCACAGAAAAACCACTTGAGGGATTTTGATGAAATTTGGTATGGTGATAGTTGGTTATCCGGGCCAACATATAGGATACTTTTTACCGCGGGAAAATATCTCATTTCTGAGAAAAAACAAAAACTGCATTGTAAGAGTATACTAATATGTAAAACCTAAGAATTTGGTTTTTGGTCATCTGAATGCGGGCGGAGCCGCGGGAAATTCTAGTCTATATATAAAAAAGACAAAACAGTTAAGAACGGTTTTTTAATCTGTTATCAATTGTTTTTTTTCTTTATTATTTGGTAGCTATCGATAACTGTTATTAATTAAAAAAAAATGTAAACAATATTTTTTATATACATAGGTGATTCTATTCATATGTGTTTTTCTTAATACTTCAAAATAATTATATTCGAATTTCGACCACTGGCGAACACTAAATTTATTGATATGCTTTATCATTTTAAATATTACCTTATATAGTTTAATAATAAGAGCAATACAGATTATTATTATCAAAGAAAAATTGTAAATAAAAATTGTAAATTCCTAAGGCAAATCGTTGAAAAACATTTAACTTTCAATTTAAAACGTATTTTTAAGAAAATAAACGTTTTTCGGAACGCCAAGCATTTCTTGTAAAGATGTATTTGTTCGATAGCTCATAAAACTTGACTTAGAGCACTAGTCCTTCAGATATATTGCTCCGTTTATTGAAAATCTCAGTTATATGCAGCCCTCCATATTTGGAAACCACTTCAAGTGGTTCGTATGAAACCGTAAGCGAAATTGAAACGCGGTGTAGCTTTTGAAGTTTGAACGTATCAGTAATATAATAATAGGCATCACATTGATTACTTAATGATACTAACTTTTAACCAAACCACTATTGTAACACCTCCAGGTAAATTTCTAAGAAATTAATTAAATCTCTAAGAAATCTATTGTTAACTGTAAAGCCGGCTTGTCCGTGGTCGTTGAGAGATCAATTGTGAATGTTATATGTGTGTATGACACTCCAAATAAAGATAGATTATATCCGGGACTAGCGACTTAAGTTCGTTCTGCTCGGGTGCGTCTTTAGTACGCGGATTTTGTTTAGAACTACAAGCGGTTTTATTTTTGCGCGGTACCCTAATTCTTCATACAAAATAAAAGCAGTCTAAGTAATTCCTTTTAGCATCAGCTATCTCTCAGCTAGTTCTGTAAAAGCTCCGTCAAAATCGGTCCAGCCGTTTAGGAGATGAGCTGGATCAAACAGACAGATAGGCAGACAAACATGTTAAAAATTGATTATTCTTACGGGTACCAATTATACTTTCTTATATGCTTTTATTAAAAAAAACTGTTATTTCAACGTAACGAACAGACACTTCATTTTTATTTATTTGTATAGCGTTTTATTTATTTATGCATTGTTGTGTGTTGTAATAGTGTGTGTATGCACGTAGGCATTTTTATGAGAGGAGTTTCGGGCAAAAGTAATTAATATAATTATACTAAGAGCGCAGTATTTTCAATCGGATTTTCGATTAAAATACAACACAAACAATAATTTTATAAATAAAAAAGTTAAATTTTTACGTTTTTTTCTGATTGGCATTGCTTCCTTAGAGATTGTTGCGGATTCATTCTTGGAATGGGATTAATATTTATATATTTGCTTAAAGAATAGTAAAGATAGCATCCTGTGCCTTTGATGATGATATTAATGAGAATTATTTTGTGCAAACCATTAGTAAATAACAAATAAGTTTAATGTAGGTATATAGTTAAAATACATTTTTTGATATATATTCTGGTACAATTTTCTTTCACTTATCTAATTTGCATAAAAATATTGAATTAATAATAATAGAGAAAATTCATAAATGTGGATGTGAGCATGGAGGTGCACTTAACCCATTTCTTCCAGTGATGACGCCAGAAAAATAATTATATTTATGCGAACATGTTTTATTTTGTGTTATTTGATTCATTTCGTTAATTCAAAATATATAAATACATATATATGTACTAATTAATACAAAAAAAATTAAGTAACAAAATTAATTAATTAAAAATTCGAAATACTGGCATTTGTAAATTTAATAAAAATTACAAAAGCAACGAGGGAGAGTCGAAATTATTTGTATTAAACTGTAAATTAGCTATACTAATATCAAAAATTATTATTATATTCTTATCAATCAAATTAATATTATATTCTATCTTTGTATAAATGCGCTACTATCTGGAATTATCAGACAAATTAAAAAATTAATAAAGATATTATAGCCATTTTATTGCGAACGGCTAACTAATATAACATTACGACCTCTAGGAAAATAGCATAATCAGAGCTTCGGGCAAAAGTTAGCAATTATAATTATAATACTAGCGGCTCACCCTCGCTTGGCTCGAGTTCGGCTCTAGGAAAACAAAAACAATCCTATCCCACGGGAACCGTACATCTTTCCGGGATGAAAAGTAGCCTATGTATTACTCCAGACTATAATCTATTTCTGTGCCAAATTTCATCCAGATCAGTTCACCGTTCTGACATGAAAGAGTAACAAACATGTTTTAATATTATAAATGTGAAAGTTTATGAGTATGGACACACATTTATAATATTAATATTTAATAATAATTAGTTATTGCCCGCGGCTTCGCTCGTGTAACTAGAGCGGGGATGAAAGATATCCTATGTCCATCCCTAGGATGCAACCTATATCTTTGCGAAATTTTATCGTAATGTGTTTACGGTTGTAACAGATAGAGTGACTTTTACATGATAGTATAGATTTTACTCTATCCCAATTATTGTTAGCTACAAATTGCCTTACATTATTTTCTTCTTACACGTACATATACTCGTATAGTGTTTTTATAAAGACGCAGTACTAAAGTTTGATGTTTTGTCATTTCCTTGCGATATGCTAATGTTGCTGCGAAAAAGAGACATGCAGTTTGATTTATTATTCCATTCATAATACAGTTATTTAATGGCGCTTAATAATGTTGAATTTATTATGTAGGACCTCTCATATTACTAAAAACTGTATCAATGCAATTTATCAAAGTTTTTTCTTGGGTTTTTAAATGCACCCTGTATTTAAAAAAATACATGTTTTTGATGCTTAACTAAGACCTACCATTTGACGGCTTGACGGCATGTTTGGCTCAGTTTGTAGAGACCCTACTTGCTATGCCAGCGGTCGCGGGTTCGAGTTCTGCTGGGGGCATTCATTTGTGTAAGCACGAATGTTTGTACTGCAGTCATGGTTTATATTTATAATATTTATGTATTTAAAAGGTTATATATGTGTAGTGTATCAACTATCTGGTATCCATAACCCAAGCCTATCAGCTTACCATGGAACTAGATGGTGATGTGGTTAATGTCCCAACATATTTATTTATTCTTTTAACTCTTATAACTTCCAGTCGTATTCGTAGTAAAGTCAATAAATATAATGTTAAAATCTGAATAAACGTGCACAAGTAGTTTATTTTGGACTTACATTTTTGGTCCAGTGGTTTTCCGATAATTGTGGTGAAATTTTAAGCGTAAAAAGCAGTTTTTATAAAATTTCGACATTTTCAATGTACCTGAAATGCTCTTTTAATATATATCTTGTATTTAATAATATGTTACGTTAAATATACTCATTTTGTTGTTTTAAATGATATTACATTTATGAATAGTTTTTGCCATCAGATTTATCCGCGTAAATATATATATTTATTGTGTGTCGCACATAAAGTAGGAAAACACACAAGAATGCACAGAAAAGTGTATATGTAGAAAAGTCTCTGTGTGTGTCTTTGTGTTATGTGTGCGTATGTGAGAGTAAATGGTCGCTAACACTCATAAACATTTTACACATGTTTCCCTTTATTTACAGACAACTATGTAATATAATTAATTATTACACTATCCAAACTAATGTTATAAATGTGAGAGTGTGTTTGTTTGTTTGTCTTTCTTTCACGTCGAAACGGAGTGATGAATTGGCGTTATTTTTGTTTGTAGATAGTTCGAGGGCTGGAGAGTGACATAGGCTACTTTTTACCGTGGGAAATCATCTAATTCCCACGGGAAAACACGTTATAATACACTCCAAAAAATATTTATGATCAGAATTACTTGAAACTCGGTATTCATATTTTGTGTTTATTCAATAAAATTAAATAAACACGTGTTATAGCATTTTTCCAAGTTCATCCTATAAGGGGGTAAAACAGGGAGTGAAAGTTGGTATAAATCTTAAACCCTTTTAGAGATTTTTTTGTAGTTTTAGCGCGAGCGAAGCCGCGGGTTCTACTAGTTAGATTATAATCTTAAATTACTATAGATACGTCAACATAGGCATATTTGGTAATTTGTTGGTAGTAACATAATAACTCTTCCATTTCTACCGACTAGCGAAGCTACCGTCTGCTTTTGTAACTAACAAGGATTAATACAACGAAAATGGTTATTCACAGACCATTATTGTAGTCCATTTGCATCGTACATGATACGCAGGGAATAAGAATTTAATTTTTTTTGTAGACATCATAAGCTTGCCGTATTAATTAGCAAGTATCCGAGTGTCTACTGCATTTTAAGGCCGGCAACGCATCTGCAAGCCCTGCGGTGTTGCAGATGTCCATGGGCAGCGGTGATCACTTTCCATCAGTTGAGCCTCCTGCCCGTTTGCCCCCTTAGTCCCATAAAAAAAAATTTAGAAGCGGAAGTACCTGTTTGACAATTAGCTATTAAACACGGTGATTTTCATTTATAAGTGATAATCGTGCTGGTAAAACATTAGTATGGACAATACAAACATTCCCTGCACATATTAATTCTTTGTTTACAAAATGTGGTTAATATCTAGTTTAATTGTGTTTACCATTAGTTACAGGCAAACAGGACCAATAAATCAAATATATAAATAATTTATCAAGAGAACAGATCAAATATATTAATAGTTCAATATAACTAATATCGATATTTTAAATTAATTTTATTATCTATACTTATATTATAAAGAAGTAAAGTTTGTGAGTTTGTGACGTTGTAGGGTTAATCTCTGGATCTAATGAATCGATTTAGATGAAATTTGGTAAGAAGATAGTTTGAGATCTTGGGAAGGACGTAGGATACTTTTTATCCCAAAAAAACATCTCTTTTTAATAATATAGAAGTCAAATAAAATTTTATGGTGATCAAAACTTTTTTTTGAATTTGTATCAAAACATATCTAAAATAATACAAGGCCTTAGAATTCAGCCCTTTTAACATCACATTGCTGGCCTTCTCTTAATAAGCCAGGCTCATAACCCACCACGCCTGTCAAATGCGGGACTTCACATGTCTTTATATAATTTTACACTATCTTTATAGGTTACTCTTTAACATGGAGGTTTTATCAAAATATTTTCCCTCGCCGTTTTAGCAAGTTTTAATCACTTTGCAAACGATTCTCACTAGATAATCTCAGAGGTATTTAACCTGAGAATTGATCGCGCTACGAAAATTGCCACACGGGACTTCAAGACAAATTAGAGATTCTATCTTGATATGTTTCTATGAGAAACACTAAGCTAGGTTGGTAATAAAATTTGCCACGGCATATACACGAGCGAAGTGAGATTAAGGCGCTAGTATAATAATATTGTAAAATTATGTCAAAGCCAAAACAACAAAACAAATATTTTTCACTACCCAAACATGATTTCACAGAAATATTTACGAATATTTTCAGTCAGCACAGTGCGAGTAAACGACAACGACATCACATTCGGGCTACATTACAACTCTAAAAACGCCTCGTTTGCATTGTAAATGCCGATGTTCGAGACCTCGCGAACCTGGTGCTCCACGAGATATAGCTTCGAATTGAATAAAATTTGTTTTCGTACTGTTCTTTCTAGTTTTTTTTTTTAAAAAGACGTATAATAGTTGAAGGCTGTTAATATGTAATTTACTTTAGTATATAACGATAGTTGAGAGATTTTAAAAATAACTTAAGTGGCCACAGAAAATAAAGAGCTACACATTTTTGCTCTTCAATGCGAATGAAAGTAACAGCCTATATTATTTTTTGCATAGACATTAATAACGGGAAAAGAGTAATGTTTATTTTAATCCTTGTATGTCGTATATTTTCTAATGTGAGATTACGCGAGCAAGCCCTTACTGCAATCCCGCCTTCTTTAGTATACTCAGGCCCGATTTTACCAACATCCCATAAGCTACCACCTACGTACGGGATCCCTAGCTTAAAAGTTCCCCTAAACTAGCCCCTAAATTAAAATTCGTTTGACCATCGTCTTTAAGTCCATATTTCGAGCACCTAAATTTAGGGGGCCTTTTAACATTTAGGTGACCCCTAACTGTCGGTGAAACAGAAACTGTCCCCTAACAGCCCCCTAACCATGCTTAGGGGATCCTTTAAACTTAGGTGTCGTTGTTCTTTAACAATTTTTTTAATATTTACGATATTAATTTAACGATTTTTATAGCTTTACTAAGCCCTCAGGATGCTTTAAAAACAATGTTTATATTTAGAAATCAAACGTGATAATAACAGAGAATATAAATAAAAAAAGTTGGCACTAGATTGTCGTGACAAATAAATAACCAAGTTCAGCTCAATAATTTTTAATATCTTAGAGCTTTATAGCCTTACAAGCCCAATGGAAAATCGGCATAAAAATCACCTGGTTGGAATTTCTATCAACGGCACAAACAATTTGCACCCTTTTCCATTTAAAAAACAAGAAGTTGAAGCAAAAGCGAGATCATTCTAGCTACCCTATGAAATATACAATCAGAGTTAATGTTCCGAAATAGGTACTTATATTAACACTAGCGACTCACTCTCGCTACGCTCGGGTTCGTCCTATCCGCCGTCCGCTTGATTCCCCATACAAAAGTAAGAAAATAGTTTAAGTAAGAAGATAGTTTGAGGCCCTGAAAAGGACATAGAATACTTTTTATCCCGGAAATCATCCCTAACGGGGGTGAAAATGGAAATGAAAGTTTTTATTGGGAAGCAAGCTAGGGACTGACCCGAGAGAAGCAAGTTTTTGTATTTTTTCTCAGAAATGAGATATTTTCCCGCGGTAAAAGTATCCTATATGTTGACCCGGATAACCAGCAATCACCGTACCAAGTTCCATCAAAATCACTCCAGTGGTTTTTCTGTGATGCGGTAACACACAGACAGACATAGAGACAAACAAAAATTCTTAAAACTATAGATTCGGCCTCTATATCAATAATAATGTTTATTTCAGTAAGATTTTCCAATAAATATCTAATGTACAGATTCGGCTTAGTTACAATTTTATTATATGTATAGATTTATAGTTTTCTATAATGTCCTTTTGACCGATTTCGGCCATGGCGGCTAATCTCACAGATACTAACCAACTGCAGAATCCAGTGCATCCAAGTGCACAATAATACGCACAGACACCAGTGCGCTTTCTATTCCTTTCACTCTCAGAGCCCTATAGAACGATTATTCAGTTAATTGTTCTGTAATTAATATACAATTCTTACAATTTACAAAAATTATACTTACCTAATTTATTTTCTCATACATATAAAAAACCTAATTTATAGTAAAAAAATACAAACTTTCATTTAATCATGTTCCATCGATAAATTATTATGTGAAAAATTAAATTCCTATAAAGTTACTAGCAATAAAAATGAAAAGGAAATTTTTGAATGGAATTAAGCGAATTTTTAGGCGGTAAAGGCGACGGCGCCATCTGAATACTCAATGGCAGGCTATTGTTAAGCACGATCGTTTATTTTTGCCTTCTAAAACGTGATTTCTTTGATAAATAATAAAGAATTTTCGATGTCATGTTTGGAAAATTTTAAATTACACTTCGGTGTTAAATCTTAAAAAAAAACAGGTAAAAAACTGTTTTATATTGAGATAAAAAATTGAAGATAAATACCTATTAACTAGAACCCAAAACAAATGTAACTATAGATTATTATAAGAATATGTTTCTTGTTGAATTTAACTACCCCCATGGAGTCCAATAATCTAACATAATATGAATATGCCACAATATCCCATTACGATCATAACAATTAAGACAGATTCTGATTCTTTTTAGCTTATATGAAACTAAAAATATTAATATTTACAGTTCATATTTAACTGAGTAAATTAATATATATATTTTTTTAAATATATGAATTACTAGACAATCTTTAATTGTTCTTGTATCTTTTGATCCTCCCAGTCTTCTTCAGTCTAAATTTATGAAGTTAAATCAATTACAAACGTTTCGTCTACGTCTTTTAGGGAAGTCCAATTTCTCCTTCGTAACATTTCATATAAATAAATCTTTCGATTTTTAAAGCTTAACAGATTAATTTATTTAAGTAGCCTTAACAGATAAAGTGGAAATCTTTAGAGAAGGCCTTTGTCGAAAGACAAGCTGTTACAACAGATTAACCATTTGCCGATAGTTATTAAAATTGTTATTTAAAATTAGTTGTAACCTTAGAATTATTTTTTAAGATCTTTGCTTAAGGCGACTTGATTAATAAGCATATTATCTATTAACGTTTAAAAAACGAACAGCAAATAAAGGCTTATTTTATTTTATTTATTTATTTAATTAACAGATATAGTAAATCTTGTATATAAAATGATTATATTACATAATATAAATATAAATATATTACTACTACAGAAATGATGTAGTATAAAAACAAGAACAACAAATAAGAGAGAATTTATTTAATTCAATTCAATTTTCTTGTTAATAGCTTCAAAGCATGCCAGTTGAGCACAGATTGCGAAAGAGAATTTATATAAAAATGTCTAAAATGTCATTTATTATATTTAAAATTACAGGTGTGGAAAACCATTATTTAAATTTTTATCATATTAAATACAAAGTGTTCGTCGCAAAAGGAGACCTTATGTGGAGAGTACACGTACTGTTTTGGCTATTGTTATATTTCAATACAAGAATCGGACAATATGCAACAGGATAAGATGGGGAAAATCTGAAGGAACAGATAGAAGTGTGCACGTTCTGACTTGACGTAAATATATAAATATTTATTACGATTGAGCTAACAGCGATGAAAGAATTTGGAAGAATAAACTCATATATATATATATATATATATATATATATATATATATATATATATATATATATATATATATATCGTATTACTTGCACTAGTTTTCAGTTCGTATTTCTAATACAATTCGTGATGTGCATATTGCATGATTATAGTAGAGTATTGATTGAAATACAGTCCCGAAACATTAAGTAAGTTTACATTATTTCTTAATTCGTTTCAATCTTACTATGAATAAAAAGCTACCTTCAATACTGACCTTTTATTAAAGTTTAAAAAGCTTTCTTTTAAACTTTAATAAAAGGCCAGTATTGAAATAATATAAAAAATGGAGAGTAAAGAACTTGAGAAATTTCAGTAATAAATGGCGTGTATTTGGACGCTGTTAATTACGACTTTTGAACTAAAAGCTCGATACATTTAAATTAAAAGCTTCAAGTTCAGGCACAAACAACACTAATTGGCATGACTATGTAATTGTCGTATCCTGGGTGCTGTACAATTTTGTGATTGTTTTAACAACATACAGTGTTACATGCGTTTATTAAAGGCAGCTTTATAACCTTTACTCGGGCGAACTATTGTGCTAGTATAGAGGAAAATAATATATTATACTAGGACCTATCTTCACTGTTTACTAGTATGAGATTTACTGTAATTTTGATACTTGGAAATGTCGAAATGTCGCTTACAAGTGTTAAAATATTCCTTAGATAATGTGTCAGAACTATTACCGCATTTTAAATTAACTTAAAGCATGAATGATAGTAAAAAAATACCTAAAGAGAAGGCTAAGGCGGAAGCGTAGCGTAGTTCAATCTACGTTATCCAAGTCGGATCTATCACAGATTTCAAAATTAATATAAAGCGCTTATAGCGCAGGGATTCTGGGTTTGAAATTTAAAAAAAAGGCCTAACAAGAAAGCTAATGCGGGAGCGAAGTGTGGCGTAGCTTCTCAACCATGAATGTCATCTAATCGAAAATTAAATATCAAAAAAATAATACACTTAGATTTAAACATAGTCATAAAATTGCATGAGGCCCCTAAAAACACTAAGAACAAATAATCAATTAAAACTATAGTAATAATATTAAAACAAAAAACTAAAAACGTATATGAAAATTAACAAAAACTAATAACTGCTTGAAAATAATATACGAAAAATAACTATGAAAAAGAGCAAAAAATATTAAGACGCGTGAATGAGTACAGATCGATTGACATAAACTATCGAACTTCGCGGTATTTCTTAACTACCCGCCAAAAATGCTGAAAGTATTCACAGATAATAAAATTAAATAAAGGTTTAAAAAATGTTTACTTACTTCTCCAGGGGCCGCGTTCCATATATGTACTAAATTTGTGCCTTTTGTCATATGATCAAAAACCTTTCATTTTTTTATGAATAATAAGATCTTAAAAACAGTTCCAGAGATTTGACACAATAATATGTACTAAACTAATCAGAATTATTTTAGTTAAGGACTAATAAATAATAGGGTTTGATAAATTAACTTGCAAATCAATTTATCATGCCTTTTAAAAACAGCACTTAGGTTTCCTAATTAGCGATTTATTTTTAGTCGTCGTAGTCGTTTATTGAGCGATGATGACTTGAAATAATATATATAATTGTAACTAAGCCGAACCTGTACAATAAATATTTTTTGGAAAATCTTATTGAAAGAAACATTATTATCGACACAGAGGCCAAATCTATAGTTTTTAGAATTTTTGTCTGTCTGTCTGTTACTGCATCACAGAAAAACCAATAGAGAGATTTTGATGAAATTTGGTATGCTGATAGCTGGTTATCCGGGTCAACATATAGGATACTTTTTACCGCGCGAATATATCTCATTTCTGATAAAAAATACAAAAACTGCAATGACTAATATGTAAAACCTGAGAATTTGGTTTTTAGTCATCTGAACGCAGGCGGAGCCGCGGGCAATGCTAGCATATAATATTACTTAATTGTACTTAGAACATTTTAAGATGTTTTGCTTACATTGTTCTGTCTGTCTATCAAAGCGAGGGTCAATTTGTGGTTGCGACTACATAGAATTAATTACTGACATTGAATACATTGAACTATATTATCACATTATATGTACTTATACACTGATTAATTATCTACATTAATAAAAAAATATAGAACAATTATTAAAACCGGTTTTTACACAAAAAAGTTTCCTTTCGTTTATTTAATTCTGTTCTTATAACCTCTTGATTTCTTTTTCATGTATATATATATATATAAATTTAGTGTTGGAGGTAATGGTTAGGAATTACTACACTAAGACAATGTTACATGTAAGTTATACAATTATATTACAACTAGCGACTCACCTCACTCACCCTCGCTTCGCTCGGGTTTGTCCCTAGCTTATTCCTCATAAAAATTTTCATCCCCATTTTCACCCCCTTAAGGGATGATTTCCGGGATAAAAACTATCCTTTGCCATTCCCGGTGTCTCAAATATATCTTCTTACCAAATTTCATCTAAATCGGTTCTGTAGATCCAGAGATTACCCCCTACAACGTCGCAAACTCACAAACCCACAAACTCACAAACTTTACCACTTTATAATATTAGTATAGATTAGTCATACGAGTTTTTTTAACGTTGGAAAATGCATGTACTCGTCCTCCTTGTATACAGGTACTTATGTGATGACTCTCCGACTAGAAAAGTTAGAACTACTCACTAATACTCAACGGTATACTCCCTCTTAATAGAGCACTGCAAAATCACTTTCGAATTCAACTACGACGCCCCCAGGACTGATTTTCTGGGACAAACCGCTTCCCGAGCAATACAGCCTGTTGCCTTCTAATCATGCATCCTATCGGCTAAATAATATTTAATGACCTTGTATTCCTTCTGCTTACGACCATTAATGGGTTATTCTTACAATCTTCTCTGATCTATCTCTCTTCCACTGAGGTAGGTAGCAAGTCCGTTTCATGGTGTTCTTGTCGTCACGTAAAAATGAATATATATTTGGGAGAGCCCTGGGTCAGCTCATGGTACTTTCTCAGAGGTTGTATTCAATGAATACTTTTGATTTGAAATAATTTTGCTCTTTTAGCTATAAGATTTTACTAGAAAGCATTGATTATATGAATATTTACTATGATAATATAATATTTAATATAATACTATTGTTAACTGTTTTGTTTTTTTTTTCATTGTCACTGCTCTAATTTATGAAATATTTTAAAGTGAAAACTGTACTGGTTCGTTTTTTATATATAATTGTTATTTATTTCTTAGTAATACTGCACTATATGCTTTCCAAATATATTAAAAATAACTATAAAATAAAAATAAATAAAATAATTTTCTTAAGAAGTTGAGCAGAAAAATATTTTATATAATATTAACAAAGCTACGAATCTAGTCAAAATATAAAGATCAAGAGCAGAATAAACTGCGAAAAAATAATTTTAACAAAAGCTAATTAATTTTTGATGGACACCTCAGAAAATTTCTTTTTAGATCAAACGCAAACTCATTTTCAACGCGACGGTGAAATGTTCCAAAATTAAACAAATGATAACTGACGTTTCTTCACCTCGCCTAAAACAATGATGGGAATTAAAGGTTTTTAAATTCTACTTAATAGTTATTTTTATAAACTTGTTTTATATATTAAGAAAAAATTAAATAAATCTCGTAACTTTAAATGCACAGACTCGTACTGTAATATTCACCTTCTGGTTAAGTTTGTTTATATGATTATTATATGTTTTTATTTGTATGTTGTGTACAGATATAATTGGACAGCAAATTTAAAATGGTATTTTTAGTTTTTAACACGAAGATGTTATTTTTTAATTTGTTTTCTGTTTCTGTACCTAAATAAATAAAATATAGTGACCGAGCTTCGCTAGGCGTAGGCGCTCTTAGGTAGATTATTATCCATGGACACAAATCGGTCCAGCTGCTTTTTAGTTTAAGCGAGGCTAACGAATGGCAATTGCTTTTTATATATATTATATCTAGCAGAACCCGCGGCTTCGCTCGCGCTAAAACTACAAAAAACACTCTAGATAGGTAGGTACACATACTTCCATCCTCTATTTTACCCCCTTATGGTATAAAATCCGGAAAATGCTAAAATATGTATTTATATATTTATGTCGAAGAGGATTAATACCAAGTTTCAAATAATTGTGATCATAAATATTTTTTTGTATTTTCCCGTGGGAATGAGATAATCTTTCGCGGTAGCAAGTAGCCTATGTTACTTTCCATCCCTCTACCTATTTCCACACAAAAATTCACACCAGTTCGTTTTGACGTGAAAGAAGGACAAACAAACAAACAAACAAATAAACACACTTTCACATTTCTAATATTAGTATGGATTTATAGATTATCCATTGTTTATAACTAATTAGTTAAGAAAGAATCTTGTTCTGTTTGTGTAAAATAACGTTTTTCAGGAAAGACTAAAAGAAAACTAAAAGAAAAATAAACTTAAAAATCAAAATCTTATCTAAATACAACACTTGATCCAAATCGTTTGAGCCGTTTCCGAGATACACAAAATAAATTTATATAAAAACAAACTCAAACTATACTTTATTCAAGACTTATTAACTAATCTGTGTTCAACTGGCGCGCTTTGAAGCCATTAACAAGAAAATTGAATGGAATTAAAGACTTGGCAATCAATTTTTACGTTTATGAATTGCCAGTACCATAAGTCTGTGAGGAGACTGAAATGTAGAGATTTTTTTATAATCTATACATATAATAAAATTGTAACTAAGCCGATATATATATAATCTGAACATTAAATATTTTTTGGAAAATCTAATTGAAATAAACATTATTATCGATACAGAGGCCAAATCTATAATTTTTAGAATTTTTGTCTGTCTGTCTGTTACCGCATCACAGAGAAACCACTGGAGGGATTTTGATGAAATTTGGTATGGTGATAGCTGCCTATCCGGGTCAACATATAGGATACTTTTTACTGCGGGAAAATGTCTCATTTCTGAGAAAAAGTACAAAAACTGCAATGTAAAAGTGTATATGTAAAACCTAAGAATTTGGTTTTTGATCATCTGAACGCGGGCGGAGCCGCGGTCTATGCTAGTACAAAATATGTCTTTAAAATGTCATCTATAGATAGATAGCCAAAGACAAAACAGTTTAGTAGATTTTAAACCTCTGTTTTTCAATGTATTTCGATTTTTTTTTGTTTAGTATTAGTTTGTCATAAAAAAATTGGAAACAGTAATTTTTTTATACAGATAGATAAATTCCATTCATATACATTCATTATACATGTTATCCTGTCGATAATGATTCTACCTCTCAACAAACGCTAGTCTATTTAATTCTTCTTCTTCTTCTCCCTGCCCATTTCCCAAATCACTTGGGGTCGGCGCAGTACTTCTTCAGTGTACTGCTGATAGGATTTGGCAAAAGTTTTACGACCGGCCGCCTGCCTGACGTCAACCCTCCTTGGGAATGCTATTGTCTTTCTTTGTCTGAATGGTGTTAAATATTATGCACTTTCGATTTTGTTGTGTTTTAAAACATTTTTTATACTATTAATTCAATTATTAATGTTATTTTTGGATATATTTTAAAATAAATTTCGAATACACAATAAATTTTGTATTGACATTGTCAAATTTTTTCTTTTCGTTTTGGCCATTATTTAATTATACAATCGTAATAAAAGTGTTAGTTAATTTTCTACTAATTTACAGATACTTATGTGTAATAATAAAAAAATGGGTGCGTGTATCCTTTACGCGCTTAAAATAAAACCTCTTTGGCAAATATCGCAAATAAATTAAAACAAATCAATGATTTAATAAGGCATATTAGTTATGTTGTATTCCACCCTTTTTTAACGTCCCACTGCTGGGCACGGGCCTCCCTTCAATACAAGGGGGATCAGGCCAAAGTCCACCACGCTGGCCAGTGCGGGTTGGCGGACTTCACATGTCTTTCGAAAACTTGCTAGATTCTCTCAGACATGCAGGTTTCCTCACGATGTTTTAATTTATTTATTAGGCATGTTACAATAATATATTTATAGAATATCATATACGGAAAAAATATAACATATATTTGTCAAACATTAACAAAGGTTACCATGGCAAGATGGCAATGTATTCTATCTCATTCTCTCGCTGGCTTATTTCTATATATTTATGTGTTTTTCTCTTTTTAGTGTCGCATTTTCGTTTCTAAAGAAGCAATGATTCTAAAGAAGTTTCACTTCAATAATTTATAATCTTTTTTTACTCATCATCATATTTTTTTACTCTCAACAAACGCCATACACACAACACACATTTCTATGGAAAATTGTGTAGCAATTCCTGTTAGAATCACGACGTCTGTATAAATTGGCTATTTCAAAGAGTTATGAAACGCGAATAAATCAAGTGGATGGTGACACAAAAATCGTTATCATATATTAAATGTCCAATGTTTGAACAGATATGTGTTATTTTTATTCGGTGACGATTCGATACCAAGGTGTATTTGAAATGATTCGTCTGCCATTGGAGACATTTAACGAATTTTAATAGTATATTAAAGCAAATCTCATTTCATGATCTCTATTTTTCTATTTAATTCTCTCTCTTTTTAAATATTTTTCTCTCTATTTAAATAAATCTATATTTTCGGATTTATTCATACTTTTCAGACGTCTTAAAATTAGTCTTTACCGTGACCATGTTTGCGAAATGAAAATTATATAATATAGTTGTAATACTTGCTTAGATTTACGCGAATATTTGACATTTTAAATAAAACTGTCTTTTCGAATTTTTTTCGTTAATGTCGGGAACCAAAAATCAAAATAAATTCGCAAAAAAAACCGAAAGTTAGTTTTTAGCAGCTTTGCATGATCCAGAAACCAAATATTAAATTGGTAACATAGAGACGCGAGCAACAACTAGTTTTAATCTTTAAATGCTCAGAAGATAGAGCACTTGAAGAAGTTAATAGTACGGAGTAATTAAGTTCACCCCAGAACATGAAACCCAAACCTATGTCAAATGCCGCCACCTATTCTATTGTGTCACAAGCTCAGCTTTCATTACCCAAATCACAGGCTTTCTACAACGACCGTTAGGTCATAATGTCCTCTAACTTTAAGCAAACTTTCTTTAGTTCTTAGGCTATTGAAATTTCACACACAAGACAAATCCGGACAATGTAATTGGAAATAATTCAAATATTAATTACTTCTCCTAAATTATATTTTTGAGGTCTAATAATATATTAAAGCCGCAGATATAATATATTTTATTAATTTTAATTTCATAAGAAGCACTATAAATTATTTTTAACCGACTTCCGAAAAGGAGGAGGTTCTCAATTCGTCGGAATCTTTTTTTAACACCCACGATTATAAACGTAAATTTCATCAAAAATAGCTTGTTCATAGAACACCTAAACCACAAAAATATTTATGATCAGAATTACTTGAAACTTGGTATTAATGCTCTTTAATACACATAAATAAATACGTGTTTTAGCATTTTCCAATATTCATTTCTTAAGGGGGTAAAATAGGAGATGAAAGTTTGTATGAGACCTATCTTTTTAGTTTTTTTGGTGGTTTTAGCGCGAGCGGGTTCTGCTAGTTTCTTATATATTGACAAACAATTTATTTTGCATTCTGTAATACCAATATTTGATAAAGAAATTTAAATTTGATTTTTATATATTATAATATATAAAAAGCACTGCCCGCGGCTCCGCCCGCGTTCGGGCGCCCAAAAACCAAATTCTTACGTAATACATATTACTACACTTTTACATTGCAGTTTTTGTATTTTTTCTCAAAAATGAGATATTTTCCCGCGGTAAAAAGTAACCTATATGTTGACCCGGATCCACCACCATGCACCACGCACCACCACGAACCACCTATCATCATACCAAATTTCATCAAAATCCCACCAGTGGTTTTTCTGTGAGGCGGTAACAGACAGACAGAAAGACAACTCGACACGAACGGTTTGGCACGGTGCTGATCCGACGTTCATGATCTCCGAGGCACAAATAAAGGCAGTAATAACTTGGTATGATTATAAGCTCGTTAAATACATAAAAAATATTTCAGCCTTATGTATAGTACAACTTCCCAAAAGCCCAAAAGTCCATTGTCAACTAACACACTCGTACATCATGTTCATGAGTGTAAGTGATGTCATTATACTGACAATAAATCTCTTAGATGACGTACTATTGTTCTCTAAAATACAAATAATTGTCGACGTAAATGTTACTCACGTTACTCGAGATTACGAGGAAATATCTAGGTATGTATATAAAAAATATTAGGTTATTCTACGCATATTCCGTTTTAAATACATACTTTAATATTATAAATGTGAATGTGTGTTTGTTTGTCCTTCTTTCACGTCCAAATGGAGAGACGGATTGGCGTGTTTTATTATGTGGAGATAGATGGAGGGTTGGGGAGTGACATAAGCTACTTTTTACTGCAGGAAATTATTTAATTCCTACGGAAAAACACGTTATAATACAATTCAAAAATGTTTTTATCAAAATTACTTGAAACTTGGTATTAATGCTCTTCAATGAAATTAAATAAATACATGTTTTAGCATTTATCGAAACTCATCCTACAAGGGTATAAAATAGGGGATGAAAGTTTGTATGAAACTGCCTTTTAGGGATTTTTTGTAAGCCGCAGATTCTGCTCGTATTTTATATTCTAAATATGATATTCTAAATGGTCTGGTATATATTTAACGTATACATATATATCTAACGTTATTTTTTTCTTTTCAAGTCAATATGATCAAGGCTAAAATTCAAAGTATAATTTATAAAAAATATGCTTTTCCGATAAGGACTAATAGAACCGACAATGGACAAAAGGTTGGAACAAATATCTGTAAAATTGCAAGAAATGTATTTCCCTATGAAACTTAATTTTGCTTGCTTTAATATATTTTAAGGACATTTTCAAAACTGAAGCCAAAGTTCTAAAAACCTGGAATTGTGGTTTTGATATACTAATTATTTTAACAACTTTTTGCAAACTCATAATATATGCCCCTTAACTTTTTAACTACAAAGTTACGCGTAGATATTGGCTGACGTCAGTATTGCCGTATAGTAATTCCAACCTTAACGTAGCCAAAATAGTAGGTATACACGATAGACTATATATATATATATATATATATATATATATATATATATATATATAGTTTTTACTATATACTGTACAGTTAAAGAAAAGTTTACGTCTAACTATATATACGTGATAAGAAATACGCAAATAACAACAAATACAACACAATTGAGAATCAGCTCTGAAAGAATGGTGCTGTATACCAGTGGTAGTGGTGCACTATAGTGCAAATAGTTATATAATATATACTTGATGTACGGCTGCACACCCGGAGGTCCTGGGTTCGAGTCCCGGGTCGGGCCAAGTTTAGTTATTGAGTCTTCCTGTATAGTAAGTCTCAGTAACAGCCTGGAGTTGGGAAGTTGGCGGTGTTTCACCCCCGTGCCTCGGAGAGCACGTAAAGCCGTCGGTCCTGCGCCTTAACTCTCACCGGTCGTGTCGAGTGGTCGTCCCACCGGAGTATGAGAGTGATAGGAATAGAGAGTGCACTTGTGTCTGCGCGTACACTTGAGCACTATAATATCTCCTGCGCAGTTGGCTAATCTCATTGAGATTGGCCGCCGTGGCCGGAATCGGCTAGGAGGACATCAATCATCAATATATACTTGACATAATTTAAAATATATTGACTTTTATTTCATTAAAGCCAATAAATAAAAAACTGAACTGACTTTTAATATTTCTTTTTCAAAGCCTATTAGCATGAACGTCAAAATCTAGAAAAAAACGCACTTCTATTTAACTACTGCAAAAACAGTTAAATTACTTTGCCAACTCTCCTATCAAAGGGTCTAAAGAAAGTGTCAATTTATAGCAATTACCTCGGGACATAGGACACTGATTATAGGCGACACTCGTTTTTGCTTAATTACTACGTAATTAGCATGCCAAACCCTTCTAATGGTAGAAAAACGGTAAGTTAACCCTTTTCGAAGCAATCGCCGAACGGCTTGTTAAATCGTTTTTGTTTTCAGCTACTCTTGTTTGTACTTTGAAAATGTTGCATATTTATTTAATTGAATCCTTGATCTAATAAATATTATGTAAGCCTGCTGATGACGAGACCTGGGTTCGATCCTCACGTCAAAATCTATACATATAATAAAAGTGTAACTGATGGCTGTCGTAACATGGAATATATTTGTGAAAAACTATCATTGGGGGGTCTTTATTTACCAAAAAATAATTATTTTTAGAATTTTTGTCTGTTTGTCTGTGCATTTGTGCGCGCTAATCTCAGAAACTTAACCGATTTGGATTCGGTTTTCACTAATATATGTGGTAAGCTTCACTTAACAATTAGTATTTGTTTTATTTCAATCGTTTCATAAATAAAAAAGTTACGTCAATTTAAAGAATCACCTAGGCACGAACCCGAGCGGAGCAAGGGTGAGTCGTTAGTACTTAATAATAGTATACACATATAGCCAGTCCATATTTGTGAAATAAATAGTGTTATCCTCTGCCTCAAGATTTACATAAAGTTATCCGAACAAGATGAGAATGGAAAGAATAGAGAATATGCTTATATTTGCATACTATACTAATATTATAAAGAGATAAAGTTTGTGAGCTTGTGAATTGTAAGTTTGTGAGGTTGTAGGGGGTAGGACATGGTACATAGGATACTTTTTATCCTGGAAATCATTCCTTAAGGAGGTGAAAATGGCGATGAAAGTTTGTATGGGGAACCAACCTAGGGACGAACCCGAGCGAAGCGAGGGTGAGTCGCTAGTATATTATATTTTACTTTATATGTATTACTATAAGTGAAATTCCTTGTCCACGCCGCAATATAAAAAAGCGGGAAGCTGTAAAAATGTACTAAAGAAGTCAACAATGGTTTAGATTTACATTAAAGTATCATAACATAGAATTTAATTTATTTTTAAGAAAAAGTTTTTTAAGTGGAAAATATTTAGTTATCATAATTTATGTACTTACGATTTGAATTATAAAAGACAAACAGTTAAAAAAACTTAAAGTTTAGTATTCGAAGTCTTTACTACGAGTATACTGTATATCCATACTTTAATATTATAAATGTCAAAGTGTATTTGTTTGTTTGTTTCTTTATCTTTCTTTCACGTCGAAATAGAGTGACGGATTGAAGTAATTTTTTGTATGGAGATAGTTAGAGGGCTGGTGAGTAGCGTAGGCTATTTTTACCGCGGGAGATTGTCTCATTCCCGTGGGAAAACAGGTTATAATACAACCCAAAACTTATTTATAATCAGGATTAGTTGAAACTTGGTATAAATGCTCTTCAATACAATTAAATAACTACGTGTATTGGCATTTTTCGAAATTCACCCCATAAGGGGATAAAACAGAGGATGAAATTTTGTATGGAACCTACTATTTAGAGTTTTTCTTAGTTTTAGCGCGAGCGAAGCTGCGGGTTCTGCTAGTTATATATAAGGTTGCTGAGTTTTTTTTGCCAATTCTTCTCAAGACTGAGGTTTTTTCTTTCCAAATTGATAGTAGACTCATGACGGTCAGTAAAAATTATATTTATTTTATGGTGAATATCATATTATACATGTGGATGTTTGTGGAGTTGTTTGTATGTTTAGACTCGTAACTAAATCACGAATTAATTGTTGAACAAATTTTGATGGAACTTTTTAAGCAGATTGACCATTCTGTAGACTACTACAGAGTGATTTTTTTATTCTGGTAACTCTTTGCAAGTAGTCCTGTGTGTTGTCCCGTGGGAGGTGTAATAGTGCAACTCTAATGCTATAATAATAATGCTATAAAACGCCGTCGGTTCACAAAATGCTCTTACAGTATTCATACAATCTCAGATTTAGTCGACGTAAGAAGTGTGCTAGAATTTACGTCCTCTCTCTCGTATGTGTATTGTGATTATATATAATGTTAATCCCTCCACAACCGCGGACACGCCGGCGTGTCAGTTAGCAATAGATTTCTTAGAATTTTAATCAATTTCTTAGAAATTTACCTGAAGGTGTTTAATGTAATTTATAAAAATCGAGTTCGAAATCATATGAAAACAGAAAGAGTATACATACATATTCAACTAGAGTAAAATCAAAGTAATATTCACCATTGTATCATTTAATGGCACCTTAACACTTATTCTGAACTAAATAAATCATAGAGAAAAAGAAAACTTAAGTATATATATCACGTGATCTAAGCTGGAAAATGTTTAAACACTTTAATTACTCGCTAGCTTATTTTATTGGCAGATGTGCATGAAAACAATGATGAGTGCTGACATTGCCTTAGACACTACAAACTTTAGTTAAAATATTTAGAAAAAAATATTACCTTCGAAAATTAAACTAAATCTAAACTAATATTATAAATGTCAAAGTTTGCGAGTATGGATGTATGGATGTTTGTTACTCTATTACGCCAGAACGGCTGAAAGTATCTGGATGAAATTTAGTACACAGGTAGATTATAGTCTGGAATAACACATATGTTTTTTATCCCGGAAAAATGTAGGGTTCCCGAGGGATAGATTTGTTTTTTTTTTCTAGAGATGAACCCGAGTGAAGCGAGGGTGAGCCGCTAGTACTATGATATTTTACTGGAGGGCAATGGATTAAGATGGCTGATATAGAAGATTTTTAAATGAACTAGATATAAATATCTATTTCGTTTCAATATAGAAATTAAAATTTCTTACTAGTGTTATCAAAGAACTCTTTTTCTTTGAAAAAATATACAAATTTTCTCTATTGTATTATACTGTAAATATTTTTTAATACTTCCCTGTCAACTTTTAGTATAATTTTCTTTCATAAAAACGAAATCTGCCATAAAATTTAAGTTTCGCTTGTTATATCGTTTCTTTGAAGCAAAAAGTCCTTATTCTCGTAGCGTCTGTAAAGCAGACTATAAATTAAAATTCCTCGTCCACTTTGGTCAACCATTATAATTGCATTAAAGACCATTTCTTTCTTATTTTAATATATTTAATTTAAATTATACAAATATAAATAACCTTTTCTTTAACATTATAATGCATTACCCAACGTTAAAAAAAAGGGTGCGTCCATCTTACCAGTAACACAAGCCTTTGCCTTACTCCAGATCATTGTTTATCTGTGTAATAAATTTCATCCAAATCCGATTATTCATTTCAGCGTGAAGTTCACGCACAACATATACACGCATACAAACTTTCGAATTTGTAATAAAATCAAATTAAAAATTAAAAAAATCCCAACCATCTTGAATCGATTTTCATGAAACATAGCTAAGAACACTCCTGACTTTCAAACACAAAAAAAATAAAATCAATATCGGTTCATCCGTTCGGGAGCTACGATGCCAGACACAGACACACATAGACATGTCAAACTTATAACACCCCGCCGTTTACATCGGGGGTTAAATACCGTCTGATATCATCTTATAATATGGTGTTGTAACAAAACGTCAATCAACTCTTGAAATAAACATAAAGAACTACTTTACGATTCACAAAATTACTTCACTACAAAGTTAAGTAATTATTTAAATGTTAAATGTGAAAGTTTCGTTCCAATTACAGACAAAAATGCTGTAGTGACCACTTAACAGATAGTTAATGAAGTTACCAAAGGCGCATTTATTTCCTTTAATTACTGGCGCTACGCTACAAATTAGCTTGTACGTCGAAGAACATTTTAACTTTTAAAAACAATTTTGACAACAAAGACTTATAATATATAATTACACTTAAATATAAAACTTAACGGCTATCAGTAATTTATATAGGCGTTCTGGTTCGGTGTTCTTGTAGTTCTTCTATACTTTCTTTTTAGGTTAATTTTTAAATGACAAAAACACAAATATCAGGCAGGATAAACTCCAATCCTGATATTTATTTTAAATTAAACCTATCTTGCTCTAGATAATTTTCGGACATAGCTTTGCGTATCCTATCTCATGTCTCATATTTTTGTTATTTGATGTTAAAAGTTTAATTCAAAAATCACGAGATGCTGTGACGTCTTCCAAAAACCACGTGATAGGGAGAAACACAAACATATTTTCATATTTACTGTGTTAATTATAATATGAATCACAACAAAATCAGATTAAAAATCGTTATTATAATTTCAGATAGATGATCAAAATCAAAAGAAGCATATGTATCAATGTTACGATATGTCACTCACACTCTTCTCAGCAGAACTGCCTTTCCGAGCTGGTAGTACCTTCCTCACGACTGACTACACTGACGCTTTCATTAAATTTTCATTTCATTTCACAAAAACAAACTGTTCTTATACTAAATAAGGTATGAGGAGACTAATGAGGGAAAGCCTATAAATAGTAACTATCTATCAGCTTACTTTTCTTTCGTTTACGTTATATAACTTGAGATTTCTCAAAATAACTAAAGAGGATTAAAATGAAAAAGGCCCTGACAAAGTCAGGGTAGATGGCTAGTAATACATATTTAACACTAGCATTGCCCGCGGCTCCGCCCGCGTTCAGATAACCAAAAACCAATTTCTTAGGTTTTACAATATTAGTATACTTTTACATTGCAGTTTTTATTTTTTTCAGAAATGAGATATTTTCCCGCGGTAAAAAGTATCCTATATGTTGACCCGGATAAGCTATCACCATACCAAATTTCATCAAAATCCCTCGAGTGGTTTTTCTGTGATGCGGTTACGGATACAGACAGACAGACAGACAAAAATTCTAAAAACTATAGATTTGGCCTCTGTATCGATAATAATGTCTATTTCCATTAGATTTTCCAGAAAATATTTAATGTACAGATTCGACTTAGTTACAATTTTATTATATGCATAGGTTCCTATTTTTAGCATTTTATATAGCGAGTACCGTGTAAGTACTAATTTAATAATTAGAGCTGGTTTAAGAGAATTACGTGTAGAGAAAGGAAAAATGTTAAATAATATTATTAAAATAAGTGACAACGGATTTAGCATCGGATAGAGCATATTGTTATAATGAATATTATCATTAGCTTTCCTTTCAGTATTTATTCTCAATCTCACGGAATTATTTAATTTATTTATATCCAAGATTCATATACTTCTGCTCCATACTGATGATTTAAAAACTTAAAAAAAACACTTAAAAGTAAAAAATAACTGATTGGTATTTTTCATTTACAATAGAATCAGATATTTTCGAAGTCGGTGTGCTTTGATTTGTATCGAATGGTAGTTTTAGTGTAGACAATAGTATTGCTACTACTATAATAAAAAGAAAGTATTTTAAAAATTCAGTTGATGAAAAATTTATCATCCCCTATTTTCTACACTTAAGGGTGGATTTTTTCAAATTTAAATGATCATTTCGGAATAAACCTCTTTCGAACATAAAAAGATTTTTTTAAATCCGTCCATATATATGACGGAGTTATGTCCGAACATACATAAAAAAAATAAACATCCGAATTGAGAATCTCCTCCTTTTTTGAAGTCGGTTAAAGAAAGACACAGTAATCAACACAAAGACAATATTCGTACTCGTATGTAATATGTATTATATACATAAATATATTGCTTTTAAAAAAAACTAGATATATTAAAACCTGTTCAAAGTCGGTTTCACATTTTTTGCCCTTATGAAGATTTTATTTATTTTCTCTTAATGTTCTATTATTTCCTGTTCTTCCAACCTAAACTACTCTTCAGAATTTCAACTCTACAGTTAAATTACGGACGTCTCTATGTAAGTGCTTTTGATCTCGAAGAATTTACTTTTTCAAGAAACATTTTAACTGGAATATCTATATAGTTACTTAAAAATTGGGAGATAATTATGTGTTTTCTTTAATAACAATAATAAGACAGGATTTTTTAATGAAAGATACATGAAATTTTAAAAAAATATTTTTAAAAACAATATTTGATTGTTTTTGTATTTATATGTATATTTATCATTATGCAAAACTAATGACAGCTACAAAGTCTAATCTGGATGCATGACGAGGCTGGCACTACTGTACATACTAATATTATAAATGTGAAAGTGTGTTTGTTTATTGTTTGTTTGTTTGTCTTTCTTTCACGTCGAAACGGAGAGTCGGATTGACGTGATTTTTTGTGTGGAGATAGTTGGAGGGCTGGAGAGTGACATAGGTTACTTTTTACCGCGGAAGGTAATCTCATTCCCACGGGAAAACACGTTATAATACAACCCAAAAAATATTTATGATCAGAATTACTTGAAACTTGATATTAATGCTCTGCAATATAATTAAATAAATGTGTTTTAGCATTTTTCAAAATTCGTCCCATAAGAGGCTAAAATAGAGGATGAAATTTTGTATCAAACCTACTTTTTTAGAGTTTTTCTGTAGTTTTAGCGCGAGTGAAACCGCGGGTTCCGCTAGTATAAAATGAGCGTCAAAAAATCTGTTTTTTAGAAGTCATGACTCACAAAAATAAAGCTAACAGCTGCATTTTAGTCGTATCATGTCATAAAATTAGACTCGATTGTAATCTAATTTATACGAGTATAAAAACAATACTTTATAATCACGTATTAGTAAAATTCTAACAATGACAAATACCGCACAGCCTAATCTTGTACTACAAAGCAAGAATTTTTGTAAAGAAGTTCCTTGTATAGCTAGGAGTACTGCGAAAGGATTTTAGAAATTTATCCCTAATGCATATGTAATAAGAGTTTAAACAGAAGGTGGGCATTTTTTAAGAAGTTAGAAATCAAGAAATTGGTGTTTAGGGTTTTTAGCAGGACTCGATGCTTACAATAGTCCTGTATATTTACTTCTTTAAAAGTTTAAATTATTCTACTAACTCACAAATAATGCACAATTTGAACAGTTCGCAGCAACAGCATAAATAAGAAACTTCTTGCGCAAAATTAAAAAATTTCTAGACGACATGTTTCTTAGTTTCTTAATACGTATAAAAAAGACTACAAGAGATGATTTTTGGTCATCCATCCCTAGAAGGGATTGAAAGAGAGATAAAAGTATGGACGGAAATTCGTCATCTTTAAAGCCCGTCATCATTTTAAATTGATTATATATACATACATACATACATACATACATACATACATACATACATACATACATACATACATACATACATACATACATACATACATACATACATACATATATACATACATACATACATACATACATACATACATACATACATACATACATACATACATACATACATACATACATACATACATACATACATAGAAAAATGGTGTTAAAGCTTCTTTTTATATTGCCGAAAAAAAAACATCGGACTGACTGCTCGTTACAAAATAATAAAACAAAAATAAGAAAAATAAATTACTTAGACAAAACCGAATGCCAATATTTACCACTTTTATAACCTGTAATCAATTATAGTCAACAAAGAGTGTAAAGGAAAACGCAACTGCCACAAATAATCAAATATTATTCATAACCGCAAATTTGATTCAGAAATAAAATCATACCATCGTAATGATTGTTTCATTTCAATCTATTTATTATTGTTGATGAAATCAATTAAATTCATTACAAATCGTGTATTAATTTGGCACAATTATAATATATTTTCATTGTTAATATTATAAAGTATGGTGGCGCACGTCACTTGTTTATTGTCACTGTGAATATTGATGGTAAATGTGACATTTTTTATGCGTGTAGTTTTACCCCACGCGCTAGCGGGAGCTAAGCTTTAAATACGTATATCATACTTAAATATAAATATTATTTCGGATTTTTAAGTATTCATTTTCTTTTTTAGTTCCCGAACTTTCGAAAGCTACAGCTATGATGCTAAATTTATAATGTTCCAAAAGTCTCAGAATTTTTAATATAAAATGTTAAATATTCGCGTTAATCTATCATTCTTATCTAAAAATGTTTTTAGGTAAGAATGTCTGACAATTGACAAGTCATGATAATTGCGCAAACAGATAGACAAGAAATAATAGGTTTTAGAGTATGTTCAGACCTTTATAAAAATTTCAAAGTACAAGTTATATTTCATTTTTTTTAACTTTATATGGATATAATTATATAATACTAGCAGAACCCGCGGCTTTGCTCTCGCTAAAACTACAAAGAAATATCTAAAAAGATAGTTTCATACAAACTTTCATCCCATATTTTACCCCCTTATAGAATGAATTTCGGAAAATGCTAAAACATTTTATTTAATTTTATTGAAGAGCATTAATGCCAAGTTTCAAGTAATTCTGATTTTTTTGGATTATATTATAACGTGTTTTCCCGTGGGAACTAGATAATCTCCCGCGGTAAAGCAAGCAGCCTACGTCACTCTTCAGCCCACCAACTCTCTCCACACAAAAAATCACGTCAATCCGTCTCTCCGTTTCCGATGTGAAAGAAGGACAAACAAACAAACAAACAAACAAACAAACAAACAAACAAACAAACAAACACACTTTCACATTTATAATATTAGTATGGACTAGCGATTCACACTCGCTACGTCCATCTATAGGTACGTTTAAACGATTAGTATGGAATAAACAGACTATCTATACTAATTATAAAGAGGTAAAGTTTGTAAGTTTGTGACGTTGTAGGGGGTAATCTCTGGACCTTCTGAACCGATTTAGATGAAATTTAGTAAAAAGATAGTTTGAGACCCTGGGAAGGACATAGGATACTTTTTATCCCGGATATCATCCCTTAAGAGGGTGAAAATCGGGATGAAATTTTGTATTGGGAAGCAAGCTAGGGAAGAACCCGAGCGAAGCGAGGGTGAGTCGCTAGTATATTATATATAGGTTTATATAAGAAATTCTTGTGTAACATTTTATGCTTCTAGAAGTGGCTGTTATTTGGTAATGAGTAAATGAAGGAATGAATTTACAGTTTGTATTATATTATTAAATATTTATATGTTTATATTGATAACATATGTCGAATAATAATAATAATTATAAAACTAATGATTATTTTGAAATATTTATGTTCTTATTAATCATAATTAAAAAATAATAATAATAAATATTTGGACAAATCGTTCAGCCACAAAAATATAACTAATCAAACACAATTTAATAAAATGAGTATCTTACATAAAAGGGTAAATAAAAAAATGAAAATGAATTAGACTATTTATATTAGAGATTATTGTAATTTTTTAATATTATTTCCCATAAACATTAAATGATAATTTTTGCAGCTTATTTCTAGACATTTTAGGTAATTAAGATTACTTCAAAGAACTCGGAAACATGTAATTATTGTTAAAAAAATGGTTAAAAACCTAGTTAATTAAACGTGCCATTGGACACAGAAAATTACAACGTTAGACGTTTTTGAGGCGGACGCTATTACAAATTAAAAGGGAAGTCCGAGCTTCGGCTACGAATTTTGTCGGCTTTTCCATTCACTTATTCTTGGTAGTCAATAACAAGCATTTTGTAATTTTACATAATTTGTTTGATATTTTTAGCCTTTTTAAGGTTGAGAAATGCATTTACGCATACCACCTGTATAGGTTTTATGGAACTTACCGGCTAAAAAGCCAGTACTACCCACTAAAACCTAACAGAACCTCCCCCGTTTAAATGTTCGTTGCGAAATTGCTTACGCACTCAACCACAACGCCCCGGCGAAATTTCTTTGACCTTGGCTCAATTTGTGTTTGTCTGATATATTTGTTGCTTTATACTATTTTCATTTAAACTTGAGTCGTTATAAAAATTACTGTAACTTATAGTAAAACTTTCATTTAGTTTTACTTCGTAGCTTTATAATTGTCATTTTTTTATTATTTTTATATATATATATATATATATATATATATACATATATATATATATATATATATATATATATATATGTATACATAAAGTTTCTATCAATTTCGCCATGGACGTTATATTAGTCGATAGACCAATTTGACATTGATACAAGTTCAAAAATCATTGCTATTATCATTTAAATATACATATAATAAAATTCTAACTAAGTCGAATCTGTACATTAAATATTTTTTGGAGAATCTTATTGAAATAAACATTATTATCGATGCAGAGGCCGAATCTATAGTTTTTAGAATTTTTGTCTGTCTGTCTGTCTGTTACCGCATCACAGAAAAACTACTGGAGGGATTTTGATGAAATTTGGTATGGTGATAGCTGGTTATCCGGGTCGATATATAGGATACTTTTTACCGCGGGAAAATGTCTCATTTCTGAGAAAAAATACAAAAACTGCAATGTAAGAGTGTACTAATATGTAAAAACTAAGAATTTGTTTTTTGGTAATCTGAACGCGGGCGGAGATGCGGGCAATGCTAGTTTATGAATAAAATCATAATCAAGAAATAGAGTTGTGAGTGTTAAAGATAATATTTGATTAAAATTATGTAAAGAAAAATCGTAACATGAATTCTAATTATTTATCATTTATAATAATTGAGAATTGAGATTCGTCTATGAGAAAAACAAAATGTCGATTCAGAAAGGAAAGAAAGACAATATTTAAAGTGAAAACTTTATTTGAGCTGGAATAAAAGTAAAAAATATTAAGGGACAAAACTTGAAAGGAAATTTCAACAATGGCCGATCAAATTTGATGGACATATCCGAAAATTAACTTTCTTTGTTCTAACAAGGAAATAATTTAATTTAGCATGAGGTCGTTTAAATTCGTCCAGGAATCGGCGAAAGTTAACGACGTTTACTTCTTCAGCTAATTATCTGTCACAAAGGATTTTGAGAATTACTATTAAATGTTTGTTATTTTTGCTTTTTTATTTACTACCTCCTGCCTGTGACTTTACATGCACATTAAATATTTATTGCTTCATACTAGCTACGTTTCGTTCGCGATTGACAGAATTGAACGACTCGGGTTCGCGAACGACCGGGTCGCCACGAAAACCATGATTCGTTCTCGTTCATTCGATCGAACTCACATCTGAAATTGAACTAGTTCATTTGAAATACGTGAATCGTCGAACCGTCGACGCATCGTCGACCGATTGATTGAACTGGTCCGGTCATTCAATCACTAGATTGATCTGCCTTACGCACGGGCCACGGCGCGACGAAGACGTCATCAATCGATCGATTGAACAGCTCGTACGAATCGGATCATCTTTGAACAGATCAGTATTGATCTAGATCTTTTAAATTGAACGATTGAAACATACTTACTTCATACCATATTCAAAAAAAAAAACAGCGTAATAATGTTTATCACGCTGTATGGTTTTTTCTACACAATAAACTTTAATCTTGTAATTTTTTTGCTTCAAAAGAAAATATAAGAACTTATTCCAACAAGTACCTACTTTTTTGCGACTAAAACAAAATATTTTATTACAAACTGAATTTGATTTTTTATGTATTAAGCTGAGTTAACTTACTTTATGAATTTTTAATAATTATTAACGAATGAAATTAGTGCAAGACATTCCATCAAGTCGACATTAATTGATGGATCTTTGTTTGGCTAAGCAGAAAACACTTATTATATAAAATGGCTGTACCAAGATTTTCATTTTATTATATTAATATAAATAAAACTAAACCATTAAAAAATACAATAAATTAAAAAAAAATATGGGATCATCCCCGTTTTCCTTCCGGGAAAACATAAAGAACATAGTTTTTTATCTTCGTGTAGTAAACATTACACACTAAGGTATAAACTAAAAAGAAATATTTACTAATACGTTAATATTTAACAATCTCAAAAATCAAATACGCGTAGATAATAATTAAGATTAAATAATGTAATTTTAAAAATAAGATGCTGATGCAAAACTATTTTTTTTTATTTCTTCATTTTTTTAGATTTTGACGTACTGTACCTTAAAATTAAATGAAATTTATTTTACTTTAATGGCATAAGCTATCCACTCCACCCTTTAAGAAAAGTGAAAGTCGATCACAATTACCTATGTTATAGAGTAGCGGCCTGCGCTGGTTTCACTCAGACCCGACAACCAACCTATATATACTACCCAGGCCTATACCTATACCCACTGCCCAGGCCAGATCTTTAAAGAACTTTAGTATCCCACTTCCCACAGTCATCACTTCCTAGGGCACCCTTCAATACGTACGGGATCAGGACAGTCCCCCACGCCAGTGCGGGTTTATGGACTTCACATATCTTTCGAAAACTTGCTAGGCTTTCTCAGATATGAAGGTTTCCTCACGATATTTCCTTCCTGTTAGACAAATGGTAATCACGTTGAAAATGGGCCACCTTTTGTCTTATTATTACTTCATATAAAGTAATAAAATACTTTTTAAATGCATTGTACTACATCATCTATACATATAATGAAATTGTAACTAAGCCGAATCTGTACATTAAATATTTTTTGGAAAATCTTATTGAAATAAACATTATTATCGATACATAGGCCGAATCTATAGTTTTTAGAATTTTTGTCTGTCTGTCTGTCTGTCTGTTACCGCATCACAGAAAAACCACTGGAGGGATTTTGATGAAATTTGGTATGGTGATAACTGAAAATGAGAAAATAATAACAAGACAAAAAATACAAAAACTGCAATGTAAGAGTACACTAATACATAAAACCTAAGAATTTGGTTTTTGGTCATCTGAACGCGGGCGGAGCCGCGGGCAATGCTAGTTGAAGGATAAAGTTCACGTATAGATATGAAAACTTTCTCCTACTCGTATATACATACATAGTATAAACCCTAATCTTAACCGATTCTGTTATTTGATACGGGACATTCTTCAACGTGAAGTCCTCGAATGAGGTCACCGGTAATAAGTAACACATGCAAGGACGTTTGATTTTTTTGATTATTGTAAAAGCATTTTCATCGTAGAAGATAGATTAAATTCCAAGTGCATTGTCAGTGTATAGTTTTCGTTCTGCTAGTGCGAACTGTTTCAATATGAAACGTGACTTGAAATGCGAATATACTCATGATTGTTCATTCGTGATATTTATTCGACAAACAAAATACGTTATTTAAATTATTTATTTTTATTGTCTAAATATTTACATATTTAACTCATTTTAATATTCATTTGGAGTTATGGTTGATAGATAGGTTTGATTTTGATTTTATAAATACTTTGTTTGAATTTGATTTGTGAATAAATATATGACGTAATTAAGCATCGCATTCTGTGTATACACAATGTATATATGTATGTCTGTATATTCATGTACGAGGCTGGTTATTTGTGTGTATGCATGAGTTTTGTTTATATTATATAACGCACAATTTCTTGGTTTTGCTTTGATTCTGTACTACTTTAACATAGTTTTTGGCAAGGACCTATTTTGTTAACGTTCGAGCTTAACAAGGTTTTTCCAAAATCATATTGAATGGGTAAACATTTTAATAGGCTTAATAACTCTAAGCCCGGATTTTACGGTCGCTGGTTCTTAAAATATAGGCAGCTAATCTTGAGAGTAGTGCAAAACAAAAATAATAATACAAAATTTTACCTGACCATTACACTATTTACCCTGTAAATACATATAACATAATAATTCCTTTGTTTTAGGCTCTCGCTAGGTTCTCTAGGTATTTACGTTAGCAGAATAGCGGGTGAAATTTAACATTCAATAAAAATATTCAACTCGGCAAAAATTGAACTCGTGGTTCTAAAGCGGAATACTTTTATTTGTAACATCTATACATATAATAAAATTCTAACTGAGTCAAATCTGTACATTAAACATTTTTTGTAAAATCTTATTGAAATAGACATTATTATCGGTACAGAGGCCGAATCTATAGTTTTTAGAATTTTTGTCTATCTGTCTGTCTGTTACTGCATCACAGAAAAACTACTGGACGGATTTTGATGAAATTTGGTATGATCATAGCTGACTTTTTACAGCGGAAACATATCTCATTTCTGAGAAAAAATACAAAACTGTAATGTAAGAGTATACTAATATGTAAAACCTAAAAATTTGGTTTTTGGTCATCTGAACGCGGGCGGAGCTGCAGGCAATGCTAGTATATAAATATTATTAATAATATTTTAAAAGACTAGGGTATATACGTTTATTAGCATGATAAATTCTATGAATCTAATTATTTATTATACGGTAGTAAATATCTGCACATGAAAAATTATAAATAGTCCATTCTTTAATACTAACTAAATTACAAAAAATTGCTCTATGGAAACTATAAAGTTAACTTTAACCATTAATATCGCACTTGACATCCATGACTTATGAAGGATAAAAAAAATGATCTTGATACATTTACGTTGCTGTGTTAAAGAAGGACAGACGAATGAATACTTTACATTTAAGTATTATGTTATTCTTCTTCGCACATTAGTAAGATTTCAAGAAAGGCAAATTCCTTTAACGTCGTCACGAAAGGCCAACATTATATCTGAAATGTGTGGATGCATTCTCCTTTAAAGTTTCCGAACTTCGTAAACATGTTTTCAAGTTGGATGTAACTTAGTACACCTATCTATCGATTGTATTAGGTTATTCATGCAAGATTGATCCAGTCAATGGAAAATATATTAAATATTTGCTATCATATATACATATAATAAAATTGTAACTAAGCCGAATCTGTACCTACATTAAATATTTTTTGAAAAATCTTATTAAAATAAACATTATTATCGATTATAGGTACAGAGGCCGAATCTATAGTTTTTAGAATTTTTGTCTGTCTGTATGTCTTTCTGTCTGTATGTCTGTCTGTTACCGCATGAAGAAAAAACCACTGGAGGCATTTTGATGAAATTTGATATGGTGATAGCTGGTTATCCGTGTCAACATATAGGATACTTTTTACCGCAGGAAAATATCTCATTTCTGAGAAAAAATACAAAAACTGCAATGTAAGAGTATACTAATATGTAAAACCTAAGAATTTGGTCTTTGGTAATCTGAGCGCGGGCGGAGCCGCGGGCAATGCTAGTATATATATATAAATACTCACTTGCCTACAACATTAGTATATAATGTATATGGTAGATGCATTATTATACTTATGCTGTGAAATGTGTAAAGTTACTATTGTTTCTTAAAACTATTTGTTTTTACTCGCGACTGCGCTCGCATAATAAGCGGGACGGGGATTAGGTAGCCTACATCTGCATTTTTTTTTAAATTATATTGCACTTTCGTAACATTCTCTTTTCTTCCAAATTAATTTTAAATTTTATGTGTAGACGCCATCTTTAATAATCAAATAATAAATTATGAATAATAAAAAAAGAGTAATCTTCTCCGTGATCATGATTCCTGTAAAGTGTAAAGCATTTGAAATATCGGGAACTAAAATTCTAAATAAATGCAAGAAATGCGAAAAGATTTATTACCTACCTGTTTTTAGCAATAGAGTCTAAAAAGAGCGACTCTAAGAGACTAAATACACATTGTTGATTTTTCAAAGCTTTTTCTCATACAAACGTTTTAGTTTTTTTTCAATGCCTTTATTTCCTAAACTTTAATTATAATAGTATTTTTTATTCATTTTGGCAGTATATGTACAATAAACTAGATAATTATTTCAAAATTTCTCGTCAAGCCAAAACCACAGCAAATCCACCCAATTATCACTATATTTACATCGTAGGACCTGACAATGAAACACACTAATTAATTTTACTTTACATTGTCAACTAGCTAATTTTTAGTTTACTAATAACTAGCGGCTTACACTCGCTTCCCTCGGATTCATCTCTAGATTTATTCCCCATACAAACTTTCATCCCCATTTTCACCCCCTTGAAAGATGATTTCTGGAATAAAATATACCCTATGTCTTCCCAGGGTCTCAAACTATCTTTTTTCCAAATTTTATCTAAATCGGTCCCAAGTTTTTGAGTTTAGTTCGTTACAAACATACACAAATACAAAAAAAATCTTTCCTCTTTATAATATTAGTGTACATTGTACTTAATAGAGTGGATAACTATGACGACTATATGTTGGCAAGATTTAGACATTCATTTTCATTATTTTGATTTTAAGTTTCACATTTTTTATCTAATATTAATTTTAATATTTGAATAATAAATAGTGTAACGTAAAATCTTGCAATCACAAATATATGAACATTTTATTTATACTCCTCTTATTAACTTTAACTGCCACATAAATAATAATAAAGACATTTTCGCAAATATATTTCAAACTTCGTGAACTCAAGACAATTAACTGGGAGAGGAAAATATGAAACAGCCAGGAAGCGATCAGCTACTTAGCAATATCAACCATATTTCATGACTTTTAAAATAAAGTAAATGATATTGTTTATTATGTTAGAATAGGAAAATTGCCAAATACGGTAAATATGTAACAATATTACATTTATATGTCGAGCACAAAAATAAAAAAAACTTTTTAATATCTATTACAAATCGGGCAGATGAATCATGAGATGATCTTAATGACCTACATTGTCTTAAAGACCATTTTTTCAATAAATCCATTAAAAATATATTCTATTGCATTTTTTTAAATTTTTAACTTCAGAAACGCCTGTGAGACGTATATAACGCCTTTGAGACGTCTAAAACTTTAGTCTCTCCCGTGACCATGATGAACTAAAAATCAAAATAAATCCGCGAAATAATCCAAAAAGATATTTTTATTTAAAATATACTATTTCCTATTAAGGAAGTAATTGGAAATCAATCTTCACCCAGAGCAGTGATAATGTCGCATGTATGCAAACATACTCGTAACGTAGGAAGTTACATAATTTTTATTGGCTTTATTATTCATATTTATATTTGTACTAGATCATATTCTTTAAATTATTAAAAATATTTTAAGTTATTCGATATAAAAATCTATGCCACCTTGTTTGCTGTTTGATCTTTGCTCATAGCAGAATTATTGTTTACTTAGACTCGCAGTTTTCCAGATTTTATTAAAGGCAATAACGTGAAAGGGAAACAGATACGGATATTGCGTTACAAACTGAGGTTTTAAACTTTATGTTGAAGAAAATGTGCTCTTTTATATAAACGTAGTAGGTGTCTATTAAATATTAAATTACCTATTTCCAAAAAACATGCAACTAAAGAACTCAATAGGATTTTTGATCAGTAATCAAACAGAAATTAGGTACACATAAATTTTAACACAAAAATAAAACATTTTCTTTGTTTAAAAATAACAAACTTTCTAACTAGTTAACTTACTAATACTTTCTCCCCTTTCAAAGTTACCTTATGTATGTATATCAGTATGACCTAAGTCTTTTCCGTCATCATGATTGCTTTAAAACGTCAGGACTCACAATAAATCCGAAAAATCCAAAAAGATTATTTAAGTTTTATTTAATGCAAATAAACTTAAATAGGTAGGTAATGAGCGTTCATTTATTTCAGACTAGCATTGCCCGCGGCTCCGCCCGCGTTCAGATGATTAAAAACTAAATCCTTAGCTTTTATATATTAGTATACTCTTATATTGCAGTTTTTGTATTTTTTCTCAGAAATGAGGTATTTTCCCAGGGTAAAAAGTATCCTATATGTTGACCCGGATAACCATCGCTATACTAAATTTCATCAAAATCCCTCCAGTGATTTTTCTGTGATGCGGTAAGAGTCAGTCAGACAGACAGAAAAAATTCTAAAAACTATAGATTCGGCCTCTGTATCGATAATAATGTTTATTTCCAAAAAATATTTTCCAAAAAATATCTAATGTACAGATTCGTCTTAGTCACAATTTTATTATATGTATAGAAGATAGGTTGGTAAGAGAGAAATGAATGGCTACAGAGCGGCGTTTATAATCATGTGATTATGTATGATCCTAAAAATAGAGATGTTGCTTGTATTTTTAAATATAGTAAACAGTCCCTCAAAAATAACCTACGCAGGAGATATTATAATGTCGATGCTTATGATGGATCATGGATGTTTTCCGAGGCACACGGTGAAACACTGCCTACTTCCCAACTTTGAGTAACTGGGACTCAATAACCAAACTTGAACCGACCCAGAACTCAAACCCAGGACGTTTGGATGCACATGTACATGCTAGCCACTACATCACCGAGGAAATCAACAGGAGGTATTTATTAATAAGTAAAAGTTTTTATAGAAGTTAGTCGTTGAAGTTAAGAAATAAGAAAATTGATATTTAAGCTTCTGTTTATATTGCCAATTGGTCTCGTCGGCTGACTGCTTGTAATAAATAACATTGGTAGACGTTTATTTTTATTAATATTGAACTACTTTTACGATATCAATGACTGCTGCTTCGTTTGCGTTTTATCGTGCATATACTCGTAACTTGCTTCTGTCGTTGGGAGACGCTGAAAGTCGTTTGACATTTTGATTTTATGCCGTCGTTCTATAAATATTACTTAATAATTTCTGTTCCCGGATATAGAAAAAGAAATTGCTTTACATTTGAAAATAACGATTGGTTTTTATTTTAAAACAAAAAAAAAGTGATTTTATAAACCTTATAAGTTTTTATTACACACATACATTACAAGCGCTGTGAGTTTGCAACTTGAGGTAATATCGGTTAAAGGTGGTAAATAGCTCGTTTGTGGTCATAAAAATAATGATTTAAATTTAATTTGCTTAAACGTAGTTTTAAAATAATTGTATAACATAAACGTAATTCTATAAAAAACTTTAAGAAACATGCCTTCGTGTCGTCAATAACTTTTTATGGTATAAGTACTATTAAGTAATAAAGATTACCTGATATATGTATGTACTAGCGACTCACCCTCGCTTCGCTCGGTTAGTATGAAATAAAATCTTTGAATTACTCGGCTTTTCTGTACTATAATATGCATGCATTATACATATAAACTTTCCTCTTGAATCACTCTATCTATTACAAAAACCGCATGAAAATCCGTTGCGTAGTTTTAAAGATTTAAGCATACATATGGATAGACAGACAACGAGAATCGACTTTGTTTTATACTATTTATTTGTTTTATACTTTATGTAGCGATGTGTGCAAAGAATATGTGAAATAAGAATAAATAAAATAAATAGCATTTTACATTTCTTAAATATAAATAAATTTATACCTACACATATTATACCTATATAACAAAATTGTAACTGAGTTGAATCTGTATATTGAACATTTTTTGGAAAATCTTATTGAAGTAGTCATTATTATCGAATAGAGACCGAGTTTCTAGAATTTTTGTGTCTGTCTGTCTGACTCTCTGTCTATCTGTGAACCTATCACGAGAAAATCACTGGACAGATTGTGATGGAATTTGTATGAGAAAAGCTGGTTATCCGGGTCAACATATACGATACTTTTTACTGTGGGAAAATATCTTATCTCTGGGAAATCTATACTAACCGTTAAAATGAACCCAGGAAAGAACCTGATTGGAGCGAAGGTCTCAGTTACTAAATATAAGCTTAAAATCCAGTCTAAAATAATAAAATACAATTGTAACATAACTGCTTTTATTTTTTATATTTCACACGCTCTAACATTTTGTAGGATTACAATAAAGATAATATACTTTTATATCTCAATGAAATATTTATGTTTCAAAATACTGAGTCTGCTGCTACGCTTCGTAGTGACCTAACGCCCGATACCTAATATCTAATGGTAGCCCTTAAATTTTATGTCCAAAACTTGACAAAGATAAGCGTTTATATTTACGATAGTATTAAACATGGTTATGTCTCGTATCTTCGGTTGTGAAAACATTTTATAATATTATTTATTTTCATTTTTATATATTATATTGAGATAATATTAATTTGATAGAGTGTAATGATTTTAAAAAGATAATTGAAAAAGTGGGTACGTCTCCATTCAGTGGGAAAACTCAACTTAAATCACACAAAAACTCACGCCTATCAGTCACTCTGTTTCGACGTGAAAAAAGGACAGACAGACAAACAAACAAACAAACAAACAAACAAACAAACAAACAAACAAACAAACAAACAAACAAACAAACAAACAAACACATTTTCATAATTACAATATTGGTATGGACTAGTATTAAAAATGTCTAGGGAACAAAAAATCCAGCAAACAACTTAAATACACATATCTTATACGGGAAATTGAATAAGCCTTATATACGTTAGAGCTACAATATTTATATGTGAAGGAAATAGAAAACCTTCTCAGTAAACCTGCTTACATAAAATAAAATTAAGTCGACCTCCAATCGGTCAACAGACCGACTATTGTGAAGAAACCGCAATCTTAAAGAGGATATTATCGTATAGACCGGATGCACCTGAAATTAAACATTAATATTATTTATATACGCCACCATATTATACCTTATTCTATACTAATATATGAAACTAACATATGTATTTATGTTAGTCATATATATAAAAGTTTAGACGTTTGGATAGATGTTTGTTACTCAATCACGCCAGAACGGCTGAACGGATCTTGATGAAATTTGCCACAGAGATAGATTATAGTCTAAAATAGAACATAGACTTTGTATCCCAGAAAAATGTACGGTTCCCGGGAGATAGATTTGTTTTTGTTTTTCTAGAGGTGAAACCGAACGAAGCGCGGGTGAGCCGCTAGTAGTAACATAAAGTTAGAAAAACTAAGTATCTAAAGCCAACATCAGAATTAGTTATGATTAACAGGCGTAAACTTAAACAAAATTACAACATAGATTTATTTATTTTTGAAAACTATAAATATTCTTATGTCGATTAAAGAAATCGATAGTTTAGTCAAATGATGAGATGAGAGATGAATTTAAATAAAATTAAAATTTCATTATCATCACAATAGATACGACAAGAAAACACCACTATCAAAATCACTACGAATTTTTTTGCACTAGTTTGCCTTACAGTTAGTGTAACAATTCAAAATTTATTTTAAACAAAAAACTTATTAATATAGGTTTCTGAGCAACTTATTAAGAAAGCTCTTGCAAGTCAGAAGTTCGCACTTATAAGTGAGTCAATTAACTTTTAATTTTGATGCCAGTCTATGGGAGAAGCACTTATAAACACACCACCTGCACCAGATATCAAGAGAACATAAAAGCTTCATAGTTTTCTATTTTTATTTGAAACCAGTAAAAGGAAATTAAGAGGAAACTCGGAGTCCAATAAAGAATGGAATTGATGACAGGCTATTTTGTACCGTGTTATATTTAAGGTTTCGCTAAAGTGATTTAAGATGTAGGTTGTGGGAAATAAAATTGTGTTACATTGATTACTGTTTTAGACAAATTGTCGAACCTATAAAGCCTGCTGCGTATGTTTTTAGCAGTTTAATTAACGTATGAAATATAATTAAGATCAAAAGCTATAAATAGGACGAGTAGGAGTAGACCAACTTCAATAAGGAGAAAGCTCACAATTTTGCTGGATATCCAAGATTTTTTTAATAATATGTTATACCTCAAGATCTCGAATAATCATATTAATTACGTACAGTCATTTTAATATGGACCTTTTTTTAGTTTACAAAATAATTATCCATACTAATATTATAAGTGTGAAAGTGTTTGTTTGTTTGTCCTTCTTTCACGTCGTAACGGATTGACAGATTGGCGTGATTTTTTGTGTAGAGATAGTTCGAGGGCTTTTTCCCGCGGGAGATTATTTCATACCCGCGGGAAGACACGTTATAATACAACTCGAAAAATTATTTATAATCAGAATTACTTGAAACTTGATATTAATACTCTTCAATACAATTAAATAAATACATGTTTTAGCATTTTTTGAAATTCATCCCATAAGGGGGTAAAATAGGGGATGAAAGTTTGTATGAAAACTACCTTTTTAGAGTTTTTTTTTTGTAGTTTTAGCGAAGCCGCGGGTTCTGCTAGTTATATCATAAAAGTAATATTTACGTCATTTGAAGTACTGTGCTAGGTATTTGTCACTCGACGCATTGAACCCGGAGCTCGAGCAATACTAGACCGATTAAAAAGAAAATTAGCTTTGCTTTTCATTTTGCCCTATAATTAAAAAATAATATTGCATAACGTTCACCTGTTCTTGAGTGCGCGATTTATAATATCGGCTTATTGATATTAAAATTAACAATGATTTAGCTTAAGGAAATACGAGTAATATACATACATTCCAATTATCACCTAAGTATGAATTTGTTACATTTTAAATTACATTCTAATCAGTAAGCAATAAAATTAAAGATTATATACATAATATGAAGCTGACCACAATACAGTAGTGAAAACCTCACTCAAATTGGTTTAGCCGTTTTTGAGATTAGCGCGCACAAACACAAAGATAAACAGACGAACAGACAAAACCTCTAAAAATAATTGTTTTGGATTCTATTGCGTTAATAAAGACCCCGCCAATAATAGTTTTTCTCAAATATCTTCCATATACAGACAGCGATGAGTTACAATTAAATTTCAATGAGTACACGTTTGGCTCAGTGTGTAGTGACCCTACTTGCTGTTACTGTGTGTGATGAGCAGAATGTTTGTACTCCAGTCATGGGTGTTTATATTTATAATATGTATGTATTTAAAGATTATATATGTGTGGTGTATCAACTATCTGGTATCCATAACACAAGCCTCATAGCTTACCAGATGGTGCTGTGTGTTAATGTCCCAACATAAAAAAAATATATTATATGTATAGATTATTGTAGAAACAATAATAAGAATAGGTACCTGTGATTCTCTATATTATCGATCTTCCGTATCCAGATCCTCGGGCGATAATATGTTCCCATTATGGAGCTTTATTCAGAGGAGGAAAAGGTAAATAAAAGAATTCATTATAGCTTTTTATGCGGTGTAAGACGTCTTTACAGATGTTATTTCAGATTATTCCTTCTTTCATAACAAGATCGCTATGATAACCGCAGGAATTTGCCTTTGCTTGTCTTGTAAATATGTATGAGATTAAATATTGTATATATAACGTAATTTTTTTATGTACTATTGGAATATTATTAAGTTAGATGTCTATAGGTATATAATGATTATATATACCAAAGTTAGTTTGTAGGTTTATCTGTTACGATGGAACAGACAGACATGACTGCTTATGTAACATTTTCACGCTAGAGATACAATAGGATAATTTTAACCTAGTACATCAAACTGTTCCTGCTAAAATCTGAAAGCCTAAACTTTTACAAAAGATATTAGATACTTGTGGATACAACAGATCAAAATGGTCTCTAACATATTATCCTAGTAATATTATAAATGTGAAAGTGTGTTTGTTTGTCCTTCTTTCACGTCAAAAACGATTAACGGATTGGTGTGTTCTTTTGTGTGGAAATAGTTGGAGGGCTGGAAATGACATAGGCTACTGTTTACTGCGGGAGATTATCTCATTCCCACGGGAAAACACGTTATAATACAACCCAAAAAAATATTTATAATCAAAATTACTTTAAAACTTAGTATAAATGCTCTTCAATACAATAAAATAAATACATGTTTTAGCATTTTTTTTAAATGAATCTTATAAGGGGGTAAAATAGGGGATGAAAGTTTGTATGAAACTACCTTTTTAAAGTTTTTTTTTTTTGGTAGTTTTAGAGCGAGCCAAACCGCTGGTTCTGCTAATTATAATATACGTGTTACATTATTTTATGTTTAAGCATCTTTTGTAACAAGTAATGTAGACACTAATAATGATTATGTGATTTTAAAAAATCGTAGGTACATACATGTATCTCATATATCGAATTTGAATAATTTTACTAATGATTAAAAATCAGAAAAAAAGCTTTCGGGCAAGCGCAAGAAGAATACCCCGCTAGAGGGTTGTCGAATTACTTTGCATGAGATGCATATTCTGTTGTTTGTGATATCACTAATTAGTACCTGAGCGACCGAGTTAGCTCGCCGTTTTTTCTTGTAAAATCTTGTATTTTCGGAAAAGATATTAAAATTGCGATTTTTCTGAACAAGATGTAGATAAACTTAAAACCCCAAATCTTATCAAAATACAAATGTTGATCCAAATCGTTAGAGCCGTTTCCGAGATACGCGAATTAATTTATATACAAGAATAGCTTATTATCCAATGTTAACAGGTACGGTTCCAATACACCACTCTTACGAAGCTTTAAAATATATCATTTTATATTTCAGCAATGTTGGTATACACATTTTCTCTGATAGCCTAAATTTATTAAAAAAGAAACTGTATATAAATATTTAGATTAGATTTTTTTTTGTTTGTAGTACAACTTGAATGGTTCCTTATATACTAGTTAATACATAAAATTTAAATGAAATACTTCTATAAAGAGCTGTGCATACTCCTAAATTAAAATTATTTATTTATGTACCAGAAAAAAAAACATAAAAGTGATAACAAATACCATGTGTACAAAAGATGACTTATCTCTTTAAGAGATCTCTACCAGAAACCCTCAAGCGTGAGAAAATGTAAAAATAATAATGAGGTGCGATGTAGGTACAAACTACAAACATCAAGTATAATATAAATATACATACACATATACAAACATACATACATATTACATACATATATCCATACATACTTACATACACAAGAAATCATGTGGTGACTAAGATAAAGTTCTTTTAAGGGAAATTTATACAGTTTTAGCGATGGATTGTCATTTATAATCTGTTCGGGAAGGGAGTTTCAGTTTTGCTGCTTGTACTGTGAAGGATTTCTCATAAAAAAGTTATGTTGTAAGAAGGTATGTTAGGCTTTTTTAGCTTAACACGGGGCGTACGGGTCTTGAGCTGGGGATGGATAGCTGTACACGCTCGCGTAAGTACGTTATATAAAAATAGCGAAATATTATTATGTTAAATTCATGTTTTATGTAAATTTAGTTACTAAGCATTTATAATAAATAAATAATAAGATTATATATGTGATATAATGAACCGGCTTTCAATTCAGAAACCTCATCATTTTTACTCTTATGAATTACAGGTACTAAATATGAATATATTCCGTAGGTAAAATTGAAATAATCATTTAAATATATAGAACATATAAAAGAAAACAAGGGCTTTAGTTATGATGAATGTTTTAAAATATTTGCTCTATTATAGAGTTCAGACTGAACTACCATCTATTTCCTGTTTTGTAAGGATTAAAATTTAATGATGAAATAAAATAAGTAGGGTAAAAAGCATTTAGACTCGCAGTTTAATATATTACGTACTTACCGCTAAAAACCTCTCTATGGTACGAAAACTTTTTAATTTCCCAGAATTATATAAAATATTTTTATAATGCGAGAATGTAAATGCAATATTTCAGCTCCGCTGTTCTAGTATTGTGTGATATGAAAACGCGAGACTTTCATACAACCTAATGTATGATCCTCTTGTTCCTCAGCCTCTGGGTCAAATATTTTTTTTAAAAGAAAAAAATATATATTCATCATTTTATCATTACGTCAAAAACGTTTATATTCAATTATCATGTTAGAGGTTTATTTTACGAATGAATGCAACTTCCATGTTCTATGGATGTAATGTAAATACTTGTTGTAGTAAATAATACGCATTAGTGGTTTAAGTAAATTAGCTTTGTTCTTTTACTTTCGCGTACACTCAAAAAATACATAGGGATTTGTAAAATTCTTTAGCATATATAAAACTGGCATTGCCCGCGGCTCCGCCCGCGTTCAGATGACCAAAACCCAAATTCTTAGGTTTTACATATTAGTATATTCTTACATTACAGTTTTTGTATTTTTTCTCAGAAATGAGATATTTTCCCGTGGTAAGAAGTATCCTATATGTTGACCCGGACAGCTATCACCATTCCAAATTTCATCAAAATCCCTCCAGTGGTTTTTCTGTGATGCGGTAACAGACAGACAGACAGAAAAAGAGACAAAAATTCTAAAAACTATAGATTCGGCCTCTGTATCGATAATAATGTATATTTCAATAAGATTTTCCAAAAAATATTTAATGTACGGATTCGACTCAGAATTTTATTATATGTATAGATAATTAATCTCATTCTATAATTATTATAATATAAATAACAATAGTATTTATTTTAAAATAATTAGGTATATTTTTAAAAACAGTTATGGTTCAACAATCATTATATATGCATGGACTGCGGTAAAACCGTATTTTCAATTGTAAATCGAGCGGTGTTGCCATCGTTTAGTAAAATTACACATTCATTGCTCATTTATTTGTGGTTTGTCAATAATTCAATAACAATTCAATAAAAATTCACCCGAATTTCTATCACATTAATCACGAGGCAATTGTAGCAGTAAATTAAATGTCCTATTAATAAAATGTCGTTTGAACTATTGTAACTAATACTAAAAAGTACAATATAATATGTATTTATCGAATTATGAAATAAATTAAAATATTTTTAGTATCGATAAATTCACATTCGGTTTATTTAATATTAACGAATCACCCTCGCTTACCCCATACAAGTTTTCATTCCCATTTTCACCCCCTTAACGAATGACTAGCATTGCCCGCGGCTCCGTCCGCGTTCAGATGACCGAAAACCAAATTCTTAGGTACATATTAGTATACTCTGACATTGCAGTTTTTGTATTTTTTCTCAAAAAATGAGATATTTTCCCGCGGTAAAAAGTATCCTATATGTTGACCCGGATAACCAGCTAACATCATACCAAATTTCATCAAAATCTGTCCAGTGGTTTTCTCGTGATGCGGTAACAGACAGACAGACAGACAGACAGACAGACAGACAAAAATTCTAAAAACTACAGATTCGGCTCTGTATCGATAATAATGTCTATTTCAATAAGATTTTCCAAAAAATATTTTATGTACAGATTCGGCTTAGTTACAATTTTATTATATGTATAGATTTCCGGGATAAAAACTATCCTTCCCAGGGACTCAAACTAACTTCTTACCTTTTATCTAAATCGGTCCAGTAGTTCCAGAGCTTATTCGGTACAAACAAAAAAACAAACAAAAAATCGTTAATATTAGTTTAGATTTTGAATTGTTTTTTTAGTTACATTTTTAACCGGCTTCCAATAAGGAGGTTTTACTTTCGTGTGTATGTATTTATATATGTTTATCGGTGACGGCAGTCTGAGACGGCTTGACCGATTTTACTATTTTTCAATAACATAATGTTTTATCTACTCTTAATATTTCAGATAATTTTAAAATTAGGTTTTTAACTAAGTTGAAAAATCTAAAAGTCAGAATTTTCGCTCAAGTTAGTTTGAAGTACTTTAAAACTGTTAAGCAAAAAAGTTATAAACGATATCTTTAAATATAAAAAAATGGGTAAAAATATTTAAACTTTGTAGAAAAAAAATACGGAAAAAATACCAATGACTTTGTTTGAAAACCTTAGTGTAACGTAGTTTTGTACTTAAAATTTTTGTAACATCCAAAATAATTTTAAATATAAAGGTCGTACAGTACCTCAGTCTACAGTTTTTTTTTGATCTGATAGCCCTCAAATGGAAAAGGAATAGGCTAGAGACCAAATTTGTATCTATTTTTAAATTTCTTGAACTGTCTCCAAAACTAAAACCCACCTTTTATAGAAGCCCTTAATTTCGATCTATTCCAATAATTCACTAAATCCTAAAATATATAATTTTCTTCCGTACGTGTGTTTGTTAACCTACTCCTCCTTAAGGACTGGACTGATTTGGATGAAATTTTGTGTGTATATTTCAATGGGTTCCTGGATGGTTTGAAAATACAAATAGACCCAGTAGGTGGCGCTGCATTCGGTGTGCCACTGATCATCTTCTAAACGGCAGGGACGATTTTAATGATATTTTTTGTGTATATTCGAGTGGGTCCCTGCAAGGTTTGAATTCACAAATGGATCCGGTAGGTGGCGCTGCAGTCGGTGTGTCACTAAACTTTCCTAAAAAACTCCATTTTCCGAGCAATAAATTTTAATTTGTTGATTAAATAAAATAAAAATTGATGTGTATATGTATGTTTCCTTTGGACTCCAAAACAGCTGAAGCGATTTTGATGAAATTTTCAGGTAGCTAGCTAATCTTCAGATTAGCCCAGCGGGTGATCCTGTGAATTTTGTTAGCGATCGGAAGTTTGGACGCAGGCGAAGCCTACCGGGTACTGCTGGTCTTCTATAAATTTCAAATGTAACGTCATACGATGTCTAGAGCATCAAACTCTTTTAACAAATAACCTTATAATATCCTAATAATAAATCAACTCCTTGGTTAAACTACTAAATTATTAGTAAATTGTAACAATAACAAAAATATATATTCCACTATTAAGTGGAAATAATGTTAATATATACAGATATATATGAATAATTAGAGATCGTTGGGGCACGTGTTTATTTGGGTTGAACAGGCCGCATCGCTCGCCGCAGGCCACTTATGTTTATTCATCGGTCGCGTCAGAATAGATTCATATGATTCGAAACAAAGTAATGATGATGTAATTTTTAATTTATCCAAGCGCAATGTTGTTGTTTGGTGTGTTATGCTTTTGAATTGAAAAATTCGCTAAATGATAAAAATAATTAAAAAAATACTTATTTCATAGTATTTTTTCGATGGTGTCTGAAACCATTTAAGTATGGACCTTCCTGTACCATTTCGAGTGTGTCATGAATAGTCAATTCAATTCTGTTGTTGATGGCTTCAAAGCCGGTTGAGCACAGATTACTTCGCAAATATCACGTAGAATAAAGAAGACATATACGTATCTATCTGCTGCTAACCATAATGCTGGGCAGCAAGCCAGCAGCCAGCAAGCACAAATTGTCGTTATATTTGTTTTTAAAAGTGCTGAAAGATAAAAAATAGAACTAATATAATGTCAAGTCTATCAGTCCATATCTCAGTTATATAAGCTATTGATTAATTTCTGTCTGTTAACACACTACGACAGGGACTCTTATAAACAAATATATTATGCACAAAACAAATAAAATACAACAATTATATATATATATATATATATATATATATATATATATATATATATATATATAAGCGGAGAGCAGAATCGCGGGCAAAGGGTAGTAAAATTTTGATTGATAGCGCTCTACAAAATAAAAATGGGGAAGCATTTTAATAAATAATAATGTCTGATTAAGTCCACAAAATATTCACCCTAATAAATATGTATATTTACGTCAATGTAATTACCTATCAAATGAATCGGAATATATTAATCCTTAATAAAGTACACATGTTCGAAGAAAAAAGCTTTGTGAATGTAATATTTTGATATTTTTATTGAGGTGGAAATACTTAGTAATATAAAAATGATTGCGTGTTTGTTGGTTTGTTAAGGACCAGCTCGATGTGATATGTATTTATCTATCTATAACTTTGTGCCTCTGTGGTCTAGTAGTTAATAAGTACGGCTGCAGATCCGTGGGTTATGGGTTCGAGTACCAGGTAGAGTCAAGTTTAGTCACAAAACTCTCAGTAACAGCCTGGAGTTGGAAAGTTCTTAATATATTACTAGTAACTCAAGCTATTCTATTTAAGTACTGCCAGAAGTATCCAGTGCACTGAGGACGGATGAGGCGAAACGAACAAGATTTTTTCATTTTATCTCTTCTTCATATTAGTTGATGGGCATGTGAATCTTCAAATCTAAGCAATTACATTATTGTATATTAATAATAATCAATTTCAACTTTTTAACGACCCACTACTGGGTGCGGGCTCTCTTCCCCTCCCGATACGAGAATGATTACTAATCAAGGCCTGTGGCCAAATATGAGTTAGCAGACTACACAAATGTATTTCTAGAATAATTTAGGTGTTCGCATTCATTGACATTTCCTCTCGATTTTTTCCTTTACCGTGTTAGCAAGTAGTAATAGTATTGAAAGTGGAATTCGCACATTGAAATCCCCGATGACCCGAGAATAACTCCACTTTGTTTCCCTACCACAGTTTTGTTATTATTCTGTCAAAAATAAATAGAAATTTAGAAAAAATATTTTTTGTGCATTTACTATATCTCGTAAGCTATAATGTTTGGTACCTACTTAGGTATACTCGTATATGTACATTTATATACAGATTATATTTCTTAGAAAGCTACAATGTTAGCATAACTTTCGATCATCTCATACGCTTAATCAACTATAAACTTAGATAATATCTATAATGTAAGGCAATCTAATTAATATATACAGTAATATAGCAGTGTAATGGAGAATATAACCGATATTAACTTCCATAACACATCAGCAAGAGTATAATTGTACGAATGAATATTTAATATCGTATGTTCGCACTCAATCTCAAATTGTAATCAGTTTGCCATAGCCGATGTCTCTTACTCGGAAAACTTATCGTGCAAATGGGAATGAGTGCTCAAATGTGAGTATTTATAGTGCCTAATATTATACTAACTAATTGATAGTTTTTACATTATTGCATTTAACGCTATATATTTGCTATCTTATCTATACATATAATAAAATTGTAACTTAGCTGAATCTGTACATTCAATATTTTTTGGAAAATCTTATTGAAATAGATATTATTATCGATACACAGGCCGAATCTATAGTTTTTAGAATTTTTGTCTGTCTATCTGTCTGTTACCGCATCACTAAAATCACCCTAAAGTAATTATTATTAACATCTCCAGGTAAATTTCTAAGAAATTAATTGAATTTCTAAGAAACCTATTGTTTACTGTAAAGCCATCGTGTCCGCGATCGTAAAGGGGTCAAAGTAAGAATCGTATATCTGTTTTTTTTTTAATTCGTTTAAAATATAGCCTATCGCCATCGTCAGAGTTACGTTGTCTTTAAACACAAGATTGAGTCATACATGCTTAAAGGCAAATAAACAAATCAATAGATATTAAGACATATACTTAGCTATAATATTTATAAGATTTAAATTCCCCAAAAGCTTCTCTATACCATAAACAATACCACCTAGCTACTCGTACGTATATTTTGATGATATTAAAAAGCACGTTTCACGAAGATTCCCAAAAAGAGGTATAATTTTCTAAGAATTTTTTCTACAAATTATCATCTTAGGGTAAAAAAATAAGCTTTATGTAATTTATTTTCAAACAATTAAAATTACATGTTTACGAGCTCTTTATGCGTACTATAACCGCAGGTAACTTTTTAAGCAGGTACTAAACAGCCATAAAAGTGGGATATTTCGTGTCTCTATTGTTTTGTTGGGTAAAAACTTTATAAGCATTAAGCCATGAATGCAAATTATCTGTTGAAACTCTCCTAACGAAATTATGGGAAAAATAAATCGTAAATTCGTAATTCAGCTGTCTTTCTATAATAAATATCTACACATTCTCTGAGAAATATTCTAGTCTGCGGGACTTTACCCTTTTTGTTAAATGATCGATACATATTAGAAACTTCGTGAGTGGCCTTTTGTCGAGTCTACCAAACTTTATCTCTACGACTTTTTTCGAAAGTGCTGCATTTTCAAGTGAACATGATGACGAAATATGGTGAAAAAAATGCCGAAAATATGTTTGGTAGACTCGCCAAAAGGTAGCAACTCACGTTGTTTCAAGTATATATTGATCATTTAACAAAAAGGGTAATGTCCCGCGGATATACGCTGTTAGCGACAATAACGGACGGAGTCAAAGACAAAAACTAGTATATTGATAAATTATCATCACATCAAATTAAGGCCGTACAATATTTAATTAACAAACACTCTAAATGTAAAAATATTATTCTCATTTGATTTATATTGTCTCATTTGTTTCATCACACATCAAATGTCGATTGAAAAAGTAGCGCAATATTAAGTATATCTTGACCCAGCTATATTATAAAAATTCCTTTGTTCCAACTGACTCAATAATGCATTATAATAATAACAATAGAAATTCATTATTTCAAGGCAGCTTTAGCTTTTTGCACGTGGTAAGGTTTAAACGTGGCCTTTCTTTGAATATCATTTTGATGGCTAAGGTAACAGAATTAATTATATAGAAGACTAGCATTGACCGCGGCTCCGCCCGCGTTCAAATGACATAAAACCGAACTCTTACGTTTTACATATTAGTATACTCCTACATTGTAGTTTTGTATTTTCTCAGAAATTAGACATTTTCCCGGGTTAAAAAGTTTTTGTATTTTTTCTCAAAAAATGAGATATATTCCCGCGGTAAAAAGTATCTTATATGTTGACCCAGATAACCAGCTATCACCATATCAAATTTCATCAAAATCCCTCCAGTGGTTTTTCTGTGATGCGGTAACAGACAGACAGACAGACAGACAGACAGACAGACAGACAAAAATTCTAAAAACTATAGATTTGGCCTCTGTATCGATAATACTATTTATTTCTAAAAGATTTTCCAAAAAGTATTTAATGTACAGATTCGGCTTAGTTACAATTTTATTATATGTATAGATCATACTGATAACATACTAATATATACCTAATGAAATAAAAGACGTTCGCGTTACTATAAGTATGTTAAAAACAATCGCTCGAGTTTTAATAACTTATACTAGTACACGCTTTCAGTTCAATCGGATAAATATTACGTCAATATATTGAAAACAAACACACAAACGTTAAACTTTATGTATTGATATAAGAAGTTTGCGTTGCTTAATATGCCGGATGGGTTCGATTTCACAAGTCGAATGCGTCCATAAATGTTTGCTCTAAATTCACATGAAGCAAAACGTTACGCTGGGAACTCTACACATCTTCACTCGTCTAAAACATTTCCATAACTAATAAAATCGTACTATCAAAATTCAATCATACATAGGGTAGTGAAAGCAAATTTGTTATTAACATTAATTGATTAAAATAATAGCGACCCGAACTGGCTTAGATCAGGTGTAAACTTCAGGAAAGTATAAATCTCACGCGCTAACCATTGTAATTTGATGACTATGTCAGAAACCTCACTTGCTTGTACACGATAGCTGATGAAAGTTTCTTCTCTATTGATCAACTATTTTCGAAAGTTTATGTCACAACTAGCATTGCCCGCGGCTCCGCCCGCGTTCAGATGACCAAAAACCAAATACTTAGGTTTTACATATTAATATGCTCTTACATTGCAGTTTTTGTATTTTTTCTCAGAAATGAGACAATTTCTCGCAGTAAAATGTACCCTATATGTTGACACGGATAACCAGCTATCACCATACCAAATTTCATCAAAATCCCTCCAGTGATTTTTCTGTTATGCGGTAACAGACAGACAGACAAAAATTCTAAAAACTATAGATTCGGTCTCTGTATCGATAATAGTGTTTGATTCAATAAGATTTTCCAAAAAATATTTAATGTACAGATTCGGCTTAGTTACAATTATATTATATGTATAGAATAAATAGTATACACATATTTATTTTCATATCTTATCAGTTTTTCCCCGCTGCTTCACTCGCGTGGTACTACGTAAAAAGTGTGCTATATATTATAATTCAGGTTATTATCTATCTGACGGCGGAGAGGGAACGCGAGGCTAACGCCTTAGCAGACCCTCTTCGTCGCCGTCGGCTGGGGGAGAGGAGGCGCCGGTATGCGCATCTTCTCCCGCCACCCTAGAGGAGCTACTGCGGGGGGGGTCTCTCGTTGACTCCCCTGCACCTCATCGGGGCGGTCGGGATGCTCTGTGAATCGAGGGCATCCCGGTTTAGGCGAGGCAGGCCCGCGGGGTACGGGCTGTCCGCAGGGGTGTTGCAGTGAATGCGCAAGCGATCCTGCACACCCCATTGCACTGCGGCGACGGGTTCCGCTGTGGGTTTTAGTAAGTAGGAGTCTCACAGTACCCTACCCATTGACGGCCGGTAGGGTCCCCATGATGGGTTTCCCCAGCGTCAACAAAAAAAAAAAGGTTATTATCTATCTATAACTGATTGTCAGTCAAATCCAGAATGTATGAACTGTTACAGCCCGGTAAGAAAAATTTACCGACATTCATCCACTTACAAACTTTCACATTGCATAAGTTGTACCCTTCAGTCCTTAACCATTTTTCTTATCAAAGTCGCGGATATTGTTAGCCCTATTTTACCTGTTGCAACGAATATGACGACACTATATACAAATTTATGACGCAGTCTTACGAATTTTCAACCGACTTCAAATTAAAAAAAAATTGTAACTAAGTCGAATCTGTACATTAAATATTTTTTGGAAAATCTTATTGAAATAAAATTATTATCGATACAGAGGAAGAATCTATAGTTATTAGAATTTTTGTCTGTCTGTCTGTCTGTTACCGTATCACAGAAAAACCATGGAGGGATTTTGATGAAATTTGGTATGGTATGGTTATCCGGGTCAACATATAGGATACTTTTTACCGCGGGAAAATGTCTCATTTCTGAGAAAAAATACAAAAACTGCAATGTAAGAGTATACTAATATGTAAAACCTAAGAATTTGTTTTTTGGTCATCTGAGCGCGGGCGGAGCCGCGGGCAATGCTAGTTTATAATAATAATGCGACTAATGTCAACATTTGCACAGATCACATATTTATATTTTGTCGCATGTAGTCGTTGTTTATAAATATGTATTAAAGAATTGCCTTTAACCAGACAATATGAATATTATATGAGTTCTATAAAAAATCATGTCAGTTACATTCTAAGAATGTAGTAAGCAAAATCATTTTCATTCATATACAGTATTCGTAATATAACTGTGTCGCTCTGAAATAAGTTGCGCAGTAGTCAATATTAGTACTAAAACAGCAGTTTGCATGCGCGAATAGCGACTCGACTTGCGGATGTATGACAAGCTTAATTTAGAGCGGCACAGTTATGATATGATTATTCTATTTCTAATTTTAGTTTGAACAAAAAACATTACTTGAAAGTCGTAACATAAAAATTAAAGGGTCATTCTTTTTAAGAACTTCTCAAATTGTATTAAAATTTTATTGTATATGTATTATAATTATATTACGAGTTAATAGTACTATATAGCACAACGGTGTTCAGATCTACCTGGCTTTGCATCAAAGCAAGCTAATCGTTTATTTGATTCCCGCTCAGGGCAAATATTTGTACTGAACATATTAAAATTAAAACTGAAGTAACGAATCTACATATCCTGTAGTTACATCTTCTTACTTTTTATATTATAGTTTTATTCATAATTTACTTTATAAATGCCTTTTTGAATGACAAACTACCATTAATTTAAAGATAATAAATATTTACAATGTACAGTAAATGTAAATAATGATTCATCTGATTCAAAATTTACCAAAAATATGAAACGTGTCAAATCTTTTCTGGAGCAAAATCTTTTGGCTAGCGTCCAAGCGTTCCTTCGTATTCGAGGTGCACTGTTAGTTGACGCGAGGTTAACCTAATAGATTCAATATTCAATTTAGCCGCGATTCGTTTTTTCCTTAACGACCTTATAGTAAAATGTAAAATATTAGAATTGATGATACAGAAATCTTATTTAGTTGTGATTCTTCTTTAGTGTTTTGTGTATAGTGCTGTGTTGAAAATTTTGTTTTTTACAATGTAAGTATAATTTATACTAATTAATTACATCATAAATCACCTGTTTTACTATAATTTTATTTAAACTACATATTCATTAGTATATGTTCTTTTTTGAAATAATTATCACAAAATATTCCTACCACGTGTTGTTTTCAAAATATCAACGCTATCGCTCTAAACTCAGCGTACCTGCTCGTAGTAACTAACATTTACAGAGACTGCAGAACTTATTTAATTTTATAGCTTCCACGTTCGTATCCTAATTAGAAATCTAGAACAGGAACAACGGATGGGCCTTGCTCACATTAATTTGATTATTTATCATGAATTAACCTTATATTTTGCAGGTCTGCAACTTTGCTTTTAATATTTTATCAGGCGCATTCGATCGATATTTGATTGAAATTTTAATTAAATGAAACTATTACATTAAAACAAAACAAACTGATATTCTTTATTGAAATAATATGTTAAATTAACATTCAAGCTAACACATTCTTTGTGATTCATGTATGTATTGTACAATTATTGTAAATGTTTGTTTCTTTGTATTTGTAGTTAATAATCAAAGGAAATGCTAACCAGATTCTTAAAATTCTTTGTCTAATGCTATGAATCACAATAAGCAGTGGGCAAAGTTTAGTATTTTAAAAACTCATTACCTAATCTTATCTACTAACATTGAAAAAAATATAAATTTTTTGAACTGTATACCTACAACATAGTATTTAGTATATATGTATTTTTTGTTACTAGGCACTTAATAACTCTTTTATTACTCACACTGGCGTCAGCCACATTGGGACATGCAGGAAAATGTGACCAAACACCACCTCTTGCCACTGTATTGACACCTAGCGAAAATAAAGGCAGTTTTACAATGGTCATAGACTCAAAAACGGAAAAAATCTACAGACCCGATCAGACCTATGTTTGTAAGAATATTAAATTTATGTTATCGATATTTTAAAGTTTAAAAAATAAACAAATTGTTTCAAAACCTAAGATTTATACAATATACGTTTATTATATAAGTATGCTATTAATTAACTATTAAAAAGTAAATTATTTACCATAATTTCGTGAAATGCGTCACTATAATTTTAATACATCCAGATACTAACTTCGCTAGTATCACGAAATTGTAGCTCTCATAATAAAGTATTCTTTTCTGCAGTATGTATGTATGTATGTATGTATATCACCAGAGCTCTTTAATTTCGATATGAATAGAGAGCGGAAACGGATGTATGTTTCTCACCATGTCTCTTTCTCTATCCTCCAGAAGTGAGCTCCCGTAACTTATTGATTGAATCAGTACTTTATTTCCAGCTCCATTGATATCATTTTAAAATGAATATAATCTTGAAATGAAAAATGTGTATGTGTGTGCGTCTATGTACATATGTTACTTCTTAATGCTTCACACTAAAATAGCTGGACGGATTTGGATTAAATTTAGTATACAGTATATGTATGGGATGTACCCCAGCATAGCGAGCGTAATTCGCTAGTTACTTTTATAAGCTAAAAAGTAAAAACTTACTTTTACTTAAACATTATTCTCATTTAAAAATCTTACTATAGTAATCCTTCAATCAAAAATCGACGTGAACCAGACACGCCCATTCCGATGGTTCATGATCACAGTGGAGGATCCCGAAGTAGATAATAGTACAGATGAGTTTGATCACCGATCTGTTGATGTCGGATATCTGAAGACCATCGAAACCAACCGTCACGCCAGATACAGTGAGCGTTGCTATAACTCCGTCGAAAACACAGATAATTCAGAAAAATATCGTGTAGAGGTAAAAATTAGTTACTATATAATTTATAAATATTTTAGATTTCTTTGATCTCTAAAAATTGTAAACCATATTTTATCACAAGCTTGGTCTTTGGATTACATATACATAAAACATACTTAAATATAAAAGTGTACTATTATAAGTTTACTCGTATTTCTCCTCCTCCTATATTAATAATATCACATGTAGGTAAATATGAAATTACTTGACCAAATATAATTTAACTTTGATTCAAAACAACACATGAGATATTTAATTTGCAAGCATTTTAAAATTTAGTCTTCTTTTGTCTAATTTTATTTCTTAATATGTTGCTTATATCATTCTAATACCATGTCTTTTTATTTTCATTGTACTTGCAAGCTTACAAAGTATCTTAATACTTAAAAATATAATTGGACTTATTAAAAGCTCTATAATGAGGACACGTTTGGCTCAGTGTGTAGTGATCCTACTTGCTGAGCCATCGCAGGTTCGAGTCCCGCTGGGGGCATTCATTTCTGTGATGAGCACGAATGTTTGTACTCTAGTCATGGGTGTTATATTTATAATATGTATGTATTTAATGTTATATATGTGTAGTGTATCAACTATCTGGTATGTATAACACAAGCCACGTAGCTTAGCATGGAACTAGATGGTGCTGTGTGTTAATGTCCCAACATATTTGTATTTGTGTCAGTTGTATAAAAGCTGTTTCTACATATGTTTATTTGATTAGAAACCGTCAAAGTGCTATAAGATGTAAAGCAGTAATTTATTTCACTCATTCGAAATTAATTATAAAGAATGTTCGAGCATTACTCAAATCTTTTTCTGTTATAAAGAAGCTAAGGTATTAAAGCTTTACAAAAAGAATGAAAGTTGACTCAGAGCGACAAGTTTATAATGAGTTTTGAATTGCTTAAGTTATATTTGACTAGCTTTTGCGCGTGACTTCCGATTAGAGTTTCCTGCTTATTTCAATTTTTATATACAATTTTTTCAATCGTTACTGGATAAACAAATGCACAAGCTAAACAGCTACAAATGTAAAATAATAGGTCGAGAAAACTTACAAATCTATAAGAAAAAATAATTATAATGTATGTAGAATCCAATAAGATAAATATTTGAAATGGCACCAATATATCTCAATCAAGGTAATCTGTGGATTTACTGAACCGGTTTTGATGAAATTTGGTAAGAAAATAGTTTGAGACCCTGGGAAGGACATAGGGTACTTTTTATCCCGGAAATCACCACTTAAGGGGTTAAAAATGGGGATGAAAGTTTGTATTGGGAAAGCAAGCTAGGGGCGAACCCGAGCGAAGCGAGGGTGAGTCGCTAGTTATTATATACATATATTATTGGTTATGGTAAAATTGTAAAGAAAGTAACATTGAACATAAAATGATTTATAAAAATTATCTAAGACGTAGATCCACAATACTATACTACAGATATAGTAAATAATGCATACTGAGTAATTATAATCTTACATAAACATCAAAAACAAATTTATACATAATATAATATTATGCCGCACATTAATTTTACTAATTCTCTCCCTAATGATATCACATGGTTTAAAAATGTTTTGTATTTGTCGATCTGTCCATTTAATATAGATCGGTGGTAGATTCCTCGTTCAATTTAATTTTTTTAAATGTAAAAAGTCACAATACAAGAGTGCTTTCAAAAGTCTACGTGAAAGTATATTATGATTTGATTTAATTTAATCATGCATTGCTAAAGAACAATTAGTAAATGGGACTTTAAAAATAACACAATGAATTTAAAAATACCGAAGTTTCCTTTGAAACCTTCAAGTATAAACTTTACATTTCATGTTTAAAGTGAAGTAAATGAAGTGGGATATATGGAAAGAAGAAGATACGCAGATAAAACCGTAGACGATGCATGTTTAAATTTCTTTGCCGTAATATCACTTTCTCGGATATTTTGATAACTTATATATTTTTTTGGTTACAGATTCACTGGGTTTCCCCAAAACAAAGTAGCAAAGCACACACTATACGACTACGTGCTATGGTAGCTGAAAATTCTGAAGTTTGGTATACAGGGGAGAACTTAACTATAGTACTTGAAAAAGATTCTAATAAGCCCCTGGACAGTCCACCCTATCCACCAAATATAACTTGTAATTTATGTAGTGAAGCAAGATATGAGGTAATAAATGTGAACTACGAGACGATATTGAAATAAATATCAAAATAAAAAAAAAATATATGACGAGTTAATGTAATAAAGTAGCTGTGCTTTACGTAGATTTAAATATAATATAAAATTTTAATTCTTTTTCCCTTGTAATAGAAACATATATTATAGAATTTACACGAGACTAATTTAATCTATACTAATACTAATAATATAAAGAGGTAAAGTTTGTGAGTTTGTGAGGTTCTAGTGGTTACTCTTTTTTTCGTTATCTGGATCTAGTATCAACTGAACCAATTTAGATGAAATTTGGTAAAAAGATAGTTTGAGACCCTGGAAATGACATATGATACTTTTCATCCCGAAAATCATCCCTTAAAGGGGTGAAAATGGGGATGAAAATTTGTATGGGGAATCAACCTAGGGACGAACCCGAGCGAAGCGAGGGTGAGTCGCTAGTATCTTAATATTCTTTTATACTTGTAATAGAAACATAATTAAAAAGAATAAACTTAAGTAGCTGTAGATTATGTGGTTCTCTGTTTGAATAACATGTTGGGCCGTATCATTGATTTATTCTACCAAAGAGTTCTCAGTACCAATCTCAATACCAATACCATCAGACCTGCGCTTGAATTTTCGCTGCACTTATGGAATAGATCATTAATCATAGATCAATTAAAATATCTCTCGAGACTAGTAGGTAGACTAGCCTTCTTAGTACGATTGTTTGTATTAATATTAAAAAAATATATATAAAATAAATTTAATTTTATTATTATAACACCTTTGAAAAGCATTATAAGCTACAATTATCCTCTGTCAATAAAGTAATTTTTTTGTGAAAGTAAATATCTCAGTGTACTCTTTTTTCAGGTAATATTCAAAGGTCATTGGTCAAGAATGACTCACCCTAGAAAGTATCCAACTAAACCTGATAATAATGGATATAGCCACTTAGTTGGCGCCTCACACACCTATAAATATATTCTATGGCAGCCAGATGCGAAAGCTAGTAACGGCTTAAAGTTGTTAGCAGAGGAAGCTAATATCTCGTTAATTGAAAGAGATATAATAAATGAAGTAAGCGTCAATTGCAAACTTTTTAATATAGAGAATTTCTTAAGAGCTAAAGTAATTTCTTAATTAACTGTACTTTCTCTTTGCGTCTAGATAAGGCGTTATGTAATGAGAGCCAAAATTACTTTTCGTTGGTTTGTCTTTCTCTACGCACGCAATACAAAGATTTAAATCAATGTGATTTATTGCATAGAGATAGAGTATAGATGAAATATAGCTCTACATAGACTACTTTTTTTATGATATATAAATAATATTATCGATATAAGTAAAATATATAATATCAATATAAGTAAATAATATTAAATAAACAAAAGTATTTTTTAAACACATGTAATAATTTAAATAGTATTATTTATATTTAATTACAAAATAGCAATTTCGTTGCAGATGTCCGATAGAGGCACACGAACGCTTATAAGGGGAAAGCGACGAGAACATCCCTATATGTCTGAACCGTCTCATTCCCTGTTCAGGGTTGATAGAAAACATCATTTGTTCTCCTTAGTAATTGCTATGAAGCCATCACCAGACTGGTTTCTAGGGGTAACAAGATTCGAACTATGCACGAAGGAAGGGTGGTTGGAAGAGAGTGAAATACCTTTATACCCTTGGGATGCTGGCACTATGGATGGCATATCTTATGAGGTATATAATATATATAAATATAAATCATAAATAAATACAATACATAAATCTTATGTATTTTATATATTATACATGTATTCAGCCCTTTCTAATGTCCCACTGCTTGGGCACGGGCCTCCCTTTAATACGAGGGGCCGTAGTCCACCACGATGGCCAAGTGCGGGTTGACGGACTTCACATGTCTTTCGAGAACTTGCTAAGTTTTCTCAGACATGCAGATTTCCTCACGATGTTGTTCTTCACCGAAAGGCAAGTGGTAATAATGTTAGAAATGATTCGCACATGAAAATATCAGATTTGCGAGACCCGGGATTTGAACCCGCTTCACTCGGTTTCCCAAGCGAGCGCATTACCACTGGGCTACCACTGCCTATAACAAATATACATATAATAATTGTAATTGAAGATAAATTAATACCTATGTATGTAGTATAAATATAGTAAGTACCTACTTATATGAACATTTTTATTTATTAATTATTCATATCAACATTCAGTCTTTGAATATATTACATTCTAAAAGCAAAAGTATACATTTAGTACTGAGTACCGTCGGCCCTTTTAAGGTAGTTAATTATATAGAATCTTTATATTCCTAAATATGTGTAAAACTTAATATCATCTTCAAAAAGGTAATTTTTTTACTTAGTACTATTTATTTTTACTATTCCGTTGTTTATGGCTTAATAGCAATATAAAATCTCAAATAAAATATATTCTTTAATGTAATAGTAATAATGAATGCTCAGCCCTTTTAACGTCACGCTATTGGATGTAGGCCATCTCTTAATTGTAGGGAAAAGGGCGTACCCAACCAAGTATTTTGTACTAGGTAGGTACTACTACATACTACTACAAAGTAGGCGTGCAGATATCTTTACAATATCTTCTTTTCCCATATAAGCAAGTTGTAGAAAATTCGCATATGAAATTCTCAATCCGAGCTTGAACCTGCTACACTGCTGTTTAAGCGAAAGCGTTACCAGTTGCCTATTGATATCATTTTCTTAATGTTGCCATGTAAAATATTTCGTTATTCTCATTTCCCAGTCGCAGACATCAGTAACTCAGCCCGTCGATTCCGTCGATAGAGTGGAAGTTGGTTCATTCAACGAGGAATCCCCATTTTATCAGATGAACTTAAACGATCTGGAGGCCTTCGCGTACCTCAAAGTGAAGAGGCTAGATGTTTATCCGCTAGATGAGGCGATTTGCAAAGAAGGTAGTGACATTGATTTATTGTATACAAGCCGATGACCGTTACTGATAAGTTATTTGTACAAAAAGTAAATACTAAATTATGTAATTATGTGGAAAGATATTCATTTATATGTGTTTTATTATATGTTGGATATATTTACCTATTTTATTTGTTGTATATGTATCTATATTAAAAATGTAATAATTTTTTGCTTTTGAAATAGGAAGAGGGTCAGGTTTATTATAGTGTTATGTAACATTTTTAGTTTCGGTAAAAAAAAATTACATAAATAACAATTCAAAACAACATATAAAATTCACAGACAAAAAAAAAATATCTCTCTATCTCAGAAACATACATTTTACAAAAAAAAAACGAATAAAGTACTTAGTATTATTTTATCGACAGGTGTCGTTTCTTAGAGCCTTGAAACTATTATGTGACCTGAAAGAAAACACGATAGATAAATTCTGAACAAATATATTTCATTGATGAAAAAACGTTGCCTTGGGTTGTTTGACCTATTACATAAAATATAAGTATTTATGTCTATATAAAAATATACTGAAGTACATGTATAGTAAGTCACTTCTACAGATCTTCAAGACCATTTTTAAATCCTAGAAATACCATATTAATGATATTTTCTTGAACGAAAAAGATCTATACTTATTATGTACTTTATTATGTATTATATATTATTATATTTTATTACATGTTATGTATTTACTTTGGTTTTATAAAATATTTGACAAGTAATTAAATAATTATATATATTATGTAGGTAATGTTAAACATATAATTCACAATATGCTTAAAGTTCTCTCCATTTTTTGAAAGATTCTGAAGACGACGAAGACGAAGGAGAGGAATATGCCTACTCCACGAATGAGGATGCCCAGTAAGTAAAACATAAATATTTTTCATATTTTTTTATCTTTTATCATATCTTTATTAAAATTCAATCTGAATGTAAATGCAGATCAACTCGTTTCTCTTGTTTCTTTTATCGGCTTGATAATGGTAAAATTTAATTTAATCGATAAAAACGTTTAATTATTTATTAAAAGGCGGTCTTTCATTAAACCTATTCATTTTACAGTTTGTTTTGATAATGATTTACGAATGATAATCAGTGATCCAAATTTATTTTAAATATTCATTATCAAGGTTTTTAGTGACCCAAACCTGAGGGAGATGTAGGATTGACAGACATTATTATGAACCACTAATAGATATAGGCTTTAAAGTAAGTACGTCGAGTATTGGTCGATACGAGACGATAAAATGTCAATTATCGAGGATACGTATAAAAGGCTAAAAGGAAAAACGTGTTTGATTTAACGGTGGAAACTAGAATATATTCGAAATAGGTACTAGATACATGAATTAATTTGTTATTATTATATTATACTCTCCACCTGAGATGAAAACGTACAGGTTGATAGAAGTAACTTATGTTAATATAGGCTTTACCTATTTAATAAATAAAAATCTATGTACATCAGGAATTTAATTAACATTATGACAATATTAAGATGTAGGTAACAGACACACATTCACTCACTAACAGTGTTTTATAAACATTAAAGTGTTTTATATGCGATTTTATTAAAATTAACTTTCTTTCAACGACTGAAATTTACCTTAGTGGGTCAGAGCTGAGTTCTGCAATTTCTACAAAATAAATTTTTAGACATAATATGTGGTACATAAAGTTTTATAAAGGGATTCTTGAACACGTTACAAAACAACCAAGGCAAATCGTATTTTATAGCCAAAGTTTACTTTAGTTTACCAAACAAATTAACCTATAACATTAAAAGGATTGTCGTAATAATATAATGGCAAGTCCATAATGTAGGTCCTAATGTAAATAAAACCACGGATATCCTTTATATTCATACAAACATTAAACATACCATAAGCATAAATAATATGTAGGTTGAAGCTGGCAGATTTTTTAATAACTCGCGAACTGTCTTTGTTATTTATTAATGCAATGTTGAGCAAAATTTTATCACGGTTGTATGAGGTTTGAATTTGAGGGATCTAGAGGTAAGAAATAAACAAACAGGTAAAAAGCCAACTAAACAGATGAGAACACGTTGACGAAGGAACTTAATATTATGTAGTCGAAGGCATCTATTCTATAATAAAAGAGTAGAGGTCGAATGTCTGTACATAGCAAAAAAATGCTAAAAACCGTGTCAGGCGGATGTAAGAAGACAAATAGAACAAATCAACAAATGTTTGTCTGTTTGTATGTTTGTACGGGCTAATCTCCGAATCTATTGGACCGATTTAAATAAAATTTTGCATGGTGATATCTTATATCCCCGGGCAACATCTTAGATACTTTTTATCCCGGAAAATTAAATGGTTCCCGTGGGATAGTTAAAAAACTATAATAACTTGTACAGCTTAGTACACAAAAACTACTGATTTGATTTTAATAAAACTTTACAATAATATAGTTCATACATGGTAATAACAAATCGGCTACTTTTCATCCCGGAAAATTAAAGGATTCCCGTGGGACAGTCAAAAAACTATAGTAACTTATACAGCTTAGTACACAAAAACTACTGATTGGATTTTGATGAAACTTTACAATAATATAGGTCATACATCAGAATAACAAATAGCTTACTTTTTATCCCGGAAAAATGTACGGTTCCCGTGGGAACTAATAGACCTTTATTAGTGTTTTTCTAGAGGCGAATCCGAGCGAAGCGAGGGTGAGCCGCTAGTACTATATACATATATACACACGCAGCTATGTATACATATTATAAAGTAAGGAGATTTACAAACATACATAGAAACATACATATTTACATATATAGGTATAAGAATAGCATTGCCCGCGGCTCCGCACGCGTCCAGATGATCAAAAACCAAATTCTTAGGTTTTACATATTAGTATACTTATAGTATATTATATTTACATATAGTATATTTTTGTGTTTTTCCCTCCCTCCCCTCCAGTGGTTGTTCTGTGATGCGGTACCGTACAGACAGACAGACAAAAATTCTAAAAACTATAGATTCGGCTTCTGCATCGATATTATTGTTTATTTCAATAAGATTTTCCAAAAAATATCTAATGTACAGATTCGGCTTAGTTACAATTTTATTATATGTACCTATAGATACGCGCGAAAAACATAATCCTTCCTTGTCAGTCAGGTAATAAATAAACTTTTTTTGCAAATAAATATATTATTATTAAAAAATAAGGGGTTTTTAATATTTATAAGAAAAGAGAATTAAATTTTTAAAATATTATGAATAAATGGTTAAAAAGTTAGTATTTACGGCAACTTTTTACGATCATATAGATACCGTAAATATAAATACAAGTCGCTATTTACAATTTGATAAAATCATCACGAATTTTTCCAACAGCGTAATTATTTATGGCAATAGATAAATAAGCCTACGTGCCTTTTTCTGTAAAGTTATTTTAAATCAGAATCGCATAGATACAAGCGGGTTCACGTCGGGCTAACTCAGGAGAGATCCCGTCTTCTTGTTTTTGCGCGAAAAATCCGGTTTTGAAGTTTTGCCGGCGCGGGGTACAACACTGTGGCATAGTCGAGTATGAATATAGAAGCAGATGGCGCATGCTCCGGCCGCAGTGGCCCGCCTCGCGCGCGATCGCAACTTGTTGATTGTTCGCTCACTTCACGCCAGTCTGCCGCGAACGATGCGTCGGGCGGTCGTGTCGCGTCACGTCCGTTTTCGCTCCCAACTTCGAAATTGTTTTACGAAAATATGTAAAGTTTTCAAACACAAATCTGTAGAAAACTGAACGCGACTAAATCACTTACTAGTGCTTATTCTAATAATAACGACCTAAATAAGTAGTTTTAAGTCATTGAAACTTAATAGGCTTACTCGTCTTACCTGCATGCTTCGTCCCACGAGTCGTGCGAAGCGGTTACCTTTATCGGATAAACGGACATTTTTCAAATGGATGTGCGTTTGTATTCTGTGATAGTGTTCGTGATTTGTGTAAATACGAGACTCCGTGAGTGTTTGTTAGCGGCCTGTGACAAGTTTTTATTGCAGTGACGTGTTCAAAATAGTAATAAAAATAAATTGAGAAAATGTTGCGAGGGGGAGAGAGGGGCTTCCTTGCTGCGTTGTTGCTGTCATTGGCAGTGGCGTCGGGACAGGGCACGAAAGGTAGGTAGGCAAAAACGGCTCTTACCTGTGCCCGCGCAACTACACAAGCCTGTCGCCTGCGCTTTGTTCTATTGCCTATTGTTCGCTTCTCGGAAACTAGAAATTTTGAACCATTCACTAATGGTGACATCATGCTTAAAAGAATGTTTATCGTAATATTACTACCTACATTCAATTGATTATTGATATGTTATCACTATTTGTAACTTGTGAGCAACTGCAAAAGTACCTAATAAAAATCAAGCGCTTACATAGGTATCTATAAATAATTAATATGGCCATTATAATGTAATATGTAGGTTCTGTCAACAAGATAAAATAAATTCTTGCTACATAAGTACATAATTAATACTTATTATGATAGTTTATCTTACAAATTGTAAAATAGGTTCTATATCTCACTAAATAATGTCGTTCTGTCCGTTTTTTCCTTTGGTATATTGCAACAAAGGATTGTAATAATATTACGGTAGGTACCGTAAAGAGTTAAGACCAGGTAAAATTTTTCATCTGCCTTACTTAATTCAATCGTCAATGTCAATAGACGCCTAAACCAATAACTAACATTCACTTTATCAATGATTAAAATTAGTTTAAAAGCCATGATTATGTTTTAAATAATATTAGTTGTTGGAAAATGGAAATATTGAATGCTATGATTAAATTCGTTGAAATAAAAAACGCGGTAAGACCTTTCAGAAGAACATAGTGAAATAAATGGATTTGCTAAAAAACAAATTAAAAAAAAGTCTACACTGGCTTAAAATTATACAGCCGTTTAATCTTTACTTTTTACTTACTCGTTTAAATTTGGCACTTGGGCATGATTTTATAAATATATAGGTACATGTTTTACAAGGAAAAAAATTAATGAGAATATTTGGAGTTTGAAATATAAACTTGATATAAAAAGTAAAACACGAGCCAGTCCGTGATTTAGAATTTGTAAACGTGTTTCTTTACGTTTGATATTCCTAAGTAAATATTAATATTATAATGATATTTTTTATTATTTTTTTAAATTCACGCTAAACATTGATGTTAGGTAGAGAAGCAGGTAGTAAATTGTCTTTAAAAACGATACAGATTATTGATTTTTAAGTATAATTATAAATACACACAAGTTACAACTAATTATGCAAAACTATCTCTTAAAAAAACTTTGAAAATTGATACGATTTTTATAATGAAGCATAAAAACCGGTCTCTCCACACCTCTACCCTTATCATGTAAACTGTTAAGTGAAGGCGTAAGATTAGATTTTTTTGCCTAGCTACTTATCCCGAATAAGTAAGATCTTTTTCTTTAGAAATTCCACTCGAAAATATTTTCTTACATTGTTTTAATTTTAAAAGGAAAGTATTACTTTTAAAACATTCATGAAACTTTTTTTGGCCATTATCTATATATCTCTATGCATTTTTTTTCAAGTACAGATTTAAATTGAAAAAGGCATGCTAATAACCATTTACGTAAAAGAAAATATCAATTAAACAATTTTAAAGCCAAACCCCTAATTAAGTATTCGGGATCTCAGCAACGGTTCCATTCTTGTCAGAAGAGAAACGTTTTTGCACTCATAATCTCTTTTATTTTTACTCTCAATGTTAGAAGTTTTTATTATATAAAGGAATTTCTCACGAAAATTAAAATGGCAATAAAATCTCATTGCGTTGAATTGCAAAGACAAAAGTTTCATAAGATTATTATCTCAAAAATTTCTCTTTAACTCTTAAGTAAGTAGAAACTTGCTCTAACTTTAGGGATCAAAGTCATCAAAGATATTCTATACATGGTTCTTCTAGATGCCTATTAGGGCTTAAGTTTGCTCAAAGGCTCGACTAAGCCATATTAAGAACAACCGGCCCAGACATGCAAAACCGAGAACTTGTTTGAAGTAATTACGTTTTCAATAAGTATACACTGTACTATACGATAATGGTATAGTCGTGCATTATGTCTGTTCTATATTTCTTAATCGGATTTGTGTACTCATACCAGCTGGAATTTTATTAATGATCTAGTTTAATTGCTTTAGCATTTATAACTGACCATTTTATTCAATTTACAATATAGGTATAACGTTTCTCAACACATTGCATGTAAAAGTCTAATAAATTTAATTGGAAAAATGTAATAATTTATGTATTACACTAAAACCGTCTGATATAGCGTATTTTTTAAGTTGTTGTATTTTAATGTTAGGCTTTAGGATAAGCTCGATATATTTTCTAATACCATTTTAAAGAAATTTTAATAAAATTTCAACAGTTCTATTTCAATTGTTTTGATCAAAAAATAAAATTTGAGCTTCCGTTACTATAGGACCCCATGTAAAGCTTGTGTCATATTAGTAATTGTAAATTAAAAATACAAAATAAATGCCCGAATCCGCACACAGTAGACGGTTGAAAAAAAAACGGTTATACTCAATCAAAAATATTTAAAGTACTTAGTGGTTACAAAATTCTTTCATACGTTTGAATCACTAAGTTTATCATACGCAAGTGAAAACTTGAACACTTGCTTATTTATTTCAATTCTTGTACAACTACCATTTTGTGATTGCTATTATTATAAACCTCTTGTAACCCGACCAGTCAACTAATAACAATATCCTGTCCTTAACACAATAAGTCATTCATTAACCTTAATTTATACTCCTTGCAACACACCTCACTACAGATAATTTGAGAATGTAAATTTACATTTTTAGTTTTACATTTGTTACACAATGCGTTTATACTTTACGTGAGTTTAAAAAGCTATAAAGTGAAGCGGCAGTGTATAGTGCATTGTGTTTAAGTTCATTCGCATGCGCTGGCGCGCTATGGCTTCTGTGACGGCTGCCATTGCGATGACGTCATGTCGACGTGGTTGCCGACCGCATTTTATAAGAAGAATTCCTGAGTTTATATTATAACTAGCATTGCCCGCGGCTCCACCCGTGTTCAGATAAACAAAAACCAAATTCTTAGGTTTTACATATTAGTATACTCTTACATTGCAGTTTTTGTATTTTTTCTCAGAAATGAGACATTTTCCCGGGGTAAAATGTATACTATATCTTGACCCGGATAACCATACTATATCAAATTTCATCAAAATCCCTCCAAGGTTTTTCTGTGATGCGGTAACAGACAGATAGACAGACAAAAATTCTAAAAACTCTAGATTCTGCCTGTGTATCGATAATAATTTTATTTCAATACGATTTTCCAAAAATATTTAATGTACAGATTCGGCTTACTTACAATTTTATCATATGTATAGATTTCAATTATCAATAATTATGTTATAGAAACAGTATTTACAATACAGGTTTAGCAAGTACAAGAGCAGTGTGGATTTTATATATTATTATTTAATTTAGTTAATGTTTTTCGCTTAGTTGCTTAATGCTATATATTTACTTCGTAAGTAATTGATGTTGCATGCGGTTTTTAATTAAATAATTTGTTTAAGACTGTATTTTTAATTATAGTTTCATAGTATACTTAATAACTTATATTTTTAGCTAAGTATTTGAAACCATTAACCAACATACACTAAGCGTAATAGAGCGGACAATGATGTCAATACGTATTATGTATATCTAATATGTACATATAACTATAGGACTAAGGTGTTAGTACTTTTATCAGACAAATAAAAAAAAATGTGTAATCGCTAGTTGCCTTAATATTTTGGGAGTATACATTTTTAATATTATAAACCACAAAGATAATATGTAATTGTTATCTAGACCATTTGAGAAATTTAGAACATTCGCAGAGGTTATAGGTCAACGTGAGTGTACATGCCAGATCAAATACGAATTTCACAACAAATAGCTTTAAATTGCAAGCAATAATTAATAGTTGAACTAAAAACGGTAACAGTAACTAATAAGGTTCTAAAGTATCGATTTCTTTGAGCGAATAAGATGATTTAATTTTTTTGGTACTGGCTTAGTTAGCCCGGTTTCTGTAAATAGGTTTTCTTTACTGTTTGAAATAGAAGTTGGTTGTACATATTTTAAAATAGCCCCATCTCTATACATATCACATATCTAGGTATACATATAATAAAATTGTATCTAAGACGAATCTATACTTTAAATATTTTTTGGAAAATCTTATTGAAATAAACATCATTATGGAAACAGAGGCCGAATCTATAGTTTTTAGAATTTATGTCTGCCTGTTACCGGATCATAGAAAAACCACTGGAGGGATTTTGATGAAATTTGGTATGGTGATAGCTGGTTATCCGGGTCAACATATAAGATACTTTTTGCCGCGGGAAAATATTCCATTTCGGAGAAAAAATAAAAAAACTGCAATGTAAGTGTAATGTTCGGTGGTCAGGAGGGGTCTTGAGATACAAACAGCAGCGTGACGTTGATAGATATTTATTTCCGTCTTCTGATAAGGGTAATGGACCTACAATGTCCAGAGCTATTTTTTGAAATGCGTTTGTAGAAGTTGAGGTAATTTCCATAGGCTTTATTATTATTTTTTCTATTTATTTTATTCTTTTGACAAGATTCACATTTCTTAATAAAATCTTTCATATCTTTTTTCATAGTGTCCCATTGATAGTTGGCTTTAATTTTCTTATAAGTTTTATGAAAGCCTGTATGCCCTGACATAACATTTGAATGATTTTCTTCTAAAATAGATGGTATATATTTTTTTATTTTAAACAATTTCGCAATTTTTTTTTAAATTATAAGTAAAATCTGCTCCTTGATCAGTTAATAATATCTCTGGTATTCCAAATTTACATATAAAATTACGAACAAAACAATCTGCAATCGTTTCAGAATCATGTTTAGGCAATGGATATGCCTGAGTGTATTTTGTTAAGTCATCCTGCAATGTTAAAATGTATTTATTTCAATAGAGAACCCTAATTTGAAAGAGGGACTAATACTAGATAAAATTAAGATATCAGATGGTGTGTATTTATGTCCAAGCATTGTAAAAGTTGAAAAATAAGAATATAACTAAAATTAATTTTGTACCATTGAAAATTCATGAAAAATTAGTTTTAGAAAGTTTGAATTTAGCAGGTCATAAGATAGATAATATTAATGATATTATTGACCAAATGGAAAATGAAACAATTTTTTATAAGGTTGTTAATAATGTTTATTTTGCTTATATATTTTTCTCTATTTTAAAAATGTTTATGATTTATATACTATATCGTGTAGCTAGATATTTATGGAGAAGACATTTCTTTTGTAATAGAAATGATAGATTATTAGCATTAGAAGATACCAGAACTTGTTGTGCAATAATTACAAATTGTATAACTTTAAAGGTAAACAACGATAATAGAGAAAGAGATATTGAATTAGAGGAAATGCCCTCTACATCAGAGAATTCAGATACACCTCTAAGGCGTAGTGCAAGAATTGCACAGTTAAAGGTGAATTAATTATGTATAAGTAATTTAAGATTTTGATTATAATTATTGTTTTTAAATTGGATATAATATGATTTTATTGTTAAAAAAATGTATACCTTCAATGATTTGATTTTATTGTGTTTAGTATTGTATCATGAGTTATGAAATGTTTTATTACTTAGTTCGTTTTTTAATATTGAGTTTTAAAATAAACTATGTTTATTTTCTTAAAGGGGGAGGATTGTAATGTTTACATATTTTTAATCAATTGTACTTTAATATTATATCAAAGATAAACAACATTTAGACTTATTGTACTTTAATGTTATATAAACAACATTTAGAATTATCAAATTACCAGTCAATCAATGAGTGTAGAGTGCAGAGACTGTTTGTTTACTTTCCCAAATGTGTTTACAGTTGTATTGGCTTATATGTCCTCCACCCATAATGTTAGTGAGTTCTTTGAGTTCCTTGAGTTCCTTCGGACCTCCGAGTCAGCTACAGTATAGCAAGTAAGAAAGTTAAAATTTAAAGTTATAGTTAACTGTCGTGTGATAAATAAATATCAACGTCACGCTGCTGTTTGTATCTCAAGACCCCTCCTGACCACCGAACATTACATAAGAATATACTAATATTATGTTAAATCTAAGAAATTGGATTTTGGTCATCTGAGCGCGGGCGGACCCGCGGGCAATGGTAGTTAACACCTCCAGGTAAATTTCTAAGAAATTAATTTAAATTCTAAGAAATCTATTGTTAACTGACACGCCGGCGTGTCCGCGGTTGTGGAGGGATTAAAAATATGTAGCTTACATTCACTTGTGATAATATTTGTAATATTTAAAGTATTATTAAATTTAACTTATCATACTTAGAAATCTACGAAACCGTGCAGAGATATTGCTAATATGGATAACAGGAGTTTAAGTTTGCAATTGATGATAACGATTAACGGTGAATGACGACTATTGGCCGCGAGCTATCGATAAAATGATAACAAACTAGCTCAGAGATTGTGCATGTAATACTTAACAGTAAAACCATGCAGGCACGCGATTTATCCAATTTTGAATCCAACTGGTTTTAATTTGGCAGTAAGTAATTATCCATTTAATGAAACCCAACCGTTAGAACGATTATAGGGTTTAATTTAGTTCCAATTCTGCCTCTACGTTTTAATAGAGTAGAGAATTAAAATGGTTATTATATAGCACAATAGAAATGGAAAATTACGCTGTTTTATAATAGCTGCTCATTGAAAATTCTAGTTTATGTCACAGAGATAGATATTTTATCTCTTGTGAAGAATCGACAAAAGGTAATTTGATCATGCCAATATCGTGGCAGCCGCTGTCAAGTAGGCATCTAATGGAAATCAGATGTAGCTGTTCGAATAGAGAATGGAAAATGAGTATTCGTTACGTGTGCAATTAGTTATAAATTATAATATTTCTAGATACTATATGTATTATATTGAAATTACCTTGGTGTATTAATTTAAAATGTTGGTACTATCTTGACATAGTAATTTGGAAAGTCAATAATATTGAACTAATAAATATCAAATAAATGTACTCATATTATAAGACTTGACCGATATAAATAATATTAAAAATATAAACATTTGAAAATCGACTAAGTGTGAAATACGAGTAGGTATTACATATTTTATATGATTATTAAATTCTTAACTTTCGCCATTGGGCTTCGTATGTCAATAAAACAATGCAATAGAAATAAAAGTTCCATAATATTCTCTTTAAAGTTTTTTTCTTATAAAATATCTCGGCTTAAGAATATTGTGTTCCAACAGCTTTACTACAAGTATCATGTTGCAGATTTCTTTAAAATTCTTTGGTAATGCGATACATTAAATAAATATCCCAACATATGAGCTTTTATATTTCTATTAGCGACTTACCCTCGCTCCTCTCGCGTTTGTCCTTAGTTATGTTTTATCGTTTAATAAAGATTTCTCAGAGACCCAGATAACCAGCTATCATCATACTAAATTTTATCAAAATCTGTCCAGGGGTTTTCTCGTAAACGCATCAAAGACAGACAGACAAAAATTCTAAAAACTATATAGATTTGGCCTCTGTATCGATAATAATGACTATTTTAATAAGATTTTCCAAAAAATATTTCATATACAGATTCGACTTAAAATTTTATTACATGTATAGACGGAACGATAGTACTGAGTCAAGTTTATAACATTGTATGTCTAACGGTCAGGATAATTAACAAATATTCCAGATTACTTGCAACATAATTTTCAGATGATAAAATCTGTGCAATTTCATCCTCTATATTATTATCTTTATTGAAACAACTTTGAAAATAATACTTTACAATCTATTAGATTTTCCCATTCACTTGGTTTCTTATTACACTTTATAGCAGTGAATGTGTTTAGAATAAAAGTAAAGAGAGGGAGATAATATAGGATTCTTTTTGAAAGGTTTTTCTTGTAATGAATAAGTTTGTAGTAGGTTTCTTGTATTAAATTAAAAAGATCCATTCATAAAAGTTACGTAAAATGTTCTGAATAATAGTATTTTAATATTAATGAATTTAATTAATATGTGTGCTTTTGTAGTGGATTTAACTTTCTTTTTTAAAAGTTATTATTAAAATTCATATAAATTATATATAACTTTTACATTGTTTGGGTGAAATTATATTTGTATCAAGCCGGATTGGAGTATTCTTACATATTAATGTCTAATTATATAGGAATTTGTTGATGGTGATATAATAACGGTCTTTAAATTAATGTATAAAACTCGATCAGCAATGTCTCCTTAAATTGGGGTGTACCTACATATTTTGAACCCGAAGGCCGCCACCCCGCATATTAACCTATGTGAAGTTAGAAACTGACTAAACAATAATTAGTTTTTATCAATTCTATTCGATTGTACTACGTTTGTACCGGATTGTACCGCTTTTTAAATCGTTTGTACCTCAAAGGGGTGAGCAATATGGGGGTTCGAATATATATATGGTTCACAGCCAACCTAAACATATGACGTTTTTGTTGATGCCAATTGGAAGCATATCGTTTGTACTGGATTGTACCGCCCTTAAAATCGTTTGTACCTCAAAGGGGTGAGAAATATAGGGGTGCAAAAATATGTATGGTTCACAGCCAACCTAAAAATACGACATTTTTGTTGATGCCAATTGGAAGCATATCGTTTGTACTGGATTGTACCGCTCTTAAAATCGTTTGTACCTCTAAGGGGTGAGAAATATAGGGGTGCCAAAATATGTATCGTTCACAGCCAATCTAAAAATACGACATGTTTGTTGATGCCAACTGGAAGTATATCGTTTGTAAAGGATTATACGATTATTAGAACTGAAAAAGTATACATAAATAAAAAATATCATGTTTATAATAAATATATGTACATAATTTTTTTTTCCTACAAAAAATCTCTGCGGTATAAACGGGTACAAACGATGACAAGTCGAGAACTTATTGTAACGTTCAATTAGCGTATGTATAATGATAATAGAAACGAAATTCTCGGGGGTACAAACGGGTACAAACGGTGAGAAGCTGAGAACTTATCGTAAAAATCAATTAGCACGTGTATAATGATGATACAAACTAAATTCTCCACGGTACAAACGGGTACAAACGAAGAGAAGCCGAGAACTTACTGTAACATTCAATTAGCGTATGTATAATGATGATACAAACCAAATTCTCGTCGGTACAAACGGTGAGAAGCCGAGAACTTATTGTAAAATTCAATTATCGCATATATAATAATGAAAGAAACGAAATTCTCGGCGGTACAAACGGGTACAAACGATGAGAAGCTGAGAACTTATTGTAATATTCAATTAACGTATGAATAATGATAATAGAAACGAAATTCTCGGGGGTACAAACGATGAGAAGCTGAGAACTTATCGTAAAAATCAATTAGCACGTGTATTATGATGATACAAAACAAATTCTCCACGGTACAAACGGGTACAAACGAAGAGAAGCCGAGAACTTATTGTAACATTCAATTAGCGTATGTATAATGATGATAGAAACGAAATTCTCGGGGGTACAAACGGGTACAAACGATGAGAAGCCGAGAACTTATTGTAATATTCAATTAGCGTATGAATAATGATAATAGAAACGAAATTCTCGGCGGTACAAACGGGTACAAACGAAGAGAAGCTGAGAACTTATCGTAAAAATCAATTAGCACGTGTATGATGATGATACAAACCAAATTCTCCACGGTACAAACGGGTACAAACGATGAGAAGCCGAGAACTTATTGTAATATTCAATTAGCGTATGAATAATGATAATAGAAACGAAATTCTCGGGGGTACAAACGGGTACAAACGATGAGAAGCTGAGAACTTATTGTAATATTCAATTAGCGTATGAATAATGATAATAGAAACGAAATTCTCGGCGGTACAAACGGGTACAAACGAAGAGAAGCTGAGAACTTATCGTAAAAATCAATTAGCACGTGTATACTGATGATACAAACCAAATTCTCCACGGTACAAACGGGTACAAACGATGAGAAGCCGAGAACTTATTGTAATATTCAATTAGCGTATGAATAATGATAATAGAAACGAAATTCTCGGGGGTACAAACGATGAGAAGCCGAGAACTTATTGTAATATTCAATTAGCGTATGAATAATGATAATAAAAACGAAATTCTCGGGGGTACAAACGATGAGAAGCTGACAACTTATCGTAAAAATCAATTATCACGTGTATAATGATGATACACACCAAATTCTCCACGGTACAAACGGGTACAAACGAAGAGAGAAGCCGAGAACTTATTGTAACATTCAATTAGCGTATGTATAATGATGATACAAACCAAATTCTCGTCGGTACAAACGGTGAGAAGCCGAGAACTTATTGTAAAATTCAATTATCGCATGTATAATAATGAAAGAAACGAAATTCTCGGCGGTACAAACGGGTACAAACGATGAGAAGCTGAGAACTTATCGTAAAAATCAATTAGCACGTGTATTATGATGATACAAACCAAATTCTCCACGGTACAAACGGGTACAAACGAAAAGAAGCCGAGAACTTATTGTAACATTCAATGAGCGTATGTATAATGATAATAGAAACGAAATTCTCGGGGGTACAAACGGGTACAAACGATGAGAAGCCGAGAACTTATTGTAATATTCAATTAGCGTATGAATAATGATAATTAAAACGAAATTCTCGGGGGTACAAACGATGAGAAGCCGAGAACTTATTGTAAAATTCAATTATCGCATGTATAATAATGAAAGAAACGAAATTCTCGGCGGTACAAACGGGTACAAACGATGAGAAGCTGAGAACTTATCGTAAAAATCAATTAGCACGTGTATTATGATGATACAAACCAAATTCTCCACGGTACAAACGGGTACAAAAGAAAAGAAGCCGAGAACTTATTGTAACATTCAATGAGCGTATGTATAATGATAATAGAAACGAAATTCTCGGGGGTACAAACGGGTACAAACGATGAGAAGCCGAGAACTTATTGTAATATTCAATTAGCGTATGAATAATGATAATTAAAGCGAAATTCTCGGGGGTACAAACGATGAGAAGCCGAGAACTTATTGTAAAATTCAATTATCGCATGTATAATAATGAAAGAAACGAAATTCTCGGCGGTACAAACGGGTACAAACGATGAGAAGCTGAGAACTTATCGTAAAAATCAATTAGCACGTGTATAATGATGATACAAACCAAATTCTCCACGGTACAAACGGGTACAAACGAAGAGAAGCCGAGAACTTATTGTAACATTCAATGAGCGTATGTATAATGATAATAGAAACGAAATTCTCGGGGTACAAACGGGTACAAACGATGAGAAGCTGAGAACTTATTGTAATATTCAATTAGCGTATGAATAATGATAATAAAAACGAAATTCTCGGGGGTACAAACGATGAGAAGCTGAGAACTTATCGTAAAAATCAATTAGCACGTGTATAATGATGATACAAAACAAATTCTCCACGGTACAAACGGGTACAAACGATGAGAAGCCGAGAACTTATTGTAATATTCAATTAGCGTATGAATAATGATAATAGAAACGAAATTCTCGGGGGTACAAACGATGAGAAGCCGAGAACTTATTGTAATATTCAATTAGCGTATGAATAATGATAATAAAAACGAAATTCTCGGGGGTACAAACGGTGAGAAGCCGAGAACTTATTGTAAAATTCAATTATCGCATGTATAATAATTAAAGAAACGAAATTCTCGGCGGTACAAACGGGTACAAACGATGAGAAGCTGAGAACTTATCGTAAAAATCAATTAGCACGTGTATAATGATGATACAAAACAAATTCTCCACGGTACAAACGGGTACAAACGATGAGAAGCCGAGAACTTATTGTAATATTCAATTAGCGTATGAATAATGATAATAGAAACGAAATTCTCGGGGGTACAAACGATGAGAAGCCGAGAACTTATTGTAATATTCAATTAGCGTATGAATAATGATAATAAAAACGAAATTCTCGGGGGTACAAACGGTGAGAAGCCGAGAACTTATTGTAAAATTCAATTATCGCATGTATAATAATTAAAGAAACGAAATTCTCGGCGGTACAAACGGGTACAAACGATGAGAAGCTGAGAACTTATCGTAAAAATCAATTAGCACGTGTATAATGATGATACAAAACAAATTCTCCACGGTACCAACGGGTACAAACGATGAGAAGCCGAGAACTTTTTGCAATATTCAATAAGCGTATGAATAATGATAATAGAAACGAAATTCTCGGGGGTACAAACGATGAGAAGCCGAGAACTTATTGTAATATTCAATTAGCGTATGAATAATGATAATAAAAACGAAATTCTCGGGGGTACAAACGGTGAGAAGCCGAGAACTTATTGTAAAATTCAATTATCGCATGTATAATAATGAAAGAAACGAAATTCTCGGCGGTACAAACGGGTACAAACGATGAGAAGCTGAGAACTTATCGTAAAAATCAATTAGCACGTGTATTATGATGATACAAACCAAATTCTTCACGGTACAAACGGGTACAAACGAAAAGAAGCCGAGAACTTATTGTAACATTCAATGAGCGTATGTATAATGATAATAGAAACGAAATTCTCGGGGGTACAAACGGGTACAAACGATGAGAAGCCGAGAACTTATTGTAATATTCAATTAGCGTATGAATAATGATAATTAAAACGAAATTCTCGGGGTACAAACGATGAGAAGCCGAGAACTTATTGTAAAATTCAATTATCGCATGTATAATAATGAAAGAAACGAAATTCTCGGCGGTACAAACGGGTACAAACGATGAGAAGCTGAGAACTTATCGTAAAAATCAATTAGCACGTGTATTATGATGATACAAACCAAATTCTCCACGGTACAAACGGGTACAAACGAAAAGAAGCCGAGAACTTATTGTAACATTCAATGAGCGTATGTATAATGATAATAGAAACGAAATTCTCGGGGGTACAAACGGGTACAAACGATGAGAAGCTGAGAACTTATTGTAATATTCAATTAGCGTATGAATAATGATAATAAAAACGAAATTCTCGGAGGTACAAACGATGAGAAGCTGAGAACTTATCGTAAAAATCAATTAGCACGTGTATAATGATGATACAAAACAAATTCTCCACGGTACAAACGGGTACAAACGATGAGAAGCCGAGAACTTATTGTAATATTCAATTAGCGTATGAATAATGATAATAGAAACGAAATTCTCGGGGGTACAAACGATGAGAAGCCGAGAACTTATTGTAATATTCAATTAGCGTATGAATAATGATAATAAAAACGAAATTCTCGGGGGTACAAACGGTGAGAAGCCGAGAACTTATTGTAAAATTCAATTATCGCATGTATAATAATTAAAGAAACGAAATTCTCGGCGGTACAAACGGGTACAAACGATGAGAAGCTGAGAACTTATCGTAAAAATCAATTAGCACGTGTATAATGATGATACAAAACAAATTATCCACGGTACCAACGGGTACAAACGATGAGAAGCCGAGAACTTTTTGCAATATTCAATAAGCGTATGAATAATGATAATAGAAACGAAATTCTCGGGGGTACAAACGATGAGAAGCCGAGAACTTATTGTAATATTCAATTAGCGTATGAATAATGATAATAAAAACGAAATTCTCGGGGGTACAAACGGTGAGAAGCCGAGAACTTATTGTAAAATTCAATTATCGCATATATAATAATGAAAGAAACGAAATTCTCGGCGGTACAAACGGGTACAAACGATGAGAAGCTGAGAACTTATTGTAATATTCAATTAGCGTATGAATAATGATAATAGAAACGAAATTCTCGGGGGTACAAACGATGAGAAGCTGAGAACTTATCGTAAAAATCAATTAGCACGTGCATAATGATGATACAAAACAAATTCTCCACGGTACAAACGGGTACAAACGATGAGAAGCCGAGAACTTATTGTAATATTCAATTAGTTCTCAAAGTTCTCAGCTTCTCTTCGTTTGTACCCGTTTGTACCGCCGAGAATTTCGTTTCTATTATCATTATTCATACATTAATTGAATATTACAATAAGTTCTCAGCTTCTCATCGTTTGTACCCGTTTGTACCCCCGAGAATTTCGTTTCTGTTATCATTATACATACGCTCATTGAATGTTACAATAAGTTCTCGGCTTCTCTTCGTTTGTACTCGTTTGTACCGTGGAGAATTTGGTTTGTATCATCATAATACACGTGCTAATTGATTTTTACGATAAGTTCTCAGCTTCTCATCGTTTGTACCCGTTTGTACCGCCGAGAATTTCGTTTCTTTCATTATTATACATGCGATAATTGAATTTTACAATAAGTTCTCGGCTTCTCACCGTTTGTACCGACGAGAATTTGGTTTGTATCATCATTAAACATACGCTAATTGAATGTTACAATAAGTTCTCGGCTTCTCTTCGTTTGTACCCGTTTGTACCGTGGAGAATTTAGTTTGTATGATCATTATACACGTGCTAATTGATTTTTACGATAAGTTCTCAGCTTCTCATCGTTTGTACCCGTTTGTACCGCCGAGAATTTCGTTTCTTTCATTATTATACATGCGATAATTGAATTTTACAATAAGTTCTCGGCTTCTCACCGTTTGTACCCCCGAGAATTTCGTTTTTATTATCATTATTCATACGCTAATTGAATATTACAATAAGTTCTCGGCTTCTCATCGTTTGTACCCCCGAGAATTTCGTTTCTATTATCATTATTCATACGCTTATTGAATATTGCAAAAAGTTCTCGGCTTCTCATCGTTTGTACCCGTTGGTACCGTGGAGAATTTGTTTTGTATCATCATTATACACGTGCTAATTGATTTTTACGATAAGTTCTCAGCTTCTCATCGTTTGTACCCGTTTGTACCGCCGAGAATTTCGTTTCTTTAATTATTATACATGCGATAATTGAATTTTACAATAAGTTCTCGGCTTCTCATCGTTTGTACCCCCGAGAATTTCGTTTCTATTATCATTATTCATACGCTAATTGAATATTACAATAAGTTCTCGGCTTCTCATCGTTTGTACCCGTTTGTACCGTGGAGAATTTGTTTTGTATCATCATTATACACGTGCTAATTGATTTTTACGATAAGTTCTCAGCTTCTCATCGTTTGTACCCCCGAGAATTTCGTTTTTATTATCATTATTCATACGCTAATTGAATATTACAATAAGTTCTCAGCTTCTCATCGTTTGTACCCGTTTGTACCCCCGAGAATTTCGTTTCTATTATCATTATACATACGCTCATTGAATGTTACAATAAGTTCTCGGCTTCTTTTCGTTTGTACCCGTTTGTACCGTGGAGAATTTGGTTTGTATCATCATAATACACGTGCTAATTGATTTTTACGATAAGTTCTCAGCTTCTCATCGTTTGTACCCGTTTGTACCGCCGAGAATTTCGTTTCCTTCATTATTATACATGCGATAATTGAATTTTACAATAAGTTCTCGGCTTCTCATCGTTTGTACCCCCGAGAATTTCGTTTTAATTATCATTATTCATACGCTAATTGAATATTACAATAAGTTCTCGGCTTCTCATCGTTTGTACCCGTTTGTACCCCCGAGAATTTCGTTTCTATTATCATTATACATACGCTCATTGAATGTTACAATAAGTTCTCGGCTTCTTTTCGTTTGTACCCGTTTGTACCGTGGAGAATTTGGTTTGTATCATCATAATACACGTGCTAATTGATTTTTACGATAAGTTCTCAGCTTCTCATCGTTTGTACCCGTTTGTACCGCCGAGAATTTCGTTTCTTTCATTATTATACATGCGATAATTGAATTTTACAATAAGTTCTCGGCTTCTCACCGTTTGTACCCCCGAGAATTTCGTTTTTATTATCATTATTCATACGCTAATTGAATATTACAATAAGTTCTCGGCTTCTCATCGTTTGTACCCCCGAGAATTTCGTTTCTATTATCATTATTCATACGCTAATTGAATATTACAATAAGTTCTCGGCTTCTCATCGTTTGTACCCGTTTGTACCGTGGAGAATTTGTTTTGTATCATCATTATACACGTGCTAATTGATTTTTACGATAAGTTCTCAGCTTCTCATCGTTTGTACCCCCGAGAATTTCGTTTTTATTATCATTATTCATACGCTAATTGAATATTACAATAAGTTCTCAGCTTCTCATCGTTTGTACCCGTTTGTACCCCCGAGAATTTCGTTTCTATTATCATTATACATACGCTCATTGAATGTTACAATAAGTTCTCGGCTTCTTTTCGTTTGTACCCGTTTGTACCGTGGAGAATTTGGTTTGTATCATCATAATACACGTGCTAATTGATTTTTACGATAAGTTCTCAGCTTCTCATCGTTTGTACCCGTTTGTACCGCCGAGAATTTCGTTTCCTTCATTATTATACATGCGATAATTGAATTTTACAATAAGTTCTCGGCTTCTCATCGTTTGTACCCCCGAGAATTTCGTTTTAATTATCATTATTCATACGCTAATTGAATATTACAATAAGTTCTCGGCTTCTCATCGTTTGTACCCGTTTGTACCCCCGAGAATTTCGTTTCTATTATCATTATACATACGCTCATTGAATGTTACAATAAGTTCTCGGCTTCTTTTCGTTTGTACCCGTTTGTACCGTGGAGAATTTGGTTTGTATCATCATAATACACGTGCTAATTGATTTTTACGATAAGTTCTCAGCTTCTCATCGTTTGTACCCGTTTGTACCGCCGAGAATTTCGTTTCTTTCATTATTATACATGCGATAATTGAATTTTACAATAAGTTCTCGGCTTCTCATCGTTTGTACCCCCGAGAATTTCGTTTTAATTATCATTATTCATACGCTAATTGAATATTACAATAAGTTCTCGGCTTCTCATCGTTTGTACCCGTTTGTACCCCGAGAATTTCGTTTCTATTATCATTATACATACGCTTATTGAATGTTACAATAAGTTCTCGGCTTCTTTTCGTTTGTACCCGTTTGTACCGTGGAGAATTTGGTTTGTATCATCATAATACACGTGCTAATTGATTTTTACGATAAGTTCTCAGCTTCTCATCGTTTGTACCCGTTTGTACCGCCGAGAATTTCGTTTCTTTCATTATTATACATGCGATAATTGAATTTTACAATAAGTTCTCGGCTTCTCACCGTTTGTACCGACGAGAATTTGGTTTGTATCATCATTATACATACGCTAATTGAATGTTACAATAAGTTCTCGGCTTCTCTTCGTTTGTACCCGTTTGTACCGTGGAGAATTTGGTGTGTATCATCATTATACACGTGATAATTGATTTTTACGATAAGTTGTCAGCTTCTCATCGTTTGTACCCCCGAGAATTTCGTTTTTATTATCATTATTCATACGCTAATTGAATATTACAATAAGTTCTCAGCTTCTCATCGTTTGTACCCCCGAGAATTTCGTTTTTATTATCATTATTCATACGCTAATTGAATATTACAATAAGTTCTCGGCTTCTCATCGTTTGTACCCGTTTGTACCGTGGAGAATTTGGTTTGTATCATCAGTATACACGTGCTAATTGATTTTTACGATAAGTTCTCAGCTTCTCTTCGTTTGTACCCGTTTGTACCGCCGAGAATTTCGTTTCTATTATCATTATTCATACGCTAATTGAATATTACAATAAGTTCTCAGCTTCTCATCGTTTGTACCCGTTTGTACCCCCGAGAATTTCGTTTCTATTATCATTATTCATACGCTAATTGAATATTACAATAAGTTCTCGGCTTCTCATCGTTTGTACCCGTTTGTACCGTGGAGAATTTGGTTTGTATCATCATTATACACGTGCTAATTGATTTTTACGATAAGTTCTCAGCTTCTCATCGTTTGTACCCGTTTGTACCGCCGAGAATTTCGTTTCTATTATCATTATACATACGCTAATTGAATGTTACAATAAGTTCTCGGCTTCTCTTCGTTTGTACCCGTTTGTACCGCCGAGAATTTCGTTTCTATCATCATTATACATACGCTAATTGAATGTTACAATAAGTTCTCGGCTTCTCTTCGTTTGTACCCGTTTGTACCGTGGAGAATTTGTTTTGTATCATCATAATACACGTGCTAATTGATTTTTACGATAAGTTCTCAGCTTCTCATCGTTTGTACCCCCGAGAATTTCGTTTCTATTATCATTATTCATACGTTAATTGAATATTACAATAAGTTCTCAGCTTCTCATCGTTTGTACCCGTTTGTACCGCCGAGAATTTCGTTTCTTTCATTATTATATATGCGATAATTGAATTTTACAATAAGTTCTCGGCTTCTCACCGTTTGTACCGACGAGAATTTGGTTTGTATCATCATTATACATACGCTAATTGAATGTTACAGTAAGTTCTCGGCTTCTCTTCGTTTGTACCCGTTTGTACCGTGGAGAATTTAGTTTGTATCATCATTATACACGTGCTAATTGATTTTTACGATAAGTTCTCAGCTTCTCACCGTTTGTACCCGTTTGTACCCCCGAGAATTTCGTTTCTATTATCATTATACATACGCTAATTGAACGTTACAATAAGTTCTCGACTTGTCATCGTTTGTACCCGTTTATACCGCAGAGATTTTTTGTAGGAAAAAAAAATTATGTACATATATTTATTATAAACATGATATTTTTTATTTATGTATACTTTTTCAGTTCTAATAATCGTATAATCCTTTACAAACGATATACTTCCAGTTGGCATCAACAAACATGTCGTATTTTTAGATTGGCTGTGAACGATACATATTTTGGCACCCCTATATTTCTCACCCCTTAGAGGTACAAACGATTTTAAGAGCGGTACAATCCAGTACAAACGATATGCTTCCAATTGGCATCAACAAAAATGTCGTATTTTTAGGTTGGCTGTGAACCATACATATTTTTGCACCCCTATATTTCTCACCCCTTTGAGGTACAAACGATTTTAAGGGCGGTACAATCCAGTACAAACGATATGCTTCCAATTGGCATCAACAAAAACGTCATATGTTTAGGTTGGCTGTGAACCATATATATATTCGAACCCCCATATTGCTCACCCCTTTGAGGTACAAACGATTTAAAAAGCGGTACAATCCGGTACAAACGTAGTACAATCGAATAGAATTGATAAAAACTAATTATTGTTTAGTCAGTTTCTAACTTCACATAGGTCGCATATTAGGTTGTCAAGCGACCTTTCAAAAAGTAAGTCGACAGTTCGGTAGGGAAATGTTTTAAGGTTTGAATATTTTATGACCAAAATCTCATTTACTCGCAAAAAATCATTAGAATATTTATTGAATTTGTTGACAAGACATTTAGTATGTAACAATAAGTACAATTGTAAATTAAAAGACTAGTATGGTTTCATTAAATTAAATTATTCTACTAGTGTCGAATCTTTACAAAGAGAAGTAATTATATCACTGAATAAGGCTATATATTCCAATTACAATTACAGAGCAATGTGCCCCTCGGGCCCCACTACAGTGAGCAATAAACCCACTACAGTGATGAACCGTTGAAAACTTCTATTGACAAAAGATTCCGACTGTTCGCATCTGAACATATTGCCTTGATTTTTACTATTTTCTGTAACACCAGCATTGATTAAAGCAACTAGCACCGAATCTGTAAATGACACCTTTAATATAGCTAAAATAGTTTACGTAACTAACCTTGGCCAAATTAATCCCTATCAAATACAATATTGTATCTGGATATCTGCTTCAGGGCAACAGCCAAAATTTAATTAAACAGAAGAATCGGAACTCGAAACGGTTACCTCTTAAAAGCTGTCGTTTACAATATTCGAGAGGTAAATGCAATTTAAAGAATCTTTAATCTATTTTCTGTGCCGCAACGGTAAATATTTGTAATTAAACCGTACAGACAAAACAATAGATCCCTATTAAGCGAATATAGCCTGTACGTAGCGTCCCTAGGGCATCGTTCTCCACACTGTGTACCATTGCTCGTTTTTAAAATAAACATTTCAGATTGCCTTTAGTCAAATAATAGCAATAGATTTTTCTGTTGTGTATGATTAGGATTTGTTTCTAATGAGTAATTACCAACTAAAAATTACAAATGGTATTCGAACTTTAAGTTTTTTTTATGGGACTAAGGGGGTAAACGGGCAGGAGGCTCACCTGATGGAAGTGATCACCGCCGCCCATGGACATCTGCTACACCGCAGGGCTTGCAGATAAAAGATTTTGTAAAGATATAGCAACCTAATCAAATTTTTTCTAATTGTCACTTGCACTTCGGTGCTATTTCTCTGGTCCAAATTATTTTAGTGAGTAGTCACAAAAATAATACAATAATTTGGCCATCTTCTTGAATAACTATGACTCTTCTCCATTCTACACGACATTGGCGAAGTAAACTATGTCCAAATAGCACGTCTATTTGCTACAGAATAAAGAACATAACACAATAACTATGACTTTTCATGCCATGTTTGGTCACTCCTAGAAGCCACGAAATAAAAGACTTAAATTGCCATGTTTGTAAATTATTCGTTATATCGGGAATAATAAATCAAAATAAATGCGCGACAAAAACCAAAATTAATTAATTTAAAATTCCAACTTAGTTCCTAATTGGGAAACCTAGAAGAAAGTTATAACCTACGTACGAGATGAATCAGTTTAACTAGATTACCGGTTTTGTTTAACATAAGTCAAGTGCTATGTTATATGTATGTACGAGTATGTCATAATTTGTTTTAAGCTGTCGCCTATGAAATTATAAATCTAAATTACGACCTGTCGGTCGTAATGTTATGATTTTATTTATGTCATGGAAAATTTATAACTCCCTTGATTGTACTAAATAATTCTGAAAAATCCTAATGCTAACTTTTTTTTATCAAAGTTTACGAAATCTATTTATTTTTCGAACTTGAAGATGTAGGATTCTGTTCTGTTAAATCTTATACATATTTCAAACATTTCTACTTATATAATTTACAATTTTGAGAAAAGTTAAGCCTCATATTGTTTTTCATGTAAAGTTATACATTTCAAGATATATGACGTCTCGTTATGCTGTGACATAAAGTCGTGTAACTTTGGTTAAATTTAGTTTCTGAATTCTCTTTGATCTTCTACAAAGCCTAGCTTACTCAAAGTATAAATATTGTAGATTTTTTAATTTTAATTTTTAAGTAAGTAAACTAATGTTTTTTTAATACTTTTTGAAAACCTAAGTATGAATAAGTTGATTTAGCAGAGAGGAAAATAGAAAAGGCAGCGTCGATTTAATGTCCGATCTCTAGACACGTTGTAACGCCTCTCGACCATTTCCGATCGTCGCTCTTGACAGTCGGTCTTAATGTCAAATAAGTACGTAAAAGAATTATTTTCTTGATTCTTAGTTATTTATGGTTACAAAAATTCTTTTCATTTAGTTAATTATGTTACAAAACTTTCTATACAATTAAGTATGTAGGTGTACTTATTGTTTCATAAAATTCGCAAACAAAAATCTTTTTTTAGCAAAACGTCATTAAAATGTTTCGTGGTAGCCATCGATCAAAAAGAACCAAGTTCTTTTTAGTGATCGATGGTGATAGCCAACCTTATTTCTTTTCAGTATAGATTACTGTATTGAATGTATTACAAGTAGTTTTATATATGCTTAAAATGATAGTTACGAGTATTTCTTAACCCTCGACGCAAAAACGACGGCGTGTATTATAAGTTTGACGTGTCTGTGTGTGGCATCGTAGCTCCCAAACGGATGAATCGATTTTGATTTTGTTCTTTTTTGTTTGAAAGGTGAATTAGTCGGGAGTGTTCTTAGCTATATTTGATGAAAATCGGTCCAAGATGGCCGCCGCCACAAAATGGCGGATTGCATATTTTTTCACAACTCTCTCAATATGGGTAACAAATGAAAAGGGCTTGACTAGTAGAATACACTATGATAAATTTCAAATCCAAGATGGCCGCCACCACAACATGGCGAATTACATGTCGGGTTTTTTTTAATTTTTAATTTATTTTTTTTATTTTGCTAGGCTATGTTTCTTGTAACAGTAAATAACAATTGTCATTGTAAATGTTAATCTTTGCGTATAAACAAAAGTGTAAAAACGGAGTCAAGTTTCACTCGAAAACTTTAGAACAATGGATATTTTTCCTCCAGGGCGTAACTGACGAGCGGATGAAGTGTCATCGCTAGCTATCGTAAAATTAAGTGCGGTTCGTGGCTGTCAGTACTAAACCAGATGATTGCTTATTGTTGGCCGCTACAATACCCAATCAACCTTTATTCGACAATCTGACCTAAGATTTAAGCTGTTTACAGTTACAGTGTAAACTATAAATTATTTAATTGTAAAGTGTCTATATCTATGTATAGGTACAGGTGTTTCGAAAAGTGACATTTTAACAGCAATTACATTAGAAGTAAATGAATTAGCGCGATTCTTTACTGTCAACGAATTAAATTAGCTTCCTTAAAGCATTAATTATTTAAAATCCAATATAAATTCTAGTCACGGCTCTTTCTTAACCAGAATATTTCATTCATTCTTTATACCTTACCCCCATTCCCCATAAATGGTGTCATTTAAAAGCTAAGACCGCTTCCGACGCTGACTTACTTGAATATACTTTGCACGAATGCGCAAATTGATATAGAATACTCGGCTTCAAGGTATCTGCTTCGGGTGCCAAGTCAGATTTCTTTGTAAAAGGTTTCATTGATATTTTAAAACCTGAGAAATTTGTTATAAGTACACTCGTTATAATATACATATTATATAGTCAGAAACGACAAAGCAGAAAAGCAAGTACAAATAGTGTTCATTAAACATTCACCAGATATTTTATTTAGGTTTTTAAAATTCTAACGTTTTTAATGTTATTTTACTACTGTTTCTTATTACATTAATATAAAATTAATTAATGGCTTTTTCTGTTTTTCAGGTAATGTTCGAATGACATGATTTAGAAATCGGATTACGGTACATACTTTCTGCGTAAGACATCATTTACATTCATTTTTAAATAATTCAACAATATAATATTGAGAACGATATTATGTGATTTTATTATTTTTTAAATTAAGTAAGCGCCTACAACGTGCATTTCTCTCTCTCTCTCTCTCTCTTTCTGGCTGTGTCCCACATGGTGGTGGGGTCAGCCTTCCGTATTTTTCTTGTCCACTTCGCTGTATCGGAGATATCGTCTTCGGAAAGCCTGCGCTCCTTCCTTCATGTCCTTTGACACTAGATCTTTCCATCTAGTTTTGGGTCTGCCAACATGCAATTATCAAAAATCTGAAATCAAAATCTTTAAAAATGTCAAATAAATATTTTAATGTGTCAACATAACTCATATCTTTATTAGCTTGTAAGTGATCCCTAATCGAGTAGCATATGGCGTACCCGTAAAATAGTTTATTGGGCTTGTATTTTTTCAGCGACACGCGTTTGTTAACGCTTGTCTGACATATGTTCACTGTAAATGTATGTTTTGGAAGTGGCATCGACTAGTTCCAGGGTTGTCGACAAAACAGGATTCCCCGCTGTGCCACAACGAGGTACCTGGTTTTGACAGCCCTATTTATAAAGAATTGCTCACAGTTACGCGTTTTCTGTGATAGTATTATCAGATGCTTATATTTTTGTAACTTATGGGTACATTTGATTTGAAACTCGCTATACAAATTACTACTACAAACAAATTCGATAAAAGATATTAATCGTTATCAACATAAAATGTCTGTATTTAAATCAGTTGATATTCATCACATTAAGGCATTTTCAATAGTATCTGATTGCTTTCAGTAGAAAAAATCTGTGTCGCTTTCATCTATTTCAAAAGAAACGGTTCTTGAGTTCTTTTGGCAAGTAATGTGATCTCCTAGACGCGATAAGAAGGTCACAATTTTGGGTCAAGTGGACAGAAAGAGCAATAATTGATGAAAAGCTGGCACGTTCCATGCCTAAAAAAGGCCTTTGCATAACTATCATGTACAATATTAGGACGACACAACATTGCATGTGTTACGTGTCTATGTATTCTGAAAGATAGATTCCCAACAAAACACTTAGGATTTTGCTAACTGTTCATATTACAATTTAAATTCATATCAATTTACTAAGTAAGTTTATAATTTTCATACCTAATTTAATTATAATAAAAGGTCGAACATGAAATTTCTATATTTTACTATCTATACCGTTGGAAAATAATCTTTTTATCAGTTCTGATAACAAGTAAGGAGTGTCAAGTGTACTCTGTAAATATATAGTATATTATCTATATTAGTATAAATAATAATAAAACTGCACATTATATGCAATTTCAAATTGTCAATTTGTTCATATATTATAATATGTATATTGTAACAAAATAGGTAGGTACATATAATTTTATCTATACATATTAAGTGTTTTTTGAAAAATCTTATTGAAATAGACATTATTATCGATACAGAAGCCGAATCTAAAATTATTAGAATTTTTGTCTGTCTGTATGTGACCAAATCACGAAAAAACCACTGGACAGATTTTGATGATAGCTGGTTATACGGGTCAACATATAAGATATTTTTTACTGCGGGAAAATATCTGTCTGAGCTAAACATTAAAACGTAATTAAGGACGAACCCGAGCGGAGCGAGGAGCGAGTGGTTGCTAGTATTATAATAAAAGTCTAGGTTATATAAGCATATTGTCAATCAAACTCTCAAATTCTATTGTAAAGATGTTTGTAAGCACCCAACTTGCGAAGAGTCCTCTGAAGTGTAGAAAGGAAGGTATTAAAGTCCTCTAAGGAAAGTTTCGAGGCATCTTAACTAGTTTCAAGGACTACTTAACAAGGGGCATTTTATAACCCACATCCCAGTACTTTGCTCTATTTTGATGCCAACTTACCACAACGTACAACGTACTCCTGCCAAAAATCCTTTACTTCCTATGAATGTATGTTTAATACTAAGAAAGATTATTGTGAGATCTGCATTTATTTTCTATTTTTTTACCACAAATTTACTGATCATTTACGTATCCACCGCTCTTTGTTATTTTTTTTTCTTTCATCTTCTGTACTCTTCTTTTGTGTGTGCAATAAGGTATTTATCTATCTATCTATCTACGTTTCACATGCGAAAGACACTAGTCATGGCCGCAATGATACCTTATAGCCGCATCAAAAAAATAAATAAGCGAAAAAAATTGTTTTTGATCTTTTTAAAAACCATTAAAAATAATTAAAAAAGGATACTGATGTTTAGACAGAAATTTTCATTCAAAATACATAGTCATTATTGGTCAAAATATAACCTTTTGCTCACTGAAGATAAACTGATATAAAATGAACTGACACATAAAGCTCTTATTCAATTCCATATAAAAGTAATGGGCCAAACGGCGAGTTTGTAGTTTCGCAAGCTTGTTGTTCGATTTCGAAGTGAATCATTGCACGAGGTCGTATGTATCGAACTGGTGTCGGAAACTTTTCGCTTTTATTGCCTCTGAAGCCTTAGAAGTTGCATTAGTTATGTTAACTTAAGAAGACACATATGTATGTATGTATTGTTGTAATACGATTTCTCTAACTGAATATTCGAGAAGATGTTCATGAAAATTTTAGATAACATTTTCTAGAGGAAAATGTTATTCTTATTTTGTATGTACTATACATAAGTGTTTCTCAATCACTCACTTAGATTACTCACTAAGTACCTACTTATGTCCTTTGTATATTACTCACTAGAGCAAAGACTATTGAAGAATTATTTTAAATGACACAATTTTGTACGTAATAATAAAATGCAAGAATATCCCCTAAAAAAATTGTTATAACGCGCCTTGTCCTTGGATGTGCAAGGCGCCTTGCCACCTGCTGTTTAACGCATAAAGATGAACAAAGCATTTTGCCTCGATGCGTGTGCTAACAAAACTTGTATTTAAAAGGAAAAATTATAATAAATTTCTTTTTTAATAACGAAATATTTTTTAATCAGTATCCATAACATTCGTGAAGTTAAATGCATTTAAAATAAGCTTTTCTTGTGATAAAAATATAAAGGATTCTTACACAATTCTTTATTTCACCTTCTGTAATGTAAATTGTCCAAGTAATCTTATACTACCTTAAGTGACGGATGGAGACAATTTGTTCATTGATAATGTGTAAGCCAGTTGAGCACAGGCGACACGCGATCCCATAAAGAAAGCATAAAAAGTGATGTGTAAAAATTATGGGAAGGTTCAACATTACACCATCTGTTACTAATATTTTATCAAAAAAAAAACGTCTGAAAATTTGTTAATATTATTTAAAGCACTAGTTAGTGTAATTGATGAGATTGATGATTTAAAGAATAAAACCTTATTAACCGACTTCCAAATAGGAGGAGGTTCTCAATTCGTCGGAATCTTTTTTTTTTATTTATTTTTTATGTATGTTCACCAATTACTTACTCGAAGACGCTTGAACCGATTTGTAAATATATTTTTTTGTTTCAAAGGGTATACTTCCCAGGTGGTCCCATATCAATTTTATCGAAATCCGTCGAACGGTTTAAAAAAAATTAACAATTAATATTTTTTGTAAATAAATTGTTAAATCGAATATGTTATTAAAAAACTTTCTTATTTAAAAATCTAAGACAGACACTTCAATTTTATTTATTAAATGTATACATATATGTATATTAAGTTAATTAAACGCTTAACTATTTTAAGAAGACAATAGAAACTGCTAGTTAGTTTTATCATTGTCAGAAGTGAATAGGTACATGTGACAATAGATTTTTGTCACACTCATACAGCAAAAAGTTTTTAATTGTAGCAATTCTAATGGGTTCAATGTAATTGAATGAAATAGAACAAAGTTACACTGCAGTTTTTAAGCACACAATCTGAGCAACTTTCTAAGTGACTGTCGAAGTTTAGTTCCGTAATCTCTATTGTTAATTTCGAATTGGGTCGCTATGGTTAAGATACAGGCAATCTACAAAGGTTATTGATTTTAGATTTGACATAAAACATTACTATATAATTTATATATAAATGGAATTGATGATTGTATTAAACTTAAAATTATGAATATTTTAAGCTGACTAGCGAAAAATATTACTAGCGAAGAACTCTCACTTCCCTCGGGTTATTCCATATGTAAACAAAAGCTTACCTATGTTACCTACTCTAGAGGCCTCCGACTATCTTCATAGAGAAAATTATATTAATCGAAATTTCCAATGACGAGTTTGATTATAAAGTGTTTTCCCGTGGGAATGTAAAAAATAAAGAAAAATATTTTCCCGCTTTAGTAATAGCTTTCCATCTACCTCCATACAAAAAATATATTAATACGTCACTTCGTCTTGGCGTGAAAGAAGGCCAAACAAACAAACACACATTCACAGGTATAATATTAGTATAGATAAGGCATGTGAAACAGGATATTAAAAAAATTACTAATTTTAAAATAATATTATTCTCGTAAAAGTATACGAAGTGTTCGTTGAGATTATTGACAGTTGATTACTCAGTTCGAATGAGTCAGACATACTCGTATAGTACATAACGGTAGCTTAAAATTACTACTCACTGGCAATGACTGCCCGCTGATATGTTAGATAAAAACTAATATCGATTTACTGGATAATCATCGTTATTTCCATCGTTCATATTTAACTGCTGTGAGATAAGTAAAAAATTACGATTAAACCAATGCAATGCAATGCTTAGTTAATTATTATTTCTATACATGAAAAATATATAAATCTCTAAACAGATATTATAAAATTGAAGTGTCTGTGTGTAATGTCAAAATGACATGTTTTTACTAAATGCATATGAAATTATATACGTAACTTAGAAGAAAAACTCGATTTTTAAAAATGTTGTCCGTCTATCTGTCTGTTTGTTTGTTCCGGCCAATCTCCGAAAAGGTTCGATTTTGACGGAAAGGATCGATTTTGACGGGAGTATCACTGGAAGGTAGCTGATGTTATAAGGAGTAACTTAGGCTACTTTTATTTTAGAAAAAGAATCGGGGTTCCGCGCAATTAAAATAAAACCCATTAAAATTGTGAATAAAAGCCGCTTAGCTAGTTTCGCACCCGAGCGAAGCGGTGTTAAGTCGCTAGTATAATACATGTTTATTAAAAACACTGCATTGATTGTCTTACACTCGGTAAAATCAATATAGTATGTAAATATGCTGCAGAATTGTGACCGTAACTTATGTATATTTTGATATTTATTTATTTTATTTATTTTACATCCAATTAGAACGGCGGCGCCACTTACACTAACTAGATTACACATTATAAATTATTACAAACATAAAATACACAAACAAAACATAAGTAAATATTACTTGGGTTCTGAGAGCATGCTGAGAATATCGAATAGCCCAGTTTAATAACAGGGTTATTCAATTTTCTCAGCATACCTCAGCAACTCAGAGACCAAAGTTGACCACTTGTCATTGAATGGGTCCCAATGAGCGTTGTTGTCCAAGAGCGCGTTAAACGATGCCAATGAACGCGGTATAGGTGCCATTGTTCGAGCAATAGTGCGACAATATGGGACAACGAATAACTTATTTTTTCGGGGGCGGAGATTGTTGATAATTGGGGCATGAATGCGACACAGTTGGGCATGAAGATCCGGAGCATCAACGTCTCCTCGCAAAATTCGGCACATAGTTTTTAGTTGGTCACAAGTCCGTCTGACTTCCAAGGAGTTGAAACCTAAGCAACCTAAAAGAAATTTGGTTGGGTATAGAAATGGGTAATATCCATAGCATCGTTTGAATAGGTATCTCAGGAAGGCCTTCTGTACTTTTTCCAATATAAGCCCATACTTTTTCTCGTATGGGTGCCAGACGCAGGCGCTTGTTTCCAGTTTGCTTCGGACAGGATATATTATGTTATTTCATAATATGATGCCGTTTAGCCTTATTAAGATTTGCAAATTGCTTATTCTTAGTGAGAAAATGTATTATTAAAATGTTTCTATAAATAATAACTGCAAGATCGTCGGTAACGAGTAGCGGTAAGAGTTATTCCCAGCAACTAAAACCTGTTTTACCCGGAAAGTAGAACGTTGCCCCCATTCCTGTTGAATAGTAACTTGGCGAGTACACTTTGATTTCTTGACGCGTTTGAATTATTTTCTTTCTATTTAGTCATAGACTACTTTAAACCCTTGCTTTGTTTGCTTAACCTTTGAAAATTAATATATAATATACACCAATATTGTGATACAAGACCATTATTTTAGTTAACATCGTTTGGTACTTATTTAAAGTGAAAGTAGAATAAATTTATAATAGAACACAAAAGAATTTTCGTTATGTTTCAAGAGTATATCGTATTATTGCATTTATTTTTACATATTAAGTTACACGACCATCCAACAAAATCTCGCAATATGTTGTTGTACCGCTCAAAACAAGAAATAACAAAAGTTTTTCAATTTTGCTACGTTCCAGAGTTGGTTGGACAAGCCATTTGCAATATTTTTCATTGTATCAACCAATCATTTAGTTCGTTTTTGTATATACACATACATACATACGTTATCTATACATATATTCTGTTGACATCCTCTATATAACAACTCACAACGGTATACGGTTTCTCTCGTGGGTACCTAAATAGTAGTTTCATTTTTACCGTATATTTATTACCGAACTGGTTTTTACACTCTAAACGAGTTTTAATTCATAATGGAGGAAAATGCTTATTATATGCAAACTTTCACAGGCATTATGTATCATGTGCGAGTGTCACATGATACAAACATATTTCTATTGAATTAAGTTAAGTTATTTCTAAGAAAAATAATCTTAGTTTTATTCTGTTTCTTATTACATTTCTTTATATTTTTTTAACATGTGTTTTTTATTGGGCACTGATATTTTTTATTTTCTTGGTAATAACTATATATATAAAATAGATACCTTTTAGATTTGATGTGATGTGAGATTTTACATCTTTTACAAAGTTAAATATTATTGAATATCTTCTAAAACATTACAATCCTTTAAAGTTGAAAACAGAGCAAACAGAGTTATTTTATTTTATATAGATTACTAGCGACTTACACTAGCCTCGTTTGTGTGCATCCTTTGGTGCATTTTGTAATTATCTATACTAATATTATAAATAGGTAAAGTTTGTGAGTTTGTGACGTTGTAGAGGGTAATCTATTGAACCGATTTAGATGAAATTTGGTAAGAAGATAGTTTGACCCTGGGAAGGACATAGGATACTTTTTATCCCGGAAATCATCACTTAAAGGGGTGAAAATGGGGATGAAAGTTTGTATGAGTAATCAACCTAGGGACGCTAGTAGTCTAGTAGTAGGGTTCGCTAGTAATATTATATAGGTACAGGTAGCGTCACCAAATATTATCACAAACAGTGTCCTATTTCTTCAGCTCATAGTCTGCGTAGGTACTAAATTTCATCCAAATCCTAACATACAAAAACAAATATACTCACCACACAAACTTATGTACTTAACACAAACTTTCAAATGTATAAGAAATTATCCTTTAGGAAATAATATGTTGTGTGAATATAATGTGGGTAACTAATGTTAACCTTGTAAATACCATTCGTATTTCTTATCACAATACAAGAAGCAATGATATCATTTCTATTTTTAAACAGAGTTTGATATCAACAAATTGAATTATATAGGTACAGGATTAGACTAGCGGCTCATCCTCGCTTCACTCGGGTTCGTCCCTAGTGGAAAAACAAAAACAAATCTATCCCACGGGGACCGTGCATTTTTTCCGGGATAAAAAGTATAGGACAAGAAAAACTGTAGCACAAAAAGAATAGCCTATGTGCTATTCTAGACTATAATCTATCTCTGTGCCTTTCATCGTGAAGTAACAAACATCCATCCATCCCAACTTTCGCATTTGTATTATTATTATAGTAGTAAGATTATCAATTTCAATGAATAGCAATGCATGTTACAAAATAAAATTTTGATGACATACTTGCTGTGCCAGCGGTCGCGGGTTCGAGTCCCGCTGGGGTCATCCATTTGTGTGATGAGCGCGAACGTTTGTACTCCAGTCATGGGTGTTTATATTTATAATATGTATGTATTTAAAGTTATATATGTATAGTGTATCAACTATCTCGTATCCATAACACAAGACTGGTAACTTACCATGGAACTAGATGGTGGAATGTGTTAATGTCCCAACATATTATTATTATTATTATTATAACTAATTTCTTTAAAATAATATGAAGGTAAAATTATAGTAATCGAAACAATGGAAGGCATACTATTTTGGTTCGAACAATATGGCAATATCTGTCCCATAATCGTGTATTTTTTATTCTAAAGGTGCTTATAATAAAACGTTATGAGGGGAAAGTACATACGCATGTCACTTTTCGTATTTAATATCCCAATTTTACGCTTCCTGCCATATTTGGCTACCGCGTAAGTATCACTAAAAAGTTGAGTCGTCACATAAGTTACGATTATTGATTATGTTTACGGCTAGTAAACATCTTTACTATGGTAAGCTGAGTGTATGATTGCGAGTTTCCGTTGCACCGGTACTGAGTCATTGTTTGTATGACATTGTAAATTTATGTTATCTTAATACTTTTTTTCCGTTTTTAATATTCTTATGCGATTCTGATAATGCTAAGGCAATATATTCTTAGAATGAAATTTAAATCGCGATTCCTATATTTTTGTGTTGTGTGAACTAATTTTTTTTATTATTTTTTTGTATACCCACAATTCACTTAATACATTAATTCCTCCACGACCGCCGACACGCGGGCGTTACAGTTAACAATAGATTTCTTAGAAATTTAATGAATTTCTTAGAAATTTACCTGGAGGTGTTAAGATAATTAAAGTATTACTCTATTTACACTAACGACTTTCTCTCGCTTCGCTCGGTTTTTCTTATATATCTACCTACAATGTACATTGTATAATATAGAGGCACGCCACCATTTGGTCCTTTTTTATTAATAGCAGTAGCCTATCTTGATAAATAATCTAATGATAAAAAATCTAAATATTTATATCTTCATCAGGTGTTCATCGTTAAGATTTTTTATTGATTGGATTTTTCGGAGCTTATTTCATATACATACTATTTTAATTACATTTGTCTTATCGTTTTGCCTTAACTTATAGTTTATATTTGATTAGTCTACTTACCTTTACTTCTAAGTATGACGTGCCGGATAAGCCGATGGAGCTGCCACGTATGTCGTACGACGATAAAACAGAGGCGAGCTTATCTTCAGTTTTTATGGTGCATTGCGTCCTGCGACTACGTCAGCGTGGGGTGCGCTATGAATTACGCTAACAACACTATGAAGTTTCATACCGTCTTGGATAATTTTACTACTTTTCTCAAATCGTGCCACAACAATCAAAATCAATTTATTCAACCTATCAAGTTATCGAATAACTTTTTATCTCGATGAAAATAATACTCTCCCAAAAATACCATTTCTCTTCCGACTGGAAGATGGATGATGTGACTTTTTATTTAGTTAAAGTAGTTTGAGTGAGAACATAATGTTTTTATGTTGTTTATTGTACTATATTGTAATATGTAGCTTTATATTTACAAATATGTTAAAACCTATTTAATTTTTATAAAATTGCAACATTTTTCGTGAATCTTAGAAGTGATTCACATGAATGTTGTGAATCATTTCCTAGGTAAGACAAAGGCGTCGTTGTCAGTTATCGATGAAAGTCGATGATGTGTAACGGTAACAAGGCAAGTTCATAACATTTGCACGTTTTATTAGATAACGCCGTGATGGCACGCCAATATTTGCAGTGTATTGGAGATAATAAAATGTAAGTTTTCTTCGTTATACGTGATAGGATAGCATAGGCGTTGGATTCTAAAAATTTGCATTATTTAAAATGCCATAAAGTCATATTATATTGTGAGCTTGGTAAGAAAAATGTGAACTGGGTTAGTAGAACACATTTTCATTCGAATATGAATGAATCTGCTAAATTTGAGACATAATTTGTTAGAAAACGATCTAAGCAGTATTATCAAATTTTTTATGAATACGTTTAATTGCTTACTCATATTTTAATAGCATCGTTTATGTCGCTTGTATTGCAAATGTCTGAAAAGAAGTTTCTGCTTAATTATTTTGTTCAACATAATTTTAAAATAAAACTATGCTTAAACATAAAGATGTCGTGCCAGCATTTAAAATAACGAAGGTTGAGTGCTCCGATGTTCCTGTCATTGAAGGAAATTAAATAAACCAGGTTTGCAAAATATAATTACACTAGCGACACACCCTCGCTCTGCTCGGGTTCGTCCATACTTACGTTTTAACGTTTAGCATAGATTTCTCAGAAATTAGATATTTTCCAATAAAAAGTATCCTATATATTTCCTTTCCTGTACCAAATTTCATCAAAATCCGTCCATTGGTTTTTCCGTGATGCGGTAACAGACAGACGGACAAAAAATTCTAAAAACTATAGTTTCGGCCTCTGTATGGATAATAATGTCTATGTCAATAAGATTTTCCAAAAATGTACAGATTCGGCTCAGTTAGAATTTTATTATATGTACCTATAAACAATGTCAGTTCAACGAAATAATGCTGAACAAAATATAGGATGTGGAAAATACATATATTAATTCATTCATTTCAAGATCTGAAGTTCACGCAAATTGACTGTCATCAAATAAAAGAAGCCAAAGAAAAGTGTCTGCGTCTTTAATATTTCGCACTCAATTTTTAAAGTGTTTTGTTCGCGTTTTAAACTCGCATGTTTATTTAAAACGTGAATCGTCACTATTCCGAAAAATAAAATTTTATTTAGGTATGGTTTAACATAAAAAAGTTCAAGTTCCAAATGAAAATAATACGTTTTATATTGGTCCCTCGTTTTAGTGAAGTTTCTTTAAAGGAGCCCTTTCCTTTTGATACAACAATAGCACTCATTGTACGTTTGCTTTTACTTCCATTTAAACTGTTAAAACTTTTTGTAATCTGTGATTGAAAAAAAATACGGCTAATTACTCTAAGTATATTTTATTTTTGACGGTAGCTATCAAAACATTAAAGATATTTTATAACAAATAAAAGTTAACTTTATATCCATTCTAATATTATAAATGTGAAAATTTGTGGGCATATATATTTGTTACTCTCACGCCAGAAAGGCTGAACGGATCTGGATGAAAGGCAAGATATATTATAGTCTAGAATAGCACATAGATTACTTTTATCCCGGAAAATGTATGGTTCCCGTGGGATAGATTTGTTTTTGTTTAGAGACGAACCCGAAGCGAAGCGAGGGCGATTCGCTAGTCCTATAAATGTCGAAACAAGGGAATATAAAATATGCTTCTTATAATTACATCCCATTGTTTCTTTTCATAATGGTTTCATGTAAACCTTAAAATGAAGTATTCTCGAAATATGAAACCCAGAAAAAATATAAATTAATAAACTAAAACATTTTTACTGCCTTGACCCAAATAGAAAAATGTGTGCGCAAAAATTCTGGGCGCGCCACTATTAAATTGGGCGGAAAATCTATACGTGAAAGCAAACCTACAGAAGTAGAACTGTAGTATAATAGGGGAGTGAAAAATGAATAATACATCTCTATAAAACATGTAGAATTAATTTATGATTTTTTATACACTAAGAAAAAAGAACATTAAAACGAAACAAACACTAGTGCATCTATAAATTGCATCCAAGCGAAAACATTTAAATGAACCAGCGTGATCTAATCAAAGCTGCATTCGCTCGATCTTTGCACAATCTCAGTCACGGCCAACACTCAACTAGTTTAGCCAGCCTCTAGATTTATACCTACGTATCTAATATCTACGCATTCGTTGCATTAACTTTAACTTTATAGACGTACCTACGTTGTAAGTACCAGTGGTATTTTATAAAAGACTAGCATTGCCCGCGGCTCCGCCCGCGTTCAGATGACCAAAAACCAGATTCTTATGTTTATATGTATATTAGTATACTCTTACAATGCAGTTTTTGTATTTTTGCTCAAAAATGAGATATTATCCCGCGGTAAAAAGTATCCTATATGTTGACCCGGATAATCAGGTATCATCATACCAAATTTCATCAAAATCTGTCCAGTGGTTTTATCGTGATGCGGTAACAGACAGACAGGCAAAAATTCTAAAAACTATAGATTCGGACTCTGTATCGATGATATGAATCTAATTGAAATAGACATATTTCAATTAGATTTTCCAAAAAATATTTAATATACAGATTCGACTTAGTTACAATTTTATTATATGCATAGATTTTTTTATTTATATGTATATATGTCATTTAAACTTACATAATATGTGTTGTATAATGATTTTAAAAAGTTGCTAATGAGCATTTTAATTACGTTATATTATTAAAATAATTAAAGTTAGAAGTTCTTCCCCGTTGATACAGTCGAATGAATAAAATTAATTTGAGTATTCTATTAAGGAAGTATGTGACTCGTTTGATGATAGCACAAAAATGATTTGCAGCGTTGCATGTTGGAGCCTGGTTATATAATTTATAGTATAAATAAATTGTCTATGCCTTACACGTGCGAGGTCATAAGTTATGATAAATAGCTTTTACTCCCGAAAAAATTCCTATTCCAAGCTCAACATAAAACTACATTTTATTATAAGTAGTTACAGAAATTATTTCATATTCAGCAATGCCTCTTAAATCAGGCCGCTAATGGAATTTTAATTAAACCTCTGAAATATATTTTACTATGAGTTGTAATATAAATAGAATATATAGAAATAATTTTAAAACGTGTCGGGAAAGTTCTATTACGTTATATAACCTCATTAAAAATTGTGAGAAAGTACAAAACGAAACATGAGTCTTGAACTTTGCTTCGTAGCGGTTTCTATAATGTAGAGGCAGTGAAGGAGGATGTTCTAAAATTATCGACCACTTATTACAGGCGGTAACTCAATCGCTTTCGGGCACGATACCTTAGATAGCCTATCCCTAGCTTACGAGGCACTGAAGAAGTGCTGTTCCTAATAACATACTATCCTATACCATTTTGTAACTTTACAGATAGTTGGACTTATATAGTTATTGAACTCAGTAATTCGTTGCATAATATGACCCCTACTTATATATTACTCTGTTCATTATAAGTGCGAAAGTGTGTATGTTGCTTTATGTGGTTTTTTGTTTGAGATAGTCGTCATTTTACGCATTGAGATAGTTAACCAAGAGTGCCATATATGTATACTTAGGTATTGCAAACCTTAAGTACTTAGTGGAATACGATATAGTAATATATCGCAAAAATCGCCATATTATATTCTGTATCACTTATTGATTATAAATTAATATTTTACTGTATCCAGAAGTTAAATCTAATGTTAACGTAATCTTAATCCCTCAACGACCGCGGACACGCCGGCGTTATAGGTACCAATAGATTTCTTAGAAATTAAATTAATTTCTTAGAAATTTACGTGGAGATGATAATGTTTGTATAATATCATTATGTTTTACTATTAATAAGCATATTAAATTGTTCGTTATTACACGCTAGTTTCCTACACTCATGCATTCTTAAAGATAGATTCAACTAAATCACCCGCAAATATTGACTTGCACATTTGAATAGCTTCGTAGTTCCTACTTAAGCGACTTCTCCGTACAGTTCGCGAGCTTTAAAGCTTCTGGTATATATAATATTCTCTTTGTACCTACTTTACTACTCAGCACATTTTAATCTTTCCATTCAGTTATAATATTGCGTGTAAATTTTTACATTATAAATATATAACATCGATAATTAATAGAAACATGCATAAGTACAAAAAAAACTCAAGTCTCTTGAAATAAAATTCAAGATTGTGTTTTATCGAGCTTCGAAATTGTATTATCTAATCCATTTGATCGCATCCAATTGCGTGTTCAGTGGGAACGATTTGTTTTGATTATGGAAATGGTAAAGGAGGAGAAAACAAGCTATAAATTAACAGTAAAGTCTTAATTAGCTAGAATGTTCCCAATACCATTAGTGGTTCACGATGACAGCTACCGTTTCGTATACCAAATTGATGGTATATTTGCGAAGGCGTTGCCTATATTAATGGTGTGCTGTGAAATTAGCGTGATTTAAAATTTTTTCCTGCATATTTCATTCGATACATTAGCTTTTTTTCATATGCTTTTTACTTTTTTCATAATAAATATGATTTCAAAAGCCACTTACGTGATTAAAATACTGTGTAGTTTTTGCAATTGTTGCTATAGGAATCTAAAAATGTAAATCGTTATCAACGTTTGTTGTATTTGAAAGCATAATATTTTACTTTATTTTACAAAGCAATTCATAGAAAATGTATTGCAGTGAATTTGTATAACAATGATTTACAAGGGTACGAATTTAAGTTGTAATAAATGCGTATTGTATATTTTTGTATGGATTTAAACTTTTTCTGAACACAAAACAACTATAGAAAGTAAAAAATCCAAGTAACAAAAGATAGAGATTTAAATTTAATAAACAGAATGTGTTTAACCTTCGGGATAATTTGAAAATGTTTATCATGCTATCTTGGGGTTGGAATTATGCGACCGTAGAAGGAATTTCATTGCGTGAAATAGTCCTTAAACACGCAAGATTTTATTAAGTGTTACCTTAATTGTACCTTTGTGCTCAAAACTGGGTATTGTGAGATTATACACGTCCCAATGTAAATTTTAAGCAACGATAAGCAAAGAGAATTGTAAATTGAATTGTAAAACTTTAAAAAGCTTTGGCAGTAATAATAAAACTGGTGGATATGAAAAAGTAATTAATTTAAATATAACGAAACCTTACTTAATATCGGTTTACTATTATATATTAATGCGAAAGTTTGTTTGTATGTGATTTATATGAATTTTACTACACTGCCTATATTCTGGGGTAAAATCTAGGCTACTGTAGCGTATTGTTAGTTTGTTTATCTATCCTTCTGTAACGTACAAACGAAATAACAGATCGACGTAACATTTTGCATCTACACATAGTTTTTGGGTCGGACAGAGAAATGTGATTTTTTATCCATAAAATAATTATCATCATATCAAACATTTCCAATATTATTATACTCATAGTATGTTATTATAGTAGGCTAATTAAATTCTTAGTATTATAGGTAGTACCTACATATTTTGCTACAACTTTTTTTTTAGTTCTAGCATCTGCTAATGAAGCGAAACTCTGAACAGGATCCGGGAGAAGTTTTAATGTACCTACTAAGAAATAAAGTGAGCTATTTGTCTTTATAAACTCTTGATGCGGAATGACCTGGCGAGTCGAATTGTTGCAAACTATCGCAATTCAATAGCAGAACGCTGATTTAAGTTTAGAAATAAATTCACTCTGCCGTTGTATTTTGACAATGGCGAATACTTGAAATAATATTTGTTAAAATCTGTCTAAACGTACAGATTTGGGTTCTAACTTTGCGCATTATTTTAAAGTTGCTTTCCAATATGTTTTATTTATTATGTTTTATAGTTATTTATTATTAGTTAGTAGATAACTTTTTAACATTTTGGCAACAAATATGCTACGAATGGTAAGTATATCAGGAAAAAAGCAGAGTTCGTTCATATTATTATAATTAACCCAGATATAACTTATAGATTTAAAAAATATCTGAGTATTTGTTTTGAAATAATATTATGATTGAATTTTTATAAATAACTTTACTTTTACGTTTTGATGAAATACAATCTAAAACAATAGAGATGCAGATAAAAAAGCATAAATAGTTTAGGTCAGTGACAATAATTTAACACGCTTATTTAAGTATGATTTAAGTAGATTTATTTATTATTTACAATTCACTTATTTATCCGAATTGTTTCGTTTTGTATGTCGTAAAATATCTTTGGTACTAGCGGTTCGCTCACCCTCGCTTCGCACGGGTTCGCCTTTACAAAAACAAATCTATCCCATGGGAACCTTACATTTTTCCGGGATAGAAAGTAGCCTATGTGCTATTCCAGACTATAATCCATTTCTGTTCCAAATTTCATTCAGATTTGTTCAGCCGTTCTGGCGTGATTGAGTAACAAACATCTAAACATCTAAACGTTCACATTTACGTACAATTATTGTTAGTAAGATATAAGAAGTGTTAGTTATAGTTGCTCAATTGACTATTATTGTTTATTATTTAAGGATCATATTGATTCTTCATATTTTGTTAGTTATTATTTTATATTTTATTATATTAATGTGATATTGATTATTTATAATTTATTATTTACAAGTTTATAATATTAATAACGATATCGGTTAGCTGTATTTGTAATATTAATGTTTTAAGAGTATTGTCATCTACCGTTGGGTAATGTTATACGTAGAAGACAGATGCCGCCACGTTACACCCAACGGTGGGGAAATAATGTATAAATAGTTGTAATTGCCATTTTTGTAAGGATTCTGTTAAGTGATCGAAGTAAAGAGGAATTGCTGAATCTCTGTAGTCTTATTTAAAATTTATTACTAACAGAAGTGAGATGGAATTTTATAATGAAGCAAATAAGTTTGGGATTCTCAAAACCTCTGCATTTTGTTGTAATAGTTAAAATTAATTATCTACACAATTTTAAGGGCTTAGTAACGGTTTTATATGTACAATAATTAAAAGCATTCCAAGCTCGTGAATCAAGAACAGGGTTAAAAGCCGCTTTGCTATAACTGTATATTTAATAAGAATCGTACAGTATTTAGCGAGAATATTAAAATAAATATAGCCACATTTTCACATTTATATAATTATACTAGCATTGGGCGCGGCTCCGCCCGCGTTCAGATGACAAAAAACCAAATTCTTAAATTTTACATATAGTATACTCTTACAATGCAGTTTTTGTATTTTTTCAGAATTGAGATATTTTCCCGCGATAAAGAGGATTCTATATGTTGACCCGGATAACGAGTTACCATCATACCGAATTTCATCAAAATCCCTCCAGTGGTTTTTTCGTGATGCGGTAACAGACAGACAGACAAAAATTCTAAAAACTATAGATTCGGCCTCTGTATCAATAATAATGTCTATTTCAATAAGATTTCCCAAAAAATATTTAATGTCCAGATTCGGCTTAGTTACAATTTTCTTATATGTAGGTATAGATTTATATCTATATACATATATCATATGACCTACCCCAATTTCCCGAAAACGTGAATAATTTTCAAATGAGAAAAGGTTTAAAATAAATGTAATTATGTATTGTATTGTTTTGTTTGTTTGTAATTAAATTGAATAAAAGGAATTTAATTTTAATAGCAAATCGAATTGAAGTAAATTATATTAGTACTTTTAAAGTGAAATTCTAATAAAATTTCCACATTTGAAAATTATATAATAACTAGCATTGCCCGCAGCTCCGCCCGCGTTCAGATGACCAAAAACTAAATTCTTAGGTGTTACATATTAGTATACTCTTACATTGCAGTTTTTGTATTTTTCCTCAGAAATAAGATATTTTACCGCGGTAAAAAGTATCCTAGGATCGCGCGCTACATCGCCCGGTTTATATAGCTTGAGCAGGCGGTCGAGCGATGCGGGGCAGAGGGGATGGACTCGCCGTAGGCATCTCAATGCTCGCCAAGCATTAAAAATGTTTCGCTACTAATTACTTCTAACAACGATATCTCAAAAACTATTCATCTGATTGATTTAGTGTAAAGAGCAATTTTAATCTGCATTAAATGACTAAGCTAACTAAAATATTCATTTGGATAAGGATTAATACCGAACTAAAGAAAATAACTTTGAAAATAACGTAATGTTTTTAATTAAAAATGTTAACATAAAAGTGGTTATTGTAAGTCAACCGTAAGAGATAGAGATATGCTATCGCGGACTTTTTTGTAGCATTTTTATAGATTTTGAATTCTCTAGTACATTACTTAACTGTATCTTTGCTAGTTTACGCGGCGTTCGCGTGGAAAGTTCCCATTTGGCGAGATTTTTTGCGACCTCTTCAACATTTGTCGCCGTATTTCAGCTAATTTACATAAAAGCATAATAAATTATATACCTAAACCTTCCTCAAGAATTACTCTTTCTATTGTTGAAAACCGTATAAAAATCCGTTCAGTTGTTTTCGAGTTTATCGCGTACAGACAGACAGGAGGACAGACAGGAGGACAGAAAGACGCGGCCGGGGGACTTATTTTTATAATAAGTATAGATGTGTTTTAACTTCAGCTATTTTAGCTGATATTTATTCTCGAGCAGCGTGATATCTCCACGAGAGGTTAAAAGCTCTTACTTTTTTCTATCGGTATTTTTTTATGTTTTTCCATTCTACCGGATTCTTAACCGCTTAAGCGAGGTCAAGGGTCGGTACAAAAGTTTATATTCGTTATGGTTCCCACAAATCTTAAATTATTTATGGCAGCACGTAAATTTATTTTTATAACTTTGTGTGTTATTCTTCTAATTGGCTGTTTTTGATTTGTTAGAGTTGGTGTTTCAGATTAACTTCATAATTTTGTTTTATATCGTTTATTTTACTTGCTTAAAACGATTATATCGACTAGTGTTCGCTCAGTGGTCGATTTTCAACTAGAATCATTATTTCAAAGAGGATTTTATATGAATAAATATATTGACACGTTTGGCACAGTTTGTAGTGACCCTACTTGCTGCGCCAGCCGGTCGCGGGTTCGAGTCCCGCTGGGGACATTCATTTGTGTGGTGAGTACAAATGTTTGTACTCCAGTCATGGGTGTTTATATTTATAATATGTATGTATTTAAAATTATATATGTGTAGTGTATCAACTATCTGGTATCCATAGCACAAGCCTCATAGCTTACCATGGAACTAGATGGTGTTGTGTGTTTATGTCCAAAATATCTTTTTTAAAACGGCTCGAGTATTTTAGCGTAGACATGTTTTATCCACGCGGCTTTAGTGCCTCGTGGTGAAAGCTTATATTGATAATATGTTTGAACCTGTACATTTAAGAAAAAATGCATTCAAGCTGTTAAAGCTTATTTTAGTACGAAAATAAAATTGTTAGTATATATTTTCTTTTTTCATCCACAAAAGGGGGAGTAATGAGCAGTCTAACACAATTTTTGGATATTTTTCTGTTTACTTCATTACAATGTCTAGAAGCGTCTTCACCTTTACTTGTCGGATGAGTAATTATACAATTAACTCAACAAGGCGTCTTATTAAATAAAGGTCGAGGGTAAAGTTTGTTTTTGTATGAAATAAGAAACAACTCCCATTGTTTGTTTGTTCTAAATTTTCTCCATCTTCGTTCTTGGCACAACTGCTGTTTGTAAGTCTAACGTACTTAGTAGGAAATCTTCATATAAATTGTTTTTATCGATTTTACGTTAAGCTATCCTTAAAATTCTTGTTTTTGGTAAGTATTACCATAATGGTTTTATATAGCTAAAAATATAACGAAACATAAACGTCTATGTAAAGTAATTACAGTTAAGCAGATTTAAGATTGAGAGTTATTTTTCTGCTAATAGAATTTTGTTAGTTCTTCAAAAATTTCATATAAAATCTACTATACAGTCAATCTAGTTACTTCAAATTGAAATCGTAATATGTATTTTTGTTTCTACGTAAAAATGAGTACACTTTGTAGACTACACAGATGTTCCATTAACGCCCTTATTTCTCAGCATATTGAATCGTGACGAAATAAATTGCTTCCACAAAAAATACCCATCGATATAGTTGTGAAAAACCTCGCCGTCCATAAAACATTGTTAGGGCTCTCCGATCAATTGACTTCTATGCAATAAAATTTATAACTGCTTGTGAATTTTCAAATATAATTTGACTAACTATACTATGCGAAATTGTTTTGGTTCCCAATAACACTAACAACGAAGCGATGAAGCTTTAATCCCTCCACGACCGCAGACACGCCGGCGTGCCAGTTAACAATAGATTTCTTAGAAATTTACCTAGAGGTGTTCACCTCTAGGTAAATAGATCATCTAGTCTATTATATTGCGCCTGTCTATGTAAGGTATTTTGTACTAACTCATGCTAACAGCTTTGTTAACGTTTATTTTGCATGTAAAATAAAACGCTTTCCCATGGGAAATATTCTATAGGTGGTGTGCGAATTTTCAATAAAATTGCTTTGCTATATCGCACGTGAAAACGTACAAAACAGACAGACTGAATTTTGCATACGTACCAGTGGATTGTTTTGTATCTAGTAAAAATATATATAAAAAGTTCGAACCATTGTCAATATTGAAACTCTAGGTAGAAAAATATTTAAATTGTACCTTTTAATTTTTTACTACAAGCTTCTACGTAAGCTAAAAAATGTTTCTCTCATCAATTTCTTGCTCCTTATCCCATTTTTTTTACTTATTTACATTTCTACTTAATAACTTGAATTTGGAGTAAAAGCAACGAAATGATTAAACACTCTTCTTTGTTTCAGATGTTTTATAATTTAAAAATTGCTTTCGTGTTATATTTATAGAAAATATAGTATGTAGGTGGAGTAAAACGTGTAGCGTTACCATTTTAGTTAAAGTTGTTATAATTTCTCAGTTGTTCAAAATGTTATTGAAAACTCTAAAAAATACACATCAATAATAATAGATATTTTATGGCTATGATGTTATACTAGCGAGTAATGACTTCATAAACTATCTGTTTACTAAATTTCATCCAAATCCATTTAGTAGTTTTAGCGTACATACAAACTTTCTCATTTATAATAGAAGTTCGCTATTCGGCTTATACATATGTATATATAGTTACCGTACTTAATCGTTTGCCGATTTAAGATATTCTCGAACATCACGTGTCGGTCATCTCGGGTAGGTAATTCAGTTTGTACCCTTGTAATGTGCGACCATAACATCCTAATATTGGAGCGTTCACGACGACAGTACAGAATCTATTTTATGTTGCATTTACTTTTAACCGTATCCGACATCTTGTATGTACTTACACCTATAAAAAGTAGCCCATAAAGAAGTAGTATCTCTATATAGTATCTTTCATTGGTCAAATTTCAAATCAGAATATCAAATCTTTTGAGTTATAACAGCGCGAAGAAGTAATAAATAGCTGAATTCATTCTTTTACTACAGACTTACATACTATGTGACGGGCAAGGATTATATTATTTTGGAGGCAAGCGGATCCATTTTATGCTAGGAATAAACATAAAATTTGAATTATGATTAAATGTGGAACAAAAACAAATTATGAGAACGCACATCTTCGGGATACAAGTTAACACCTCCAGGTAAAATTCTAAGAATTATTTCAATAAGATTTTCCAAAAAAATATTTAATGTACAGATTCGGCTTAGTTACAATTTTATGTATAGATATGTCACTGACGAACGAATATGACGTAGGCAACTTTTTATTCCGGGTAAAAACAAGAAGTTTCCCGCGGGATAGAGTACGGTAGCAATATAGATAGAGTTTAAGAGCTTTAAATTGAATTGTATAGAATGTGAGAGAAAATATGTATGGAATATGCGTATTTTGTGTAAAATAACTACGCGTTTGTCTGTTTGTGCGATTAGTTCTTCTAATCTGTGATACTACAAGCATATTATATTTATAGAAAGTAAAGAAATGCCTATGTTTTATAATCAACTCGTCAAACCAAGCGAGTGCGTGTGGGTCGTAATATTGTAAATCCAAAAGGCACCCAGGGACGCACCCGAGCGAAGAGAGGGTAAGTCACTGTTAACTTATATAGTAAAAGTTTAGCATTAATCCAAAAGTACCTTAGCTATTAGAAAAAATATTTTAGATTCAATTTACATACAGATAACTTGTATAGTTAATTTATATATTATTTATGCGAGAAACGTACTAATCGTTTTTTAAAGAGATAAAATAATATATATAATAGATACTAATAAATTATATGAAAGTCTATAGAATGATTCATATTTCTTTACATGTTTATTATATTATGTAATATAAGTAATATTATATTTTATAGCGATGTTATTTTATGTTCAAAGCGGCAAATGATCTACATACGTGTACATCAAAGAAAAATTGAACACGCCTATTTGATGCACAGTTTTAAATCAAAACGTCTGAAAATAGAATGGATATTAATCGACCTAGTTTTTAGTAGCATCAATCTAATCACGCATCGTCTTGGTTTACTGTATTCTTTCTTTTTGGTTTAAGTTTGTTTTATGAAGGAAAAAGATGGAACTATAGTCTACGTTGACTCAGTGGTCGAGGACTGAGTCATGACGTGGTCAATGATTCATAAAGCGATTTGAACCGTATCTTCAAATTGGGCATTTTAAGACATTCTATTTAAGAAATCGATTTTTTCTTTTTTTATCTAGTGCAATTAAGATTCTTTGATGATGAATTGTTTTGACTCATTTATGTTGAAAGCAGAACATTTGAAAATTATCATACTATTTTTAATCCCTCTACGATCGCACACGCTGGCGTGTCAGTTAACTATAGATTTCTTAGCATTTTAATTAATTTCTTAGAAATTTACCTGGGGGTGTTAATAAACTACGAAACACTGAACTAATTTTAATGAAATTCAGGGTCTAAATTGCATCTTGAGGACGAACATAGGATATTTTTTATCCTCACTACAATTACCATGCAAGGTAAGGCCTATTTTCGTCTATAAAGCATTTCATATTTACAAAAGAATAGTCTATTATCACCCGTTTAACAGTACATTCACCTCTAACTCAACTTTCCTAAGTTACTAACAGTATCTATACCTAAGTTTATGACGATGTCTTTACAACGAAACAATATTTAACACATCACAATTATCCTTCAACTAAAAAAAGTAGGTATTAGATGGTGATTAGTGATTTTTTAAATGACCATTTATACCTACATATGTATGTAAATAATGTTACATTGTCACTAAGGATATATAATCAAATATTTACTTATTATTAACAGAGCCTATTGATAAATTATTACAAGTTGTATACAAAAGTAATATTACCTAGAAATCGGATATATTTACTCTGATAAAAACTCCAATTATATCAAGAATTTGTTTGCATTTCTTAGAACTTAGATCATTATCATAGATGTGGATTCATTTGGCGTCGGTATTTATTTAAAGAAAGGACTTTAAAAAACAAAGAGATTTATGTATAACACCCTCATTCACGACGGCTTAGCACAATCCCGTTAGCGTTATTGGGGGCACAACTAAACTCATAATCGAATTACCATCAGAAGTTAACAACATATCAAAACTTTCACACGATATTGACGTTTAAGTTAATACAATAAGGTTTAACGTAGCGTGCGATAATATAACCATACGAGATTATGGTATGGTGTATGTTAATACAAGACTTCTGTTTACTCTCATGGCGCTTTCGTAAGAGCGAATTACGTGCGTTTTATTGGTGATATGGTAACTTGTTTCCGCTTGTGTTCCTGGAATACGATTTGGTTTTAGATTTTGTTAATTCGATATTGTATGTTAAAATAATTTCTAAGACAAATTAGGTAGTGGCTTTATATCTAGGGATCATATATCTAGGGATCATTCTACAATTGTTGTAAAATAGAAATTTTAGGTTGTATTCAACGATAGTCTAAGTAAGATAATATTGTTAACAATACCTTGTCATAATGCAGATTTTTTCTTTAATAATTAATTATTTTTTATTGTTTCAGGTAAACAAAACGTTACGCTCATAATCGACAAAATTCATTTTAAAAATGTAACAAGAATTAAATGGAATTGTAAGTAGTTTGCGAAAAACAAAAGAAAGCGCGTACATAAATGATATACTGTGTTAACTAAATAAGCAATAAACACAAATGTATCTTTTTATACATAAATAAATAAGAATTTATTTGGCGTAAAATTCAATTTCATTACTTTTCTTATTTATTTATATTTTTTATATTTATATTATTTATTTATTCTTAAAAAACCTATCAAGAAATTCAGTAGGAAATTATCTTTGGCTATACTTAATTGATTACATAAAAAAAGTTAAAGTAGGGATTAGTATTAGTTACTCAATACACTTTTTAAATAAAACTATCTTTTCGGATTATTTCGCGGATTTATTTTGATTTTTGGTTCCCGACGTTTCGAATGCTTTACAGCATCCATGGTCACGGGAGAGACTGAGGTGTTACATGTCTTAAAGATATAGTTGTTACAGACAGCCTACCCACAATTAACAAAATGAAAATTGCACCAATTACATTACAATATTTTTAACTTTAAAGATTTTTTATAATTTTAATTATAATTGAATATGGAAAATTATTTATTTAATTTTTGCTATTATTTTTATAATTATTACAATTTTAAAAATATTAATTAGTAATCTATATTTAGTGTTGCCATTATTATATTTATAACCATAAATAAAAATATAAAAATATAGTATTAATTATTAAAGCCATATAATTGTTCTATGTGTAATTTAAAAAAGTTAAAATTAATTACGGATAATCATTTTAATTTAGTTTGCTATTATTTAAAAACAACTTACTAAGCAACACTATTAAAATATACTTTTACAAATGAAAAATATTAATCTGATAAGCTGTCATTTTGATCTACACAGTATGAACTTACTACATCTGCCTGTCTGTTATGTTTATATTTATTATTTGATTTTATTATATTAATAACAGGATCCCATCACGATGGTAGTACCCAGCCATCTTCCCTATTGAAATTTGGATGTTTTTTAATTTCTATGGCTTCTCGAATCATTCTAGGGCGATATCGGTTTTCTTTCGCCAGGATTTGAGGTCTATCGAAACGAATATAATGGCTTGGGCGGTCCTGGCTATGTTTGCAGACAGCAGATGTTGTATTGCGACGGTGCTTCACATCAGCTATGTGTTCTTTGACCCGGGTTCTAATGGATCGCTTTGTTTGTCCAATGTAAGAGAGCCCACAATCACAATCAAGCTTGTAGACTCCTGCATCTTGTAGAGGGATGTGGCACTTGACAGGTGGTAAGAACTGACTAATTTTCTTTGGCGGCTTGAAGTAAGTTTTAATTGAAGCTCGCTTTAGAATGTAGCCAATCTTGTCAGTGACTCCTTTCATGTATGGCAAGACTGCAGGGACGCGCTCGACTGTGGCTGGTTTCACTCGGTCACTGTGACGCAGGCGCGGCACTTGCAGCTTGTTGTCACGCAGAACTTGCTTGACATGTTGCAGTTCTCCGGCCAGGTGTTGCTCGTCACAGATCCCGCGCGCTCTCTGAAACAGAGATTTTCCCACGGTAGCTAACTGTGAAGGATGGTGGTGAGATTCACCGTTCAGGTACCTATCAGTATGGGTCTTCTTTCTATACACAGTATGACTCAAGGTGTTGTCTGGGTTACGTTTAACTAATACATCTAGGAAAGCTAAGGTTTTGTCCGATTCTAATTCCATTGTAAATTGAATTTTAGGATTTATAGAATTAAGGTGTTCTAAGAATACAGTTATTTTATCAGAAGGTAATATTGTAAAAGTGTCATCTACATACCGCTTGTAGAAACGAGGGGTCACGGGTGATGTGTTCAGAGCAGTCTCCTCGAAGTCCTCCATGAAGATGTCGGCTACGACGGGGGAGACTGGCGAACCCATGGCCACTCCATCCACTTGCCTGTAGAATTCACCATTCCACAGTAGATAGCCGGATGTTAGGCAGTGTTTTAAAAGTTCAATGTATTCTATTGACATGTTGTGATCTAGTAGCTTCCTAGATATTATTTCAATACAGTCTTCCACTGGTAGGCTGGTAAATAAAGACTGTACATCGAAACTAACCATTGTTTCATTGTCCATGAGTTTTAGGTGTTTAACTTCATTGACAAAATGGTAAGAGTCCTTTGTGAACGCTCTTGTTAATCCTCTGAGTGGTGAGAGTACTTTTGCTACTAGTTTAGCCAATTTGTAAGTCGGTGAGTCGATTTGACTCACAATTGGACGTAGCGGAGCGTTAGTCTTGTGTATTTTCGGAAGTCCATACAACTTAGGTGGTTTTGCACATGATGGAATAAGATTTTTAACATCAAGATTTAATGTGTCGGAGTGTTCCTTAATTAGCTTTTTAGTATTATTTAAAACGGTGGTAGTTGGATCCGTTTTAACCTTTTTGTACGTGCTCTCGTCCGACAAAAGTTGTTTTATTTTATCATTATAATCTGATGTATCCATCACAACGGTTGCATTTCCTTTGTCTGCGCGTAGAACGGTGATGTCTGACCTATTGCGTAGGTTCTTCAACGCTAAATACTCTTGTTTATTGAGATTTGGTTTGGGCCTAGTACTACGACGTAATAAAGACGAAACATCTTGACGTATGGCCTCCATATCCTCAGTTTTCATAATATTTTGGGCCAGGGCATCTTCAACTGCGCAAATAATGTTTTCATAAGGAATGCGCGTAGGCGTTACAGCAAAATTCAAACCTTTATTTAGTACCCGAATGGTAGGTTCGTCTAACGTTTGTTTTGACAGATTGACAACCTGAGGTCCGCACGAGTGTGTATCTGTGGTAGAACCAAAAATCAAAATAAATCCGCGAAATAATCCGAAAAGATAGTTTTATTTAAAAATGTCAAACATTCGCGTAAATCTAAGAAAGTATTACTCAATACACGTTTAAACGCACCTTAAGGCCCAACTCACACTATAGAGTCGATCACGGTTTGGTCTCTTTCCGATATCCTTCTGGTAAAGTATTGTTATACTAGAAACAATGAATGCATTCACACTATCAATAAAAGTCAAATTCCAGTAAATTACACTTCAGCAACGTTTCTTGTATAGAAATACTTTACCGAGAGACCAAGAACGGATTGCCATCGTCGCTATAGTGTGGATCGGCCCTAAAGCAGTAAATGTTAACTACCTATTATCGGTTAAGAAAGATTTCAAGATTATCTTTCGATATAAGAGCTTAAAACGATGATTTATTGCATTAAAATTTTATGTGATAGCACCTAGAATCAAATGGGTTAGTTTTTGTAAGAGAAATATTTTTCGTTGACGTAATTTTCTTTTGTATTTTATTAAAGGTTTTATCCTAATCCCATAAAAGCCGTTTTAGTTTAATCAAACAACGAAAACTTAAACGATATATTTTATATTTTGTACAATGCGTGCTTTATCTACTATACATGTAATAAAATTGTAACTAAGTCGAATCTGTACATTAAATATTTTTTGAAAAATCTTATTGAAATAGACATTATTATCGATACAGAGTCCGAATCTATAGTTTTTAGAATTTTCGTCTGTCTGTTACCGCATCACGAGAAAACGACTGGAAAGATTTTGATGAAATTTGGTATGATGATAGCTGGTTATCCAGGTATATAGGATACTGTTTACCGCTAGAAAACATCTCATTTCTTTGAAAAAATACAAAAACTGCAATGTAAGAGTATACTAATATCAATATGTAAAACCAAGAATTTGGTTTTTGATCACCTAGACGCGGGCGGAGCCGCGGGCAGTGCTAGTGAAACAATAAAATAATGTTATTGGATTCCTATTAGATTGGGTGTAAAATATTTCCTTTACTATAACAGTGCCTTTTACTATGTTTTAACCTTTTATCATATCATAGCTAATAACAAGACAATAGAGAAATCGTGCAATGTTGACCACGAGCGAAACTGGTTTCTAACCCAACAGAGCTTTTTAAGCTCACTTTGCCGATAAGTGAAGTAAAAGTTGAGAATAAAGTATCAGACATGTAATATTCTTTAAATTATAATTTTTTTTTAAATTTGAAAACTGTTTTAATTAACTTATCTATTAATCACATATTCTTATTATTATAATAATAGCTTGCTTTCCAATACAAACTTTCATGACCTTAAGGGATGATTTCCGGGATAAAAAGTATCCTATGTCCTTCCCAGGGTCTCAAACTATCTTCTTACCAAATTCCATCTAAATCGATTCAGTAGATCCAGAGATTACCCTCTACAACGTCACAAACTCACAAACTTTACGTCTTTATAATACGAGTATTAGTATAGATAAAATTAAATTTTGAAGTAAATAATGTTATTGGAATGATTATAATATTGTTTGTGATTGTAGACTATAAATTATTACTTTGCGTTGAATACTTTGATAATTTATCTATAAATAAATCTTTAATATAGAAAGTGCTAGTTTTTGCTCCAATTGAGAATTAAAGGCAATGTTTATCAAAAATATAAAAATAAAATATTATGATCATAAATAATTGTTATTTTGTAATAAATAGGTTGTTATGATAGTAATAAATAGGTAATCAATTATTAAAGAACTTGAGTTACAGGAAAATCATGTGAACATAACAAACCGTACACTAATAATAGGGAGTGTCATATTTGTTACACTTCATATTTTTTACCTACCACCTAATTAAGTATTATTGATTTGATCACTTAAAATATAAATACTAAGGCAGTGGTAGCCCAGTGGTAACGCGCTCGCTTGGAAAACCGAGTGAAGCGAGTACAAATCCCGGGTCTCGCACGTCTGATATTTTCATGTGCGAATCATTTCCAACATGATTACCACTTGTCTAAACGGTGAAAGAAGACATCGTGAGGAAACCTGCATGTCTGAGAGAATCTAGCAAGTTTTCAAAAGATATGTGAAGTCCGCCAACCCGCACTTGGCCAGCGTGGTGGACTATGGCCTGATTGCCCTCGTACTGAAGGAAGGCCCGTGCCTAGCAGTGGGACGTTAAAAAGGCTGAATACATACATATTTAAAATAAAACAATATGTATAAAAGTAAAATAAACATACGTATCTTAATTTAATCGTTCGGAAGGCCCACTAAATATATTCACTGTGCTGTAAATATGTGAAAGGATTATTTGTCCGTCCGAGCTGTCACGTCACTGAAGCCGTTTAATTCATCACGTTTTCGTCTCGAATTTACTAGACGTGGGGTTGTCTACCTCTGCATAAGACAATATATACAAAGAAAATCCTTTAAACCGTCTTTAGCGAGAATAACTTTAATTGGGACTTGTGCACACACTGTCGTCTGTTATTAAAACTTTCCATTTTGCAGTTCTATTTGTTACTGTGAAATGTATGTATAAAGTTTAGATTACTTTTATTTTATACAATATATTATATATACAATATCGTATTTGTATAGTGTATTGAATGAAATGAGCGTCGTCGTCTATCTATCTAAGAATTCCAACAAATTAGTATTGATTTTCGAACTTTAATAGTAAAATTTTAAATAGGGAATATGCATGTTTTTTTTTTTATAAAATAGATTACATTGTTATATAATTGGAAAAAATATCCAGCTCCAAAAAACTAAAATTTAGTATAAAAAACAATAATACTTTCTTAGATTTACGCGAATATTTGACATTTTAAATAAAACTATCTTTTCGGATTATTTCGCGGAATTATTTTTCAAAATATATAATCTGAAAAGAAAATAAATTTATTTTGAATAAAAAAAAACAGTTTAAAAATGTCATACAGATAAGTATACTTTAACGCCAAACATTTTGACGCGCACGAACAAGTCTAAATTGTTAGTACCAAACGCAAACACCAAACAACAGCGCTCTATTATAATAGACTTTGACGTCACATTCGGTCCAATGGCGTCGCGTTTCAACTACTTTGAATTTGCCACCTATTTTTGGACTTTACAATAATTAATTTCTTAATGAAGAAGAAATTACGTTAAAAAATATTGATATACGAGTATATGTAAGCTTAATTCAGAAGCAATAAAGAAGAAATAACGAATAAAAATATATTTTGCCTTTATTTAAATCACACGCACATTTCCTATTATCTACTCAGAAGTGGAAAATGCTATGATTGAAAGTTGATGTCCATGCAATGTAATAAGTTTACAGTTTTTACCTTTCCGGGCCGTAAATGATAGCGGGAGAGAAAAAATAAAACAAGATTCTTATAATAGCTTTTAAAACTTTGTCCTCTAAAGCAAAGTAAGGCGAATAATGTTGAACTAAATAAAATTGTAGCATTTTAAGTATTTGGGTAATAAAATAAAGGTGCTTTTTCTGTTCACCTACTTTCAGCTTAAACTAGATTTTTATAGTTATTTATTTTTAACAAAGAATTTTATTGACACACTTCGTGCAATTTTTCTTCTTTAATTTAATTTGTTATTTTCTAAATATACAATTGTACAATAAAATGGCAAAATATTCTCGTTTATTACTAATGTAACGGTTTTAAATAGCTTTCTATTTTTTTTTTGGGTAACAAACAGTTTAATATGATACAATTAAAAATAAAACAAAATACACACAACACGTCAAGCAATCAAGTTTTGCACAATTAAATATATAGATGCGAGCGAGCCTATAAAATAATAAATACAATTGACAATCTTACTAATATTAAAAATGTGAAAGTTTAGATGGATGTTTGGATGTTTGTTACTCGATCACGCCAGAACGGCTGAAAGGATCTGGATAAAATTTGACACAGAGATAGATTATAGTGGAGAGTAATACATAGGATACTTTTCATCCCGGAAAATTTACAGTTCCCTTGGGATAGATTTGTAGGACAAATTATTAGCAAATTAATACATACATATTATGTATGTGTTACAATAATAAGAAAAAAATACATAAAAAAAATAATTGATGATGAAATGATTTTTGTAAAGAAAATTTTCTTTGTACTCTTTACAATAAGTATGAATTATTTAAGTCTAAGTTAAATATATTTTACAAAATTTGTTGGGTTAAACTTTCATTAATTTCATGTTTCAATTAAGCTTACAGCTGCAACTCTTTAGTTTAACATCGTAGAGTAACTTTACAATTCTTTAAACACACTTAAAATACTATCAAAGTAGTGCTGTTTATGAGATACATATATTCTAAATATAAACGGCGAAAAGCAGAGAAAAAGTAGCGGAGTGGCGTATGATATGTATTTTATAAACATGTAAGAGATTGCATGAAGATGAAAACAAAAATATTAAAGAAGATTATACGAACATTGAAACAAGCTAGAAATGAAAATATTTTCCATAAGCTCAACCGACAGCAGGCGTTTTAAGTGCATTTGTTGAGCGTTCATAACTTTGAAACACTGATCGCAGTTTTAGTTTTCTCGTTATTTATAGTTAAGAGTTCTACAACACTTTAAAAATATTTCTCAGATCAAACAGTTACAATTCATAGTTATATTACTTTTCCAAAAACTGATACTTATAAAAAGCTTTGGCTACTCACACGTATGTAAAGGGTTTAAAATAGAAGTATCAATTTTTAACCACTTTTTTGACTTACTGAGTTTGAGCATTAAATCGATATTTTTTATTAAAGAAATTTCTAGAATTGTATGTTACATCCAATTTACGTAATGTGTGCAATAACCATCTATATTTGGATCACGTTCAGTTACACGGAACAAATTATGAATGAAAAATAATTCCATTCACTGTATCCGTATTGTTGTAGTTACACAACTGAATATGAATCATTGTAAAAGTTGCAAATTAAATTTATAATTTTTGTTGTTAGTTGGTTGTTACACGTGTCACCACTGTTGACTGGATTTTGATATATTATAAGGTCCATTTACATGCAACATTGTTGAACAGTGCTGCTTCGACAATTCGTTGCTTCAACTATTTGTTGAACAGATGTAAGTGTACTTGTGTAATAATTGACTTTTTTAATAGTAGTGCTTGCTCACTTTCAATTTTTAGTCCATATCTTGTTTGTGCTCGAGACTTGTTCATTTTTTTTGTTACATCTTTACTATACCTACAACATAATTGTTAGGGTTCCGTACCCAAAGGGTAAAACGGGACCCTATTACTAAACTACAACTCTCTCTGTTTGTCCGTCTTTCCAGTCTGTCCGTCACCAGGCTGTATCTCATGAACCGTGATAGTTAGACAGTTGAAATTTTCACAGATGATGTATTTCTGTTGCCGCTATAACAAAAAATACTAAAATACAGAATAAAATACAACAAACAATTTTTTTTGCTCGTTTTTGCTTGATATTGATAATGGCAAAAGGTAGACAGACGCTTGAAATATACACAGAATTTAAATAGGAGTTAATGTATTCACTTTAAGACAAAACAAATATTTAAGGGGGGCTTTCATACAACAAACGTGACTTTTTTGGCGTTTGTATATACCCGGCGCGAGTCCGACTCGCACGTAGCTGGTTTTTATATATGCTTTATATGTTTACCATCTACGTACCTATTACCTTGTCAATTGTTTCTGTGCTTGAATAATTTAGAATTGAATTAAAAATCACTATTTATGGAATATATACGAATCCTAAATATTACTTCTTTAATGTATATTCCAAAAATTACAAGATATTGAAACTAAAAGAAATATTTTAAAACTTCACGTAAAATTAATTATTTAGTCACCCACCCACAATACAAAATTGTCGTTTTCATAATTTACCTTCTTTAAATATATTGACCCAAATGCAAGAAATCTAGCACTTGGAGTAATAGCGAAGCGAATATGATCTGCGCGGGCGCTGGTCAGCGAGGTCAATGACCGCGCAACCTCGAGCGAATGTCCAGTGACATAAGGCACGACATTCTTAGTGCTCTAGATGAAGGTTCGTTATATGTTCGTTATTCCTAGAATTACTTTAGTGTTTAGAGAATAAATGATAAAATGAAAATATTATACAACTATAGGTATAATTAGAAAAAATTGGAGAACGTTAGGGATATATAGGCTACATATTGTCTGAGTATTTTGAACTTAAACGAAGTTTTTAAGAGAGAATAATGACTGTAAAAGAAAATCTTATTGAAATAGACATTTTTATCGATACAGAGGCCGAATCTATAGTTTTTAGAACTTTTGTCTGTCTGTCTGTTACTGCATTACGGAAAAACCACTGAACGGATTTTGATGAAATTTGGTATAATGATAGCTGATTATCCGGTTCAACATATAGGATACTTATTACTGCGGGATAATATCTCATCTCTGAGAAATCGAAGAAAAAAGAAATAACAACGTTAAAACGTAGAGACGAACCCGAGCGGAGCGAGGGTGAGTCACTAGTCTTGCAAAATATATACTAGTATAACACCTACTAATACAGTCTTGGTGTAAGCGTCTTGTGTAAAATGTACATTATGTTAAATGAAGCTGAACTAAATATATCTAAAACAAAAGATTAAAAGTATTAAAATCTTTCTAATCCTTGGGAAGCAACACTTGTGGAAATAAAAAAAATTGCAATCTCATAATATTATGCTCCATTTTCCTTATTCTGATTCACCGTCGTTACCGTTAACGCCTTCGACAGTATAGCTATGGCGTTTTTTGCACCTACTATTAATACAATCATATACATATGTATGTACGTAGGATAAGACGTTGAATAATGGAAACCTGCTTGGTGTCACGGTCATGTTGTGATGTGGAAGGAATTATTTAAAACCACATCATCATTATGTAGGTTATTTACATATTACATAGTGTGCAATGTGTACAATGTGCATAATGAATCAAAGAAAATAGTTATTTATTCTTGAAACAAGTTTTAATACTCTCTTATCTTTTTCGACGATTTTGGCTTAGTTTGTAATTGACCCTACTTGCTGTGCCAACGGTTGCGCGTTCGACTCCCACTGGTATTCACTTGTGTGATGAGCACGAATGATATAAACACCCATGACTGAATGAATGGAACTAGATGGTGTTATGTGTTAATGTCCCAATATATTTATTAATTTGTTTATCTTATACTAGCAGTACCCGCGGCTCCGCCCGCGTTCAGATGTCCAAAAATCAAATTCTGAGGTTTTACAAATTAGTATACTCTTACATTGGAGTTTTTGTTTTTTTTTCTTAGAAATGAGACATTTTTCCGCGGTAAAAAGTATCCTATATGTTGACTCGGATAACCAGCTATCACCATACCAAATTTCATCAAAATCCCTCTAGTGGTTTTTCTGTGATGCGGTAACAGACAGACCGACAAAATTCTAAAAAATAGTTTTTATAGAGTATCTATAGAGATTCGGCCTCTGTATCGATAATAATGTTTATTTCAATAAGATTATCAAAAAATATGTAATGTACAGATTCGGCTTAGTTACAATTTTATTATACTCGTAGGTATACCTATGTATAGATTATGTGTCCAAGAACATCTTATATTATGTGTCCAAGAACATAATATATATTTTGTGGCTAGAGGAGATCCTCTTCGAAGATTGCTAAGTTGTCTAATGTGGTCGTAAAATTGCCACAGATGTACGAAATAACTGGATTGTAGTATGCGTCGTTACTGGGTTTTAGTACGAAATATCGTTTGTAAGAGAAAGAAATGCTCTCTTATATAAAGTACTTGTATTGCTTAATTACTATGTTGCTTGTTTTTTCATATTATTTATTATATGACTAGATTTTACGTAAATCGGGGCGGGAATGAAGTTAGTATATATCCATCCACATAAGTAATGCAATCTATGCCCGTACCTTTCATTGAAATCTGTTCAGCAGTTTAAGCCTGTAAAGTTAACCGACAGCAGATTTACTTTCACATTTATAATGTTGCCGATACAAAATAGGACAAAAAACTTTAATGGAATAATAAAGTATGAATCAAAAATAAAAACTTACGATACTTAACTGTTTATTTTACGTGCCTAATAAATCTTATAAGAAAGAAGTTATTACCAAACACATTACAACGAAATCCAGAACATATGTACATATATGTAGCTATCATACAATTTAATTTCTTAAAAAAAAAAGATTCCGACGAATTGAGAACCTCCTCCTTTTTGGAAGTCGGTTAACAAGATCTGCTTTATTTACAGAAAGCTATACAAATCAAGTTAGCCTAAAGCAAAAGTGCTCTTTTGGTTTTATAGGAGTTAATAGCATCTAAATTGTCGACATGGAAAGTTACTTCCCGTTTTGGCGTACGGTCGTAATCGATAAGTATTCGCAGTTTACGCACTTAGTTTGCGGATTTCATGATGTCCTACTCTATATGATAATGTAACAATGTGACTTTCTGACTATCTAGGAATCTGCTTCGCCAATTCCAAACTCTATTTGCGTTTTGATGTCATATTTAGACCCGACGTTTCTATATTCAACTTTCTATTAAGATTAAGACTTTGGTCTAAATTTCGTACATAAATATTTCATCATAATTCAAAGCCTTCTTCATCACCAAGGAAAATGACATGAAAGTAATAATAAATAAAATTACCTTTGATTCATAAGAACATATTTCCTCTATATTTCAATTTACCGCTCGTAATATTTCAACGTAGCAATCTTCATTTAAATGAGGCTTTACCTGAGCTAGTCTTTCAGTTTAAATGCTATCCTTACTGTTTTTATAAATATGGAAATCGTTTCTTACCTAGATGGACGGAATAAAATATGTATTCAAAGTGATAATTTCCTAGTTGATTCTGTTTTCAAAATTACACTACTTGTTCAAGTGAACTGGTAAAAATACTCAACAACCCAGTGTTTGAGGCCAGCCTTGTAATAATAGTTTAGAATTTACATATTTTTCGCATAAGTTCTATTTTACGATCTGCCGGTCACAGATAATACGTAATATGTGGTTTATGAGAATATACCCCGATGAGGCAAAGTATTGCGGTAAGGCCTCAAATGATCCATGAAAATTATGTATGGTTATATTGAAGATTATAAAAGTAAGCTATTGGCCTTCCTTTATTATGCATTATTTTATATACGTTTTTTTTGTTATCTTTTTTCTTTATATATAAGTTTAGTTTTAGAAAAAAAAATGTAGCCAGAACATTAACAGGTTCATTAGACGAACGTAGGTACGTGTTATATTTTTTATATATTGATGTAGTCAAAGATCACTTAATAATTCAAATGTCTATATAATGTTCGCTCTAAGATACTGAGCCGAACACTTGATTAAACTTGTTACCATAATTAGCTATGAAACATTCATGAATTAATTAAACAACGTCTGATCAACGTCAAAATTATCTGATATTGTAAGAATTTCTTTTTCTAATTATACATTATTATGCACAATATACATAGATAATAAATATATGTTGGGACATTAACACACACCAACATCTAGTTCCATGGTAAGCTACGAGGCCTGTGTTATGGTTATATATTAGTTGATACACTACACATATATAACTTTATATACATATAATATAAACACCCATGACTGGATACAAACATTCGTGCTCATCACACAAACGAATGCCCCCAGCGGGACTCAAACCCGCGACCGTTGGCACAGCAAGTAGGGTCACTACATACTGAGCCAAACGTGTCGTCTGTCTCATACATTTTTAGTGATGAAGTATAAAAAATATTAGACAGGGACTCGGTATTTTTTGACATGCGAAATTAAAAAAAAAGCATGATATAACGTTTACGTGAAACGTTTCTACATAAAATTAAATTAACTTATAGTATCGTCATATTGGAGTTTCCCTTTTGGCAACAAAGAAACAATTTTATACGCAACACTGGATTCAAAGAGCGCTGTGAATCAGTGTATTAAAACAGGTTTGTATTACTCATTTCCACTGTCGTCTGTAGTCTGTACAAGTTACGTTTTATTCAAAAGTCCTTTGTCAGAAGTGTCACAACGTACCCGGCAAAATAAACCAAAAAGCCGGCTTCGAGTCTAATTTATGTGCGATGAATGTGCAAGCCAAGTATCTCAAGGCTATTTTACTAGGATTTTCTTTAAGGAATAAGAGCGCCTCAAATCTGGTTTCGAATATTTAAGATGGTAAGTCAACATTTTTATGTAAGTAAGACATGTTACAAGGTATATTAAAACACACACGAGGTATTCATAAAGAATTTGTATTTGGGCAGCTTTAAAAGAAAACTTATTGAAATAAACTTTTAAAAAGATTGAAGATGAGGGATCAATTTTGTCACATTTTTCGTGGATAGAAGTACCTAATAAAGTAACAACTCTTTTTTATGTCGGTGTGCCTTTCCAATATCGGCTGTTCGTCTTAGCCAAGTAGAGTCTAACTTGAGCATAATCCTTTCACATACTTTGAGCCCATTTAGGAATCGAAAGCGTGACCTCCGGCGTAATGGCTGTTAGACTAATATTTCATTATGCTACGACAGTCGTCTATCAATTTTATCTTATCTATAATAAATCGTAACGGGTTTTAAAATAGTAGTATTGAAGAAATAAGAAGTTTTGTCGAGACCAACTAACTATACGGATTTTAACAAAATTGGTATCAATTAAAAAGGTAATTATTTATCTGACAAAACTACGGTTGTTACGGCGCCACGATTTGATGGCGGATTTGTATAGATATCGACGAAATAAGACCAAAAGTAAGATTAAAATTTTTCAATATCTCGCTTAGTTTTCGAGATATCGATACTCAAAAATTGAAAATCTGTTTTTTTTTCAATATTTTTGACGGAATTCGATATAGTTTTGAAAAATAAGATATATTTTTTCGATATACTTGGTACTCAAAGATCTAAAAAACTGAAAATTTTATTAAGTCACAGGAAAATTGTAAGATGGTTAAATTATAATTTAACTAGTAAAACTATGATCACCCGGAGTATTATCAATCATCTCCTTTTCTTACAATATCACGGACACTTTTAGGTATATTTTAATGTCCCTAAGCACATTCAGTGAAATTATAATAGCCCTAGTTAAATTGTCAATAGTAGCAATACCAAGATGTGGTGGGAAGCCTCGATCCATCTTGATTAGTCAATTCACTGCAATTAGTGAATCGACCAACGAACATTTTTTGTAGAGCGTTCGATTCTCTACATTGTAGAGTCTACAAGAGTATGTTTATTCGAATTCGTCTCTTGGTTTTTGAAATAAAAAAAATTGAAATTGAAAAATAAATTTTCCCTCGTTATTTCTATGTAAAATGGGAAATTCGCGATGCTAAATATTAATATTAAGAGTTTCAGTATTACAGGCATCTTTCCTCACTTCCTTGAATCAATTTCAGGGGGTATTTCGAAAAAAAATAAATAGTGGATATTTTTAATCAGCCGTATATATATATATATATATATATATATATATATATATATATATATATATATAACTATTTTCGACACTAACTACGTTATAACAAATATATCTGATTTCATATTAAAGATGCCGTTGCTTGCTTAAAGAAACAAAGTTGTGTTAACAACAGGCAGTTATGTCTGGTCTATTGTTATGCCCTACAATATTTACCCCACTTAATTCCTTTGATTTATCGTTCTTTACGTAAAATGTGTATCTTATTTTCAAAAATAACTTATATATTCAACCATTGAATACCAAATTGTTAACTATAACAATTTTAATTGATATTTTGAAAAATCCTTTACATTACTTAAATATTATTTTAAAACACAAACATTCTTAAGAAAAAAATATATTCTACCATTGAATACTAAATTGTACTTTCATTTATATTTAAAAAAACCTTATATTAGATATTATTTTAAAACACAAAAATTGTTAAGAAAAACTTAAATTTCTCAAAAACGAAGAATTATATAAGTAACACGCAAGTTGACCCATGAAAACATGACGTCGCGGGATGTTCGAATGACTAATGTTCCTACCCGTGACTTGCACCGTCTTTTATGCTGTTTCATTCAAACTCACCATAAACGTTAACAGGTAATTTATGATGTACACTTCAACTTTGATAACACTCCGTAGTGACCTTTTGTAGTTCACTTAGATCATAAAAGGGTATTGTTCACTGAATTTTTCGCGTCAGTCATCCTTACTCGTTTTTTTTACTTGCAACTCGATTTCTCATTTAATATAACTGGACCCAGTTATGCAAAAAACAGCCATGTGCGTAAAAGTACCAACAGAGCTATAAGCATTTTATTATAAAAAATAAAATAATTATAAAAAATAAACAATACTTATATAAATATTGTTCAGTTTTAAAATAACCAGAAAAACAAAACATAACCCAAGTGCAACTATTGACAGAAAAATGCTTAAAATTCTGTTTGTACTTTTACGTACTTGGCTGTTCTTTGCATAACTGGGTCCAACTGTAAGAATAAAAGCGTTTTATATAAAAATATGTACAAAAACCTAGTTCCGGGTTATTGAAATCGAACAAAAATTAAATAAATGGACCATCATCTATGTATTAATAGATTTAGCGGTTTCTATTAATAGCGTTACAAAAGGTTAGCCCTTCGTTAATTTTAAAACGAATCAAAAGAATGCCAATAAAAACCTTAGCGTTAAAAGAAATACTACGGTCTCAACATAAAGGCATAATGAAATTCATCCCCAAGTGTGTTGTGGGCTATTATTCAACCACATACAATATGTAGTGTGCAAGTAACAAATGCTACTGGGCCGCGGTGTAGAAATAAAATTACTAGATGTTCGTATACCACACTCGAGTTAATTTATACATATAATAAAATTGTAACAAAGCCGAATCTGTACATTAAATATTTTTTAGAAAATTTTATTGATATAAACACTATTATCGATACAGAGGCCGAATCTATAGTTTTTAGAATTTTTATCTGTCTGTCTATCTGTTACCGCATCACAAAATAACCACTGGAGAGATTTTGATGAAATTTGGTATGGTGATAGTTGGTTATTCGGGTCAACATATAGGATACTTTTACCGCGGGAAAATATCTAATTTCTGAGAAAAAATATAATAACTGCAATAAAAGAGTATACTAATATGTAAAACCTAAGAATTTGGTTTTTGGTCTCTGGCTATGCTAGTATTAAAATTAAAATAATACTGTAATGTTATGAAGATTTAAATATAAATTAATAAATGCTTTTAAAATATTGTACTGTACACTAATAGATTCGTTTATTTGATTTGTAAAACCACAATCTCATTTTACTAATTTGTTTATTCTAACATTTTACATTTTCAACATGTTATTTAATATTGGTAATATAGTAGTTAATATGTTTTCCAATTTTGTTACTTTGAATAAATATCTCTTAGTGTTATTGTTGAGTTATAAATGTTATTACTTAGGTAACTATTCTAGAAGTACAATTTCTTTGGCGCCTTGTGTTTCCGCGCCCAGCGATTTGTATAGAAATAATTCCTCAGCTATGACGGCACCATACTTCTTGCCAAGTATAATTTGCCGCGGAGTTTTACTTACAATTACCTCAATTCCTCAAGTTCCCACTAAAATACGTGTGATATTCTTGCGAATTATTTCCATATTTGAAAAGATTAAATTTTATGTCGTACTTTTTAAATCTTTTCCTTTACAAAGCTACGATTTTAATAATAAAAGACGTCGGCCTAGATCAGATAATCATGTGCTCCGATCGTCGATTCTTCGGAAGTTTGTAGCAAGTTTGTGGCCTGAGGTCACCTTATCGAGCCCTTGAAAGGGACACTTATAGTAATTTATGTATGTTTGAGTGCCATCGCTTTTTTCCTCTTCACAAGTAAAGGTTGAAAATATTTTTACTAAATTTTGTTATCTTATCACCTTCCCCATATCGAAAAGTATTGTGTTGTTTGAATATAAGTATATATATACTGCTTTGGGACTTTGAGGAAGTGTCGTAAAGTAATAAATTTTATTCCTGACTATTTTAAACTAGTTTTTAGTGAGTAAATAGGAATTATAATTTTATTTGCCAACTGTAGCATAAAATATTATAAAAGAATATAAAACCGACTTTAGGTACCTGCCTACTCTACACCAATATTATTTAACATGATAACGAATAACATACATTTTGTGTCATACAAAACTGACCCTGTTTAAAAAAAATATCTAGATTACTATAATAATAACAAAAATAATTTCCAAATATTTCAAACAAATTTAAAATCTAAAATTAATATCGTCTCTTTGTAAGCGTAATAGAATAACGGACCATAATCAATTAGAGTAATTTAGCAACTTTTAACAATATAAAACCACAACAATATTTTATGTTATTAATTTGCTATTCAAAGCGAGTACTAAGATAATTAAATCGTTGGCTTACCGGGTCAGAAAGTTAGTATGTCCAATAGCGAATTCGGAGAAGTTAGTGAACTTGCCAATCTTTTTAAACTTGGCCAAGTTAGATATTTGCCAAACACTTTAGGCTATAATTATCTCAGAGAAATGTATACTAAAGCTAGATTTAAATATTGTCATGTCTTTACAATTTTCAAGGATAAGTCATAAAGTTTGTAAATTACATATCATTTTGAGTTTAAAGTGGTAATGAACAAAATGGTTAGTTTTTATGCCTATTGCACATACATAGTTGCCATATGGAAATATTGGTTGAGATAAAATTAGAAGCTTAATTATTTCTAATATTGCAAAAGTCTACCAGGTTATCTAGGAAAAGTAAAACTTTAATGATTTTTTTATCTTTATTTTCATTTTCCCTTAATTTCATATTAATACTCTACTGACTGTCCATGTAAAGATGCTTTATATAGGCTTTGGAAAAGATGCTAATGGGGTAATAAAGTAGGGATTACTGGAAAATGGGCCATTAAGAAGACAAAAGGCTGTGGGCAAAATATTAAAGGAGGCAACTTTTCAATTAGCGTAGCTTATTAGTTTTTACAATATAGCCTTATTTATTAATTTAGAAAATTGACTTTTTCGTCTATTAGATAAAAAAACATATTATATAATACAACCATAGCCCGCGGCTCCGCCCGCGTTCAGATGACCAAAAACCAAATTGTTAGGTTTTACATTTTAGTATACTCTTACAATGCAGTTTTTGTATTTTTTTTAGAAATGAGATATTTTCCCGTGGTAAAAAGTATCCTATATGTTGACCCGGATAACCAGTTATCATCATTCCAAATTTCATCAAAATCTGTCCAGTGGTTTTCTCGTGATGCGAAAACAGACAGACATACTGACAGACAAAAATTCTAAAAACTATGGATTCGGACTCTGTATCGATAATAATGTCTATTTCAATAAGATTTTCGAAAAAATATTAAATGTACAGATTCGACTTAGTTACAATTTTATTATATGTAGGCAACCCACACTTTATTATAAGTTTTTTTTGTTACAACTATTCAAAACTAAATTAATACTGAAAATAATGATTTTGGCTTCGATGCGATTGCGAATTGCAGTGAACATGATCTCAGAACAATCCAATAAGCGTTCGGACGCGTTTTGTTCAGCTTGCAGATCCCGATTGAATCGTATGTCCATATTCAAGTTTCACGACATCGTATTTTGCGCAGTTTTATACATCTGCAAGAGTAATTTTCACTGTGAGGTTGTTTATTAACTTTGCGCTAGCTGTGATTTAACCCTAGCACTAGCTTTATGTAGAACTGTTGTTTCTTTATACAGCTTTGTTATTTACAACAAAACGAGATTCAGTAAATTGCTCAGTGATATTTAAGAATTTAAAAAAGTCTAATTTTATTTAGTTTATCTTATATTAACAACTAGCGGCTCACCCTCGCTTGGCTCGGGTTCGTGGCCAGGTAAGTTTTAAATAGATATGAATTGTTATTAGCCAGCGTCAGCCATATAAATTTCAATTTTTTTTCGTTAATTTTTCAATTTTTTCTTTCATAAGAACCTTTTCCTGACAATAAAAACACAACAAAAAAATAGTTAAATCGGTCCAGCCGTTCACGCGTGATGGCGTGACCAAGGGAAATAGGGATTCATTTTAATATATATAGAATTAACAATTTCAGTTAAATTCATTGATAATAAATAATCTTTGCATATGCAAATGATGAAATTATACGATTGTCTTTTCACGAGGCTCTATATGTGATTGCAATGGAAAAGTAACTTGTAGAAATTAAGAAAATAAGGGACGTTATAAATCATTAACGAGGACTCGGAATGGGAACAATCACTGAAAAAAACATTAAAAAATGAAATATTTACATAATTCATTGTAGGTACATGTTTCATATATTTTACGTTACAAGATTCCGATCACGTGAGGTTTCCTGAAAATATTTAGTTGACTCTAAGCGAAGAATTAAGGTTGCGTTTCGGGGGAATCGGTATTCACATACAATTGAAATGGAACGAATTGCTCCATTGAGTCGATATCGAGTCCAGAATTGAGCCCCACTCGTGATTCCGCGATCCTGCTACACACGCTTGCTGTAACTCAATCTGTGATGTGTTTGCTATCGGATGCAAGCCTGACGGGTTTAATGGTAATCTGTGAATGGCTCTTATTCAATAGTTTCAATTTGGAAGTAGTTTTCCAGAATGACAATTTTAGCATTTTGGGATTATATTTGTAAGTGAATATTAGTTTATTAGATTTTATTAAATTTCTTAGTTTTACAAGGATTTTAGGTATTTTCTGCATACCAATTATATTCGTTTGAATAATAATGTGTATAATTTATATATGGTATAATTTACAGCGTAGCTTATCTGACGTGTATGGGAGGCAATGCCACGGTGACGCGATGGCACCGGCACACCGATGGCATATCATTTTAGAATATTAAACTTATGAATCTCCGCGTTACAAATCATCTTTGATAACGTAAAGGAGATGAAATATGTAGTCCCTAATATTCGCAGCTGTTAGAGTCAATTGATGACATATCCATAATTTAGGCAATATTATGTTCAGAATTGTAAATATCGTCAAGACAAATTTCTAAGACTACAAATATTGAGACGTGCTGGCTGTTATGTTATTTATCTAAACCGTGAATGTAGCTTTTTATCGTGTCGGTAACCTGATTAAGGCTTCCAGGGCGCGGCATGAATGCTAACTCGCGCTCTAACTATCAACCTGCAACGTGTAATATATTCATTGAAGCCTTGCAAGTTGCTTTCTATCCGAGGGTAAAACGTGAGATGCAAAAGTTTAACATATAAATAAATATTATGGATAAGGTACGTGCTTGTGGGTTCGTGGATGCTTCTGTCTGAATATCTTCACTGTTTACTGGTTTAAACGTAATACAAAGACTATTAGACGTAATAACTTTTAAAGCAAAGTTTTTAGCTGGAAGCTACTGCACTGATTAGTGTTTTAATTTTGGAAGAAACATAGCTATTACATAGGCATTCTTTAATAAGATTTTTCTCATAAGATAATAATATATCAATTTAATATATTAGAAAAAAAAACATAAAAAGACGCAGGCGTTGTGGGGCAAACGTGATATTCGCATCGTTCTGTGAATGATCGCAGCGTGTTAACACGACGCCGTACAAACAGGCTGCGTTTGTTAAAGCTAATTAAGCTTAGTGTAAACCACGCTTAAATACACGTATTCTGTCTATTCGTCTGATTCATTTGGGAATGAAGGTAAAATGAAGTCGAGTTCTATCAAAACTTTAACAAATAGTTATTTGTTCTTATGGAAATAGCCTTGAATTTTATATTAGAATAGGGATGTGAAATATTAAAAAAAATAAATAATTCAATTAATAGTTCAATGATTTTTTGGGACATTGAATGAATTTAAAAAATATCTATTCATCACGCGAATTCGTCACTCCATTTCGACATGAAAGAAAGACAAACAAACAAACAAACAAACAAACACACTTTCACATTTATAATATTATTTTATGTTATTAAGACAAACTTATATCTATTTGTTTCATTTATGTAGTTATACATATACTTTAATGTCGAAACCGCTAAATCGATCTCTATAGAGTTCTTTAACTTTAGATATATTACGCAACCAGCAGCTAATGCTAAATGTTTCAATAACTAGTATGATTTATTGATAAAACTATTTTTTTATCATTGATAAGAATTATTGTTAAGGATATAGTCTTAAAAATGAATATAGTTGTACTTAGTATTTGTATTTAAATAATAGGTAGATAAATATAGTGTACATACATATATGTATGTACATATAATATTTGTGTCATCAGTCATGCATTGAAATTCTTAATCGTATTACTCAACTCATGACACACATTTTTCCCCAACTCAAGCAGTAAATAATTTTATGAATGGCACATTTTATTAATATAGAATAAATTTTTGCCGATTTTCGAAATATAAATGACAATAATCCCTAAAAACCAACGAAATAACATCACTTAAATGATCAGATTTGATAACAACGATTGCTAGTTTGCTAGTTTTAAAAGCTCCAAAAAGATTTTTCGGTGCTCTCCAGATATTTTAACGGTTCATTTGTAAATATTTCTGTTCACATTAAATTATACCTTATGCTGTGTTGATAAATGTTAAATTTGAACCAACTGGTAGATCACATTGTACGTTTTGTACCTAACGCATTAAAGTTTCCACTTTCAATGGCTGCAATTAACATTTTGTCGCCGTCCGCCAGAGACTGGTGGTTGTTAAATTGAACCCTATCACGTGGTCCCATGTTGAATTCCCACTGGTTTTAACTCCGAAACTAGAGACTGATTAACTTGACCGAACATACATTTAGTTGGTTCATACTAAATTCTGAACTAGCAGAGGAACAATTTAGAACTTGCAATGTCGTATGAATTGATTAATTTTATATTGTGGAAAATGGAAATCAATCAAAGTGCATGTTTGAAAGTTAATATCATTTATGTATTATTTTTATTTTATATTGATACTGCAATAATGGATGATATTATTAATATATTGAGGAGACGGTTTGGGTGAAATGCATCGTTTTACTATTAAGAGCTTAAATGTTATGACTTAAAAATCATTTTATAATTTTGTACAGGTAATATATTATTAAATATAAGATTTATACTGGTTTAAAATTCTTTTCCACTAACTAGCGATTGACCCTCGCTTCGCTCAGGTGCGTCCCTGGGTCACTTTTTTTTAGCGGAACTCTAATTCTTTTTACAAAATAAAAGTAGCCTAAGTTAGTCCTTATAGAATCAACTATCTACCAGTGAAAGTCCCGTCAAAATCTTTCTAGCCGTTTCGGAGACTAGCCGGAACAAACAGACAGACAAAAATGTTAATAATTGTGTTTTCTTTATATGTCAGTACCGTAAATAATTTCATATGCATTTAATAAAAAGCTGTTATTTTGATATTACAAACAGACACTTCAATTTTATTTATCTGTATAAATGATACATACTATGATTGCTGCAATATGTGTAGGTAATTAGAGCGGGCTTAGCCATCTTAGTCGGAGACGCATTTAAGAGAATTATGGTTAGTATTATACTAGACTGTGATTTTTGGCAATTGCAATAAATCAGTCATGTCATCTACATATCTTGTAATAGGATGCAACTATTAATTATTACTGTAAATTGGAAGTACTTGCTACTTCTTCATGCTGTAGTGTACATATAAGTTAATATAGGTTAGACACTTTAGCTTTGGCCACGATGTGTTAAAGATTTACTTACACGAATGGAGCCGCAGGCAAAAGCTACTTGTTACATAATACGATTAAATATTTAAAAAACATACATAAAACAACCATACAATTCGATGCCGACGTTCATTTACATAGCCACGATTAACATGATCTCTTTATTATTTTCCACGAGAACGTTATTGCTAGTAATTTTACTAATAACATGATGAATATGCTTGCTCATTTTATTAGTTTCATTATCAGAATCTACCCTTTCTATGCATATATGTAATTTATTTTAAATTCATGACGCTATCTTTATTTTGTTTTATGGTTTTATGAAAGGGTTGGTTGGAAGCCATCTGACGCACCTGTTTTAGATTTTAATACCATTCAAAGTCATTCTTCCGTTTATTTAGATCGTTTTGCATTTGTATTCAACATTTATTAGCTGACGCCCTAGGGAGCTCAGAGATGAGTTAGGGGAAGTCTAGTTGCCAATTCATTGGGGCTCGGAAAATATGTCACTCAATCGTTCGGTTCAGAGATTTCGTTATAGTTTAATGAAGCGTGATTGTGTCGAGCACCCCACTAAATCCGATTTTTGACGGCTACATTGTTAGCAAATTTATTATAAGGAACTCTACACACTTGCAATTATATTTAGCTTAAACTGAATGTATTTAAATATGTTAGATAAAATTTATTTTAAACGAGAAATATTTTTTTTAATATAGTTTTGTATAAAATATTTTTTTTAAAGAGATACATTTAATACTTTCTTAGATTTACGCGAATGTTTGACATTATTAAATAAAACTATCTTTTTGGATTATTTCGCGGATTTATTTTGATTTTTGGTTCCCGACGTTTCGAATGCTTTACAGCATCCATGGTCACGGGAGAGACTGAGGTGTTACATGTCTTGAATGTATAGTTGTTACAGAACGTCGGGAACCAAAAATCAAAATAAATCCGCGAAATAATCCGAAAAGATAGTTTTATTTAATAGAGATACATTTGTTTAATATCAGTCGAGTTAGCGCAAAAAAGATTTCTACAATTTTTATGATCATATTTTTTTTAGGATAGATATTTTTCGATTTATGTTCGAAAAGAGGTGGAGAATTTTCATTGTTGGTAAACATAATATTTTCCTTTAAGTATAAAATATTAAATATATTTTTTATTACAATTAAACCTCGTCTTTGACCGACCTTAAAAGAATAAAAGAATAAATATAAGGGTTGGGCCTATGTGTGGGCTTTTTTGGTCGACATTTGGCCATAGCCGCAATTATTACGCATATGCTGTGTTTGGGGTAGAGTTTTTTAGTTTATTAGATTTGCCAGTATGTTTTATTTAGTTTAAATACTCACGGTATTAGACTGTGGCGATAAACTGTTAATTTACTTTATTCTTTCTTAGATTTTAAACCAACTATAATGGACCATTAAAAGTTTATTTACGCGTTGGGTTAATTTCTATAAGAACAAAGAGATGAATTTACGGTTACTTTTTATGGCTATTTTATCCGATGTATTTACGATAGCATAAAATCGCATTTTTTTTAAATAAAACACACAAGTAGTAGTAGTCTAATACTATTTTAATCATAAAAAAAACGTGTGTGTGTACTTATGTACGCACGTAAGAATTATACTTCTTTGGCGTAACAGAACAAATAAATAAATATATCATGAAAATAAAAAAAACCGACTGCATAAAAGCTAACTAAAAAGATGTAAACAATTGGACTAAGGAATATATGTATGTAGTATTTCATTGTTATAATATATTTTATTTACAGCTTTTTGAGTATTTTTAAGTAGGAAAATTAGCGAGAATGGTTGTTAACCAACTTTAAATCATTATATATACTAAACTGTTATTTAAAATGAAAAATGATGAAAGAAACCTAAAAATTATTTTTAAATACTTATTCAACGATACCCCACTTGACATAGTTCGTCGATTTTAATTTTTTTTCTTTTTCACATTATGGCGTCCAATATAGTATATAATAGAATCAAACGACGTGTCATTTATACATAGGCTGATAAACATATTACCCTCCTTTGCGCCGCGCAGTCGAGTAAAAATAGCTAAAGATTTCATCCCATATGTCACAAGTCACAACTTTGTAAAAGGAATGCAGCTAACTTCATTGTCTCGCTTTTTGGCTGTTGGTGTGCGCGCGCATCGTAAAAATTTTACTCTCATATTTTTTTCTAAACTTGCCAAAAGAAGAACCTCAAAATGAATTTCCTCTCAAATAATCTTACGGTCACAGTTGTCATGTAGATACGTCCCGATACCTATATTATGACATAAAATCATTTTATTATCTACTTCTATAAATCTGTTAATCTTCTGCACTCGCAGTTTATTTATTTCTAAAATACTATTTATTCGACAAATTGGTGTATCAAAAAAGTTTAAACATGGCTTCCACGAAGTGTAAATAGTTTTATGATGAATAAAATATAAATCGTAATATATAATAAAAACAAACGGCCATCAGAACCAACCAACTGTAATGGGAAAAGCATTCGTGCAAAAAAATAATTGGTTCCTACATAAAGGCCTCCATCTATTTTCCATGATCAAAAATTTAATTTCGAATTTGAAAATTTTGATTAATGTTTATTTTTATATACATATACATATTTTACCGCAATATAACACAACGCACTAAATTCAGATTTATTTAGTAAATAATGCCACTAATTCTGAAAATCGAACGATTTTTTTTGTTATTTACAATATAAATCGTCAATATTTGGTAACTTATATTATAGTAAAAAATATAAGTTATTTAACTTGCCTTGACGCCTTGCTTCGCTGATGCAATAACCCTAGTGCTTCCTTAACTTGATTTTGTTGAATATATTAATTATGTACTAGCGACTCACCCTTGCTCCGCTCGGGTTCGTGCCTAGGTGATTCTTTAAATTGACGTAACTTTTTAATTTATAAACCGATTGAAATAAAACAAATACTTACTAAATGTTAAGTGAAGCTTATCTCAATATATTAGTGAAAACCGCATCCAAATCGGCTAAGCCGTTTTTGAGATTAGCGCACACAAACGCACAGACGTACAGACAAACCGAAAAACAGACAAAAATTCTGAAAATCAATGTTTTGGGTTCTATTACGTATTATAAAGACCCCCAGTTATAGTTTCTCTCAAATATCTTCCATGTACAGACACATAAAAAAACATTGTTTTATACTTATTCAAATGTACTAATCTTTGAAATCAATTAATAAACAGGGCGACGTGTGTAAACTTGTTCTTTCTTGCCGCATTCGTCAAAAAGCCACACGACTGCCATTCATTGTGATTTGTTGAAGCGTTAACATGTCAAGGGGTAACAAATAAACATACAATTCAACTCTCGAATTTATTATTAGTTTCGTTTTCAAAAATAAACAATATTATTTAAGGTGCTAAAATGTTCTTAAATGATTTAAAAATAACAGTCTACTCCCATGTTTAATGTGAAACAATAGCTAACATAAAACGTGTTATGGTAAATTGCTGGAATTAATTCGATACAACTAACCTGCAGTTCATGTTTCATTATGAACTGCATACACCAGAATTACGTAACGCTTGTTTACACCTATTTGCATTTAGATCGTTCCATCTTCCATGAATTCTAATAAGAATAAATCACTGCGCGTAATCAAATTTCTACTTTTGGTGGTAAATTGTAAAGACGTGAGACCTTATGTAACCAATTTGGGACGACGTCAAACATCGTCGGGGCGCTTTCAATAAAGGCCTCTCGGAAAGTCTCGCTAAATTTCGTATTCCACATTTGCCACGTATTATGCACACGCCTTCAATACCTCCATAGCCCTGCTTTACCGCCCTTCACCAAAATTTCATTTACTTAGGTTCCCGCAAACATCGATTTAAATATATTTACCGTCAACACTATTTTCTAAAATTAACGTTAGCAAAATGAATGCTGCACGGATTTGTTATTATAAATTAAAATGTATCCAGCATTGAAAAATCTTATTCACTAAAATATTTTAAGAAGTAGCAAAAAATAGAGCGCGTGCAAATTCTTAATGAGCATTTAATATAATTTCCCAAAATAAATGTTTATATTATTTTTCAAACATAATTGCGATGGAAATTAAAATTCTAGTAAATAAAAATTTTTTCTACAGATATTTTAATAATATGACGTAGAAGTTACTAAATCTTTAAAATAAAGTTAGTACCACTTTAAAACGCTTTGAAAGGTTCTGCGTAACTAAGCTATGAAGAGCGTTGCTTAAAAGATTTAGCCAAGTTTAATGAGTGGTTAAACTTAGCCGCCAAGTGACTTGAAAGATTCAAATTTTTGAGAAATTATTTTTCATGTTGAAATATTTATTAGAACACAATAATCTCATTAACATTCGATTGTGTCGGAGCATAAATTGTTTTAAATCAAAAAGTCGGTTCCAACCAACGAACGATTGCGGAATTTACATTCTAGGTCGACGAGTGCTAGTGTAAATCATTGTAATTTCATTTAGTCCCCAGTTCCTTTTCATGTTTTAAGTACTTATTACTTTTACTTTGTCCACAAGAACGATAACTTAACAAGATTTACGAGTAAAATTGTCAAATATCTCAATTATGTTCAATGTTGCTTTTAGATAAAAAGATTTTTTACTATAATAAATAAATATGTTGGGACATTGACACACATCACCATCTGGTTCCATGGTAAGCTACGAGGCTTGTGTTATGGATACCAGATAGTTGATACACTACACATATATAACTTTAAATACATACATATTATAAATATAAACACCCATGACTGGAGTACAAACATTCGTGCTCATCACACAAATGAATGCCCCCAGCGGGACTCGAACCCGCGACCGCTGGCACCGCTAGTAGGGTCACTACAGACAGCCACACGCGTTGTCTAACTATACATTGGTTTAATTTGTTATAAAATAAGATTAAAAAAAATTGTTCTTGGTAAGAAAGAACTAAAGTTGCTCGACTGGTTGGGGGTTTGTTCTTAGTTGATGACAGTGTACCGCGACTGTGATCACACCAAATGTAGGATATTAAATGTTAAATAGTGAGGAAAATTTGCAGGATAGACAGTATTTTTGAATTATTATACCTACATAAAATATAGTATTTTCATTGTATGTATGGTCTTCATTATAACTTATTAATTTTTCGTTCAGAATTACGCTCAAAATCTTATTAGCAAGTAATAATGTGATTAATCAGGGGTTCATTAACAAGATAAATCGAATTCTTCATTCTTCGTTAAAAAATGTGTTATTCTCGATTCTATTTGGGTTCGGGGAAGTTGACGTTTAATTTTATTGCTGTCTTGCCCGTCTTCATTGAATCGTTTACCGTCGCTTCGCCAATTAATATCATTTTATTCCCATTGCTTGTAGTCTTTTCAGACTATATAATCAGAGTATTATATACATAGGTTTCACGATGACACGTTTGGCTCAGTTGATAGTGACCTTACTAGCTGGGCCAGCGGTCGCGGGTTCGAGTCCCGCTGGGGGCTCGTTTGTGTGATGAGCACGAATGTCTGTACTCCAGTCATGGGTGTTTATATTTATAATATGTATGTATTTAAAGTTATATATGTGTAGTGTATCAACTATCTGGTATCCATAACACAAGCCTCGTACCTTACCATGGAACTAGATGTTACTGTGTGTTTATGTCCCAACATTTATTATTATTATTATTATTATGTATATCGTTTTATTCGGAAAAAAGTGAAAAGACTACCATTCGTATAGTGTAACATTAATATTATTTTACTTTCTAGGCAAAACCGAGACTATTGTCATGTAGTTCTATTGTTTGTTTTAAAGATACACGTGCAATTTCTAAATGTTTGTTAAGAAAATTGTATCGTTTTTGTTCCAGGTACGTTACGCGGCACCAATTTATCTACGATAGTCGAACAGTATGCGGTAACTTTTGAACAACTGTAAGTTTTGAAATAGGCGTTTTCGCGTCAATGACCGCTTGTGACGTACATTTAATAGGTTATTTATTAATTGTCAATTTTGTTTATTCACCTCCAATTGGTACAAATCAACTTTATTTTTTATTACTTATTCCATACAATACTGCACTACTGTTTTCTCCACTAAATATCACCCCATCCACCTCCCATAAATTCACAGGTCACTGGAAATGATCTCTTTAAATGGAAATGCACCTTTGACAGATTTTTTTCTATGTAGGTAATGTGTTTGTTATATACAAAGAGAAGATAATTCGAGATATTTTTTTATTCTTCGTGCATTATCGATATTAGATATTGCTAGTTAAATTGCTATTAAAACCAATAATATTATCATATTTTCAACATTAATTGAACCCGCGACTTTCAGCATAGTACACGAGTAAGCCAAGAAGTATTACACCAACTCATAACATTCGTCAACTTTGTAATTATCCATTTTAGAAGGCTTAACTTTACATACTGTACAGAGACTGGAATATTTTAACAAAACTTAATTTATAGATACTAACTTTTTGTAAATAAATATTCAATATTTATTCTGTTTGAAGAACTAAACAGAACTTTGGCCATAACTTTCGTGGAAACTTCATTTATATCAGAATATTTATTTAAAATCTACAAGTTCGGTAAAAGATAAAGCGACTTCTGATGTTCATCTGACATTGAAAGGGTTAGAAAATAGAAGTTTATAGTCTAGGACTCAGTAGCCTGAATGCAACTTTAGCATCTCATCGAGTATTAAATATATATTTTTTAGGTATTATGAGTAGATATGTTAGGTATAAAAACTAACTTTTTACATATTCTTTAAATTCGTTGAAATTTTATTGTGATACGCAACGCCTTACTAAAGTATAAATAGTAAGACAAGTAGTAATCATATATGATATAATTAATAATTTCATATAATACCATAATAATTAGCAATAAGTATAATTCCTTTCATTAGAAAAGCAATTATAGTTTTTGATTATTATTATATAAATATTATTAATACTTCCATATATGTAATATTATACTTTTGGTTATTTATTTATCTCATTTAAAATAGTCTTAGAGACTAACACCTTTTACTTTACAGTACGCTATAATGCATTGAGCGCATGAAGCACATAAATTATGTATATAAATATAAAAATAATGACGGCATAGAATTATCTTATTTCGATCATTACCCTTATTAATATCATACATGGGAAAGTGTACTTGCTTCGTCCTCCGTTTCCGAAGCAAACGGAGATACTTATTGTGGCATCATTTCTTGTCTATAAATAGCATACAGGTCCGAGACTAAAATGATACTCTTCCATATAACATCAAGTATTTATTGTAGATGCAAATAGATACTTCCATTAAAGCGTATTATTCAATAATATGTTGGGATATTTACACACAGCACCATCTAGAGGCTTGTATTATGGATACCAGATACTTGATACACTACACATATATAACTTTAAATACATACATATTATAAATATTTTTCAGTGTAGTTTACAAATTGAAAAGTAAATGATAAACACGTGCTGGTACTACATTATTTCAAGGTTAATAAATATAATAACACACCAGTATTTAGTTTCCATATTACTGTGTGTACAGCTGTATATACTATAGTATATAATAACTAATATATTCTGTCATATGATGTTTCTATTACATTTGCACTCAGCACTCGTTGGAGATAGCCTGTTTCCGCTCACAACACACATAACGAAAATCAAATACAACAAATTGAAAATCTATCGTGCGGGGCAACGCAAACATCGGGCTCGAACTGTACGGCAAATTCAAAAGTAAAATATTTATTGTCTGCGCTACTCTTCGACTTAAATAAATACCCAGTGTTTTTCTTCGTCCAACTGTTTTAACGCACTTCGATACTTATTCAGCTATTGTTACTTGAAAACTTCGAAGGTCTTTTATCGGCTTATTAATTTTGTAGGTCTCTTAAGAGACGACCCTTTTGATTAAATTGAGAATAAAGAAAATTATTTAAGGTGGTAAAAGCTTTTCAAGATTTAGATATTTAGCTTATTTATATGAAGAAAGTGTTTATTTATTACTAATCTGTGATTGATGTTACTTAAGAAATTAAGGAGTTTAGAAAACTCTGACATAAAATCAAGTTTTAGTAAATAATTAGATTTGAGATAAATTTTCATTTATATTAAAAGTAATTCTAAAAGTAAAGTTTAAAGTTGTAAATCAAAAGATATAATATACACATATATAGCATAATTTAATAATCTTAACATACTTAACAAGAAATTGAAGATATTTGCATAATATGATAACAAGTTGTCACTTGTTCTAAGAAACTGAGAGAACACCTACGTTTCCAAGTTTATACCCATATATTTATTATACATCTAGATCTAAACCGGATCCCTCCCCCGGGATTGAATTCCCGCCCGGTGTTTGTTCTCAGCGTCTTTATTTTGTGGACTGAAATGCAATATATTTTTCCCATGTTTCAACACGTTCGAGTTAAAAGATAGGGAACTATCAAAATTGGTACGTCTTTCACACAGCGCCTATAGTAGGTATATTAGCTACTATTTAGTAGCGAAATACTGAGGTAAAAATTTTTCAAATTTGTTTTTATTGTAATACACAGTTTTTTTCTATTTATAATAAAAAATATGGAGACAAGTTTAATTTTCCTGTAATTAGTATAATTAATTTAGCAAAAATATATTTTACCATAATACCATACGTATTATTAACATTATTTTATACTAGATTGCTATTGGAGGAATATATAATCTATGCAGATGAATAAGATTGAAATATCTGTTTGTAATGTCAAAATAACAGCTTTCTACTACATGCGTATGAAATTTTATACGGTACTTATAAGAAATAAAAATCTGTTCATTTCTGCTGAAAAAGAATTAAACCTAGGGACTGATCCGAGCGAAGCTAGGGTGAGTCACTAATCTATACTTATATTATAATATAATTATATAAGACATAGTTTATTTGTTTGAACACGCTAATCTCAGGAACTACTAATCCGATTTGAAAAAATCTTTTTGCATTAGATATCCCGTTTATTGAGGAAGGCAATAGGCTATATATCATATAATAAATAGACTATATATATATATATTCAATAGCAACCGTTAAAACCTACCTAAGGACGAAACCGAGCGAAGCAAGGGTGAGTCACTAGTATAATAATATAACTATAATAATGGTTTATTTTATGTTACATTATTGTTTTATTTCTATGATGATATTAAAAGATCTTAGAGATGTACTATTATTCTCGGAACATAAAGTGGATGGATTAGTCTATTATAAAGATCTATTGAGGCGAGCTACATAAATTATAAATAAATATTTATTTCTTACCAAAGAAAAATAATTTAGTATATATATTAAATTGTATATTAAATTTGACAGGTTTACAGCCTGTATCTTACAAACTAGCAAAATTGCGAGTCTCATTAAGTCGCGCTCACACTGCGTTAATCAGTAAAAGTCGGGCATGTGCGATTCGCGACGCGTATCTGAGTGAAATATGGCGTACGTGCCTGCATGCCGTCCTTCCGTTTATTTGAAATTAGTATTACTTTTGCTCCTGATCTTTATAGCCGAGATTTTTTTTATAATATTGTTCTATTCTACTTAACTTAGACCTAATTTCAAAATTATTTCTATCATGGTGTTCATATGACTAAATTAGAACTTAGTGAATGTTTATGTATTTAAAAAATACAGGAAATTCATTTAACGTATTTGGTTGGTTTTATTTCTCTAAAGTTTTACTATGTAAAAATCAGTACTGTACTTCTTACTCGTATTATAAATGAGAAAGTTTAGATGAATGTTTGGATATTTGTTACTCAATCACGTCAGAACGGATCTGGATCAAATTTGGTAATTGGCACAAAGATATTTTATAGTCTGAAATAGCACATAGGCTTTTTATCCCGGAAAAATTAATGGTTCCCGTGGGATAGAATTGTTTTTGTTTTTCTTTTCGCTAGTAATAAATAAACCCTGTTCCCACTACCACCACTACCAGAGCGTCCAGGTAACTGCTCATTCTCATTAGAATAGGAAATCGTATAAGTATATAATGTATCTGATTTAATTAGTTGAAAATTGAAATATGTTTATTATTTGATGTGCAATCGCATTTTGCGATGTACATTTAAATGCAAATCGCATATCTAGCAAAATATCCAAATCAAATTTAGTACAAACTAGGTAACGAAGTTTGGCTTCAAGCCCAACTTCTGTCGAACTCAAACGAAAACAATCGCTTACAATGTATGGAGTTACAAGCTTACAATATTGAAGTCAAGTTGCAGATGCAAAGTATTATTTCTGTCAAAGGTGCTGTTTTTCAGATATACCTAGTTTATGTTAAGTTTCTTTGAAACTTCAAATACCCGTTTAAAGCAAAATATGTTGTTTGTATATTTAAATAATTTTTGGTGTCTTCAATAATGCAATAAAAAATTTAAAGAAATAGTAAAGATAAGTTTTGTAAAGTTATTTTTTAATTAAAATATTTCTTAAAAGGTATCCACCTATTCTGAGCGGCTCAGTAGCATCTCGTTACAAGTATACGCTTACCTTTATTTAAAACAGCCGATTTATACCCTACTTAAGTAAAGGGCCCTTATAAGATGGCTCTAGTAGCGTAATCCACCGGCTGCCTTACATTTAATTCTGACAAAATTAATTACACTAAGTAAGCTTACCGTTTGCCTTTTAATTAATTGGTCTAATATTTGAACAACCATCGCGATTTATAACATCGATTTAGATCTTGTAGCGATTTACGACTGTTCATTTCCGACCATTATTTCAGCTATTAAATTGAAAATTTCGAATAGGAAAATAGAAGCTGAAAATAAATATGTCATTCAGTAACATCACGATTAATGTTAAATCATGAATTAATATCATCTTTCATCCGAATACTAATTTAAAGATATTTTTAAAGTCATGATATTTTTTATCTATATTTGTGGATAAAAAAACGTGGTAAATTCCTCACGGGTTGATTATACCGACATTTATTTTAAATTTAAAATGTAAAATTGTCCAATCAAAAGTGCTTGTAAAAGTCTATTTGAATAAAATATATTTTTGAATAAACGTATAAAAAGATCTCAGGGAATTACATTTACTTCTATATGTATGCCAATAGTATTTTGGAAAAACTTTACTTTCCCCACTTTGTACTATATTGTTTGACTAATGACTGACTCCTTAGATGGGAGATGGCCCATTTGTTACTACAAGTCTGTCTGTACTAAATTTCATCCAAAACCATCAAGCAGTGTCAGCGTGATTTAAAAACAATGCAAACTTTCGCATTTATAATAATAGTCAAATACATAAATTAATAGTAATACTAGCGGCTCATACTCGCTTTGCTCGAGATCGTCTCTAGGAAAACAAAAACAAAACTATCCCACGGGAACCGTACATTTTTCCGGAATTTAGCCTATGTGTTTGTTATTCCAGACTATAATCTATCTCTGTGCTAAATTTCATCCAGATCCGTTCAACCGTTCTGGCGTGAAAGAGTAACAAACATCCATACTCACAGACTTTCACATTTATAATATTAAAATATAGATTAATTACAATTAAATAGATAATGTAAATCAAATTAATATATTTGTATATAAAAATATAAAGATATTTTCATTAGTCGTCAAACATGTAACCAAATACTGTTATTTCAATGGCTTCGTAGTCGCTAAGTTCATGTAGGAAGTAATATTTATCACCACAAAATTTATTCGAACAGTGAGCTCGATGGGATTCTCCATTGGCATATAGACGGAAGCCTAAACATCAATTTCTATAATTATTACATTAAAAATTAACTTTATTAATTTTAGTTAATTACCAGGGTTAAATGTTTTATTATTATAGTATATAAGTATAGATTGGTGTAGAACAATACGAAACCATGAAGTTAGCTACTCTAAATCCTAAAATAGCAGTGTACTTAGGTTAAGAGCAACGCGTTAATGGCCAGGTTTAACGGTTCATTCATAACCCCGTAATGAGGTCATCGACACTGCACTCATTATGGCCTGTGAACTATGCCCATGCTTTTCAGTTAATTAAGAATGTTTTCAATGCTTTATTAATGCTAAGTAGTATGTGTATACATGTATACGTGTAGCTATTATATAGATACACTAGCGACTCACCCCCGCTTCGTTCGGGTTCGTCCCTACTTACGTTTTAACGTTTAGTATCGATTTCTCAGAGATGAGATATTTTCCCGCAGTAAAAAGTATCCTATATGTTGACCCGGATAACCAGCTATCATCATACCAAATTTTATCAAAATCCCTCCAGTGGTTTTTCCGTGATGCGGTAATAGACAAATAGACATACAGACAAAAATTCTAAAAACTGTAGATTCGGCCTCTGTATCGATAATAATGTCTATTTCAATAAGATTTTCCAAAAAATATTAAATGTACAGATTCGGCTTAGTTACAATTTTATTATATATGTATAGATGGTTGTATGCATTCTAAAGAGTTTACCATAATGACTCTACATGTAATTACTTCTGTCTTTAGCCCGTAAGAATATTATAGTATTATTATTAATATTATTATTTATATTTTATTAATATTATTATTTATACCGCACATAGACTCTATTGATAGCAGAGCCTCTAAAATGCTGGGATTTGTAATTCGCAATAGTAAAGTTTTTAAGAACTGTCGTACAAAAATAATCCTATACAAAAGCCTGGTCGTCAGTATTTTGGAATACGGTAGTATCGTCTGGAGACCCCACTATGCATGCCATTGTCTCAGAATTGAAAGAATTCAGAAGCGTTTTCTTTACCACTTAGCTTTCTCCGTTGGTAAATCTAGATCACTCGCAACATATACCGAGAGACTTACATATTTTAATATGCAAACTCTGGAAGACCGAAGGGACATACTGGATCTACATTTCTTATACAAAAGTATTAATAGCGTTTATGACAACCCGTTTCTTGTGTCTTTGTTTAATTTTAGAATCCCTAGATGCCCACGTAAGCCCGTGAACTTATTTGAAAAGCCTTCTCGTAGAACTATTTTGGGGAACAATTCACCCGTGTCGCGATTATGTAAAATTATAAACGATTATAAATGCTTGGACCTATTCAGAGACTCGCTGCCAAAGTTTCGCAAAGATGTAAAAAAATATATTCTAAATAAATAATTAATATTCTTGATTTGTTAATTATATGTCGATTTATGTGGTAGATTTGTTTATTGGTTTAATTTACTTGTTTTATTTAATTTCTTAAGGTCATATATGTTATATCATGATATGTTGTTGTCATAGATATGTTGTTTTTTTATAAAACTATTCACGCCTATTTTTGCATGCGGTATTCACCTTAAAAGGTAATGCATTTAGCAATAAGAACTTTGTAAAATAGCATAATTTTTTACTGTAATAATGTAATTACCACTGGTAAATCTTAATAAATAAATAAAATAAAAAAAAATAGTGAAAAAGATATTACGTTTATATCATACAAATATTCTGAACGAGTTATAATTTTATGTTAAAATATTTAGGAATAATATTTTCTTCTGCAACGTAACAAAGATCAAACGAGATGTAGACATTTGCATTTAACTTACAAGAGCCAACGTTTGTAGTTTCCTTAACGAGTGGAACGGAAACCACTTTACGGAAATGCAGTTTTTAGATAGCAACACATTTGTGGCAAGTACTTTAGACTTACATTTTGTGAAATGAAAATTCTACATTTTTTTTTATTACACCAAAGAACGATAAAAATTCCTTTTTAAGAAATTACTCAATTTCTTAAATATACACTTTCGTGTTCTGTTCTTCTTCTTATCTATACTAATATTATAAAGAGGCAGAATTTGTTTGTTAATCTGTTTGTTTGAATGCCCTAATCTCAGGAACTACTAATCCGATATAAAAAAATCTTTTTGCATTAGATAGCCCATTTATTAAGGATAGCTATATATCATCATGCTAACACTACGCAAGTTAGCGGAGCAGTAGTCGTGAATGTCAACAAATTGGGCAAACTTCCATACATTATTGTAAAGGGTAGGGAAAGAAGAGTTTATTTTTTTCCAATTTAAACGCGAACGAAGCTGTGACTTCTGCTAGTAAATTATAATAGAAAGGTATCTTTTTTGTAATTACTTTTTATATCTTTAAGTATCAAGACAAAAACGCATTTAAATCGAAGATTTTTTTCGTCAAGTTCTTACCAGCACTGATCGCGTTTATCGGTAAATAACTGTTTAGTCATTTCCTATCGACGCCCACATTTTTTTAATAAAACTGTATTTTTAAAAATGTTGATTACAAAACTAGCAATCATCTAAGCATTCGTATGCGCTAATTGAAAGATAAAAATAAGTAAACTCTCAAATAATTTACTAGTTTTATAATTCTTTTTCTCATTGTCACGAGAAGATAGATTTTTCACAAATAAAGGAAAAAATCCAAAAAATAAAAAAATGTTGAAAATTAAAGTTAATCTGATTACCTACAAAGTACGGAACTCTCGGTGGGCGAGTCCGACTCGCACTTGTCAGGGTTTTTTTCAATTATGAATCATGCTTATAAAATAATTATACATTTCATATTTCGCATAACTTTCCTTGGATTCACAAAGAAACTAAGATGACTTTAGCAACGACTGCGCTTGCGCCTAAGATCGATAGATAAGGTCAACATGCGAGTCACTTCGAAGACGCCCAGAGTACTCCGACCGCGAGGTCATTCAACGCTTCATTTAATTTCTGTCCTTTATTAACTTTGCCTTACTCGTATCTACTGTCTCTTTCTTTCGTATGAAAATTCAACTTAATTGGATCTAGAAAGAAGTCTGACAATGATTTATAAAAGCACGCAGATGATGGGGGATATCATTTATGCTAGAGGAGTCTCGTTGCATGAATTAAATTAATATGATCATAAATTTCCTTTTTAATAAACCATGCGTACCCTTTTAAATAATTATTTTATAGTTAAATCGCAGTGGCTATTATGTATACTTTGTACAAAAATTAGTATATATCAGACAATTCTGAAGGTAGGTAGGTATACGTTTTACTTAATAAGTATTCAATAGGAAGGCGATGGAATATGAGGCTTCAAACTTTGTTAGCGTTCAAACTTACTATTCAGTTGGATGTTCCAGAAATTTGATATCGTATTGAACTATGAACGTCGATCTTCCTATCTTAATATATTTACTTATTTAGGCAAGTTTAACTTAAATATAACTTGTTAACGATAAATTGTTTATGTAAGAAGTTTTACAATGAATCCCCCATAATATATTTCTCTTTTAGTTTATTTGTGTTAATAAAACTAATAAGTAATAACAACACGCCAACAGTTGTACTCTCCCGTCAAACTATGGAACCGGTTTAAGCTTCGTTGACGCATTTCTATTTACTGTCAGTGAATCTTATCTGTTCACGCAACTAAGTGAAACGAATTTCTCATAGACTACAAATGGTATCTCAAAACGTCCACACGGTGCATATTCCGAGTTCGTTGGCCTTCATATCTGTAGAATCGGACTACAGACGTAGATATCGTCAATCAATTACGGAATGTCACAGTCATATATCATGCAATGTCAGCTCAATCTCGGTACACGGTATACTGCTTGGGTAGAGTTTGAGAATATAATCTTATTGTGTACTCAGTAGGAACTTAACTGAAGTTACTTCGTAATAAAATTACTATCTAATATAATAAATGTCTCGTGTCACGGTGTTTGTGGCTGCACTCTTCCAAAACGGCTCGACCGATTTAATGATTTTATTTTGTGTATTTGGTAGGTATGAGAATAGGTTGTAAAGTATTTTTCGCCTTCTTACCAACCTTCTTACCAAGCGAAGGCGAGTCGCTGTATAATATAAAGTAAAAGAGTTTTTTTTTGTAGATTGGACGAGGACGAAGCCCGGGTTCTGCTAGTAATGTATATGTACCTATGTATGTATCATTTGAATAGACTGATACACAAATATAATTTTAGTTGATGAATGAATCAATACATTTATTATACCAGCTAAGAGATCTCTAGAATTACCAGCCAGATTAAAAATCGGACAATTGCAAGTTTGACTCGCACATCTTCTAAAGATTATTTTTTATGTTAATAGTAAAATAAAATAATTACCCATTTACGATATTCATTTTATTAATTGCATAAACAAGTTTGTATTTCATTATATTGCCTTTGAGAAGAAATTAGCTAACTTTGCGGTCAAACGAGTGAAATGGAAAACCTCCCTCCCGTACCTATATCAAAAACTACTTAGATACATACAATTTCAACAATGTAGCCCTAGTAAAATAAATGTGACATACGGACAGACGGACATGGCGAAATTATAAGGATTTTGTTATAGCTATTTGACAACAGAACCCTAATAAATAACGCTCTTATAATCTACTTTAATTAGGAAGGTTATAGGCCTTTCTTTTTTTTTTATTTTTTTTTAACGTTGGGAAATGCATTTTTCGCACGACGTGTGGGACTCACCGGCGTAATACAGCCAGTACTACCCACTATAACCCAACAAAACCTTCCCCCGTCTTAATGGGGCGTCGCAGGATCGCTTACGCATTCAACTACGACGCTCCGACGGCAGGTCCGCCGAAGCAGACCACCACAACCATGGGGTTGCTCCACAGTCCACTCTGCTATCAGATAAGTAACAGGAACAACCCGCATGGTACACCGCCCCCCGAAGAGGGCCACCTCCCACCGCCCACTGAAGTGGGCAACCTCCCTGTGCGTTTCTTGGCTTCGCGCCCGGTTGGGTTGCCGGGCACTACTAAGCCCCCCCACCACGACAAGGTGAACGCACGTTGGGGGGGAGGAAGGTTATAGGCCTATATAATTTCTTCTAGTGAAGTGAAGCAACTATACATACTTATATAAACAACGCAAAGTCAAGCCGCGGGCAAAAGCTGGTTATATATATATATATATATATATATATATATATATATATATATATATATTATATTATTGGATATTTGTTTCTAACGAACGGTTATTCCTTCGCTTTGTTAGACATATTTTGGCAAAGACCAAACAGCGGCTATCAATTTTCGGACTCCCATATAAATCATTCTAGCTGTCTAACGCTGAAAAAATTGAGGTTCATATTTATGCCAATATTGTGTTAAAATTGCTTCTTACATATCTGCTCGATAGAACAGGTTAAATATATGGGTTGTGAAGTGATTCTCAGAAATGTTCCGCAGTTAAACTGGTAATAGTGAAATCGGCAATCAATTACTATGTTTCAGTTTCATAAATCATTTCAGCTATAGGCAATGGCACGGCAGTCGCCAAGCCGAGCGTTTCCTAGTAATGTCACTGTACAATCATTATTATTGTGGACATATGATTTATTTTCTCGACGAATCATTGAAATCGACTATAGGTATCATTTTGTAAAAAAACTTGTTTAAAAAGGCTAACAATGTTGTTTCTACGATCAATACTTAATCTTAAAGATATGCTCCAATATCAAATGTATGAATATAAAATTTTAATAGCATTTTTCTGTGCAAATTTTTATTCTAATTAAAATTACCAGCGAGTACTGGTTTATTTTTATATGTAGAATGATAATCTTCTACATGCCTAAGAATATCGAGTGAAATCCTTACGTCAACTCATCTTGATATTAATTCCTTAATGCGATGAGATCGCTTGGTCTCTTCGATCAATTTGTTTGATGCTTTTATCGAGGATGTCTAGTTTTTATAAGGTAATTCATTATAGACTACTGTCAATCTTGAAGTTTTTGTATATAATACTTTGTATTAGTTATAATACATTATATAATTACTAGCATAACCCGCGGCTTCGAAACTACAAAAAAAATCTCTAAAAAGGTAGTTTCATACAATCTGAATGATGATGAATGATGAACCTCTATTTTACCCCCTTATATGATAAATTTTAAGAAATGCTAAAACACGTATTTATTTAATTTTATTCAAGAGCATTAATACCAAGATTCAAATAATTCTGATCATACCTAAATATTTTTTTGAATTGTATTAATCATGTTTTCCCGTGGGAATGAGATGATCTCCCGCGATAAAAAGTAGCCTATATTCAGCCCTCCAACTATCTCCACACAAAAAATCACACCAATCCTTCACTCCGTTTCGACGTGAAAGAAGGACAAACAAACAAACTAACAAACACTTTCACATTTATAATATTAGTATGGATATGATCATTGATCAATTATAATGATACTTCATACTTATGTACGTAATAACTAGTGACATAACCTCGCTTCGCTTGGATGTGCTTAGGTGGCTTTTGCGATTTGATATGGTATACTATCTCTTTTGGCAGACGATCAGTTACACTTTTTTAACTGTAAATTAACATTATACTTTTATAATTCTAAATCCAGTCATTTCAGCGTGAAGAAGGAACAAACATACACACATACATTTATATAATTTTAAAATTAAAATTTAATGGTCCACTGACCTATTTTATGCTTATAACGAATATGTTATCAAGCACTTGTTATCGAAATACCTTATAACACATATTCTCCTTTATATATTGGATCATTTAATTTCATTAGTCTCTTTTTATTGGAAGCATCTGAGTTATAGAGTAACCTACTTTCGTAGTAACATAATATTATTTAGTATTTACATAACCTATAATCCAACATTCAATATAAATTCAATTGTATTTTATCTATGGCTCTCGCTCGCAATATCAGATTTATCTTCTCCTATATTTGAATAAATCAGCCTAAAGTGTGTTTGTATTGACATATCAGTATCGTTCCTGACATCGTCTTCTCTAGATGTCATGACTTACAACTTACTTAAACGTTTATTAATATAGCTATATCATCATACTAGCGACACACCCTCGCTTCGCTCGGGTTCGTCCCGAGGTTGATTCCCCATATAAACTTTCATCTCCATTTTCACCCCCTTAAGGGACGATTTCCGAGATAAAAAGTATCCTATATCCTTCCTAGGGTCCCAAACTATCTTCTTATTAAATTCCATCTAAATCGGTTTAGTAGATCCAGAGATTACCCCCTACAATCTCACGAACTCACAATCTCACAAACTATACCTCTTTATAAT